>CM021105.1:653252973-653374273 GCA_007115665.2 Sequoiadendron giganteum | reverse complement strand
ATTGTCTTTGACAATTATAATTATATCGAATGGTAAATATTCTTAATATGCATTTTGTTACCTTTAGTGTCATGATTTTGGGGACATGACAATTTTACAAAAGATAAGTCAAAAGAGCTCATCAGTGTACAGATAAGGTCAAGATATCATCTGTATGCAAAGGTTGACAAAGGATGCAAAATGTGAGATTTTGAAACTGGAGATAGCTTAATTTGACAGTGACTATATAATCAAAAGTTTTCAAGTTGTCAGATATGAATGTGGCCATATAGAATGTATATTCTAGGTACATACATATTGACCCTGGCAAATGGTCCTTGATATGAAATGGGTTGAGTTGTTTGGTTTTGAAAATGCTAATCCTACCTATTGGAAGTATACAAAAGTGTACGATGACTCACCCAAAATGCCAAATTAAAAGATACAGTCAAAATAAGATCATGTACCAGTTGAATTGAGCAAGATAAGGAAGTATTGATGTGAATATTAAATGGGTTTAAAATGAAAGCCATTTGCAACTCACATTAGTGATCAGTTATGTACAAGGGTAAATATGAAATTTATAGAGGGGTTTAGATGGTTTGAAAATGAAAAGCAAGCCTGGGTAATAATATTCACCATTTTTGTAATAGTGTTAGTTTTAAATTCGTAAAGGGGGTTTTAAGGCTAAACAGTCTCTGATGTTGCCAAAAGTTCATTGAAGCTCCATGGTTTGAACACCTTAAAATCAAAAGGTTACACAAGAATGTCAATATAAAACTATATCCTAAGCATAAAACTAATTGAATAAAGAAAAATAAGAGGGCAAAAACGGAAATGGTAAAAAGCCAAAAACCATTTTTTTTCTGCTAATTTTGACTTTTGCTTGCTGCAAATAAAAGCTTTGACTGTTTGACAAGGTTTGATAGAGTTGGCTTGAACACATAATGGTAGAGACTGATAAAACTGACAGCACCAAGCTAGGTAGGACTCTTAAACTTGTTTGGTTTTTGATCAAAACCCTATAAATTTAGGAAAATGGGTGAAACATAAAAAGTCACTCGTGAAATTTAAAAACTTAAAAGTAGTTCAGTTTTTCTTTTTGATGGCTAGGAATTTGTTTAAAATTGTAGCTCAATTTTGACTGGTTGAAAGAGTTTTTGTGGCTCTGTTGTGATGCTACTGCCAGTTTGTAAGATTGTCAATGGCGATTTTGTAACCACAAGTTGCAGTTTTGCACACAAACTAGTTGTTTTTCTAATTGAGGAGGCAAACTTAATTAGTTTGAGCTAACATAGATGTTTGACCCATGCCTTGCTTGCAGGGACATGAGTTGGTCAGATGTAGCTAAACTAGGGAGCAGAGTGGCTTGGCCCAGTATTAGATAAGCTCACTATGGAAGATGTACACAGGTTATCTAGGACCAGTCTTTCCCGGATAGCTCAGGGATACCTATTAGAGCAGCCAATCATTCAGAATGGGTAGAGGGAAACCCAAGTAAGCTAGACTAAAACTCGTTAATATTTGTTTTTAAGTATTTTGTTTTATGAGCTCTTTACTATTGCAATTGCTTGTGATGCAGGATTGGGGGAATGGATGCGATTTTGTGACATGGGTATAGGTTTATATCTTCTCATTCCAACTCGGTATGACTCAAGAGGAGCTGATTGAACACTCGAGGTTACCTGTATATTTTGGGAGGTTGATTTTAATCATTTTACCCAGCATGGTGTGCAACTAGAGCATTATAGAAGTGGGAGGCAAAGATTAATAGGTTACAGATGGAGGTCAAGGGTATGCAAGAGCTGGTCCATGACTCTGAGGTGATAGTGCGAGGTGGTGGCATTAGAGAAGTCTTGCAAGGAGGTACCAGCCTTCATGCCACTACAATGTCTCTGTTGTCACATCATCAATCTAAGATCAGGCTTGGAGGAGAGAACAACAAATGTCAGGACAGGAGTAGGAACCTTGGCTTTAGGGGATTTGACATGACTAGGGCTGCACCATATTAAGCTAGGATGGGAGGAATTTTGGGACTTGTGAAATATTTTGATTTGAGACATTATGTGACATTATTATACCATTTTTCATCCATGCTTGTGTGCAAGCGTGAGATGATATTTTAATCCAAACTCGTGTGAGTGTAAGATGGTATTGTGTGTGTATGTTAATATATTTAGATTTTTGGATTATATGAATGTATTTTTTGTGTAGCTTCCTTTCCTTATTGCACTTGGGTTGCTGAGTTATTTTATTTTGCTCTACAGATGCATACTGAGTGATTTGCTATGTAGTAAGGAAGTATGAATGATTTTTGTGTATTAAACCTTATTTGCGTGTAGCACATAGGTAACAAGTTCTGCAAAGAAAATGGCACTAAATCACTTCTTTGTAGCAAGAATTAGGTAAGACATAAGGATGAAGAAAGGCATAAAAATAATAAAAAAATCAAATCTGCCTCCCAGGGGAAACATTGAGATTGGCTCACACTGATTACTTCAAATTTTGATAAAGTAAAGAGATTAATGCACTTAAGTGTTCATGCTTTATAGGTTCACATCTGGAGTTAGATATTAAGTCAATGAATCCAGGCAGGACCCAAGGAAAAAGAGAGAATCTTTGCAGCCTAAGTCCACCAAGGACAACCTTTATAATAATAGGGGTAAAAATTACCTATGTACTTACAGCTTGTTTTATGCTTGTAAGCCCAATAAATTAATTTACATTTTTAGAATGTTAATGGCAAACTGTTAAGTATCCTCAACTCAACCAAGGAGATGATTGCTGACTGAGGATGAAGTGGGATCACATGGCATTGATTGAGGGCCTATGGGTGACCTGGGGTACAACACACTAGATAGAGGCTTACTGCATTAGAAGTCAAAATGGTTTTTGACACTTAGAGAACAAAAACAATAACAATCAGATTACTATACAAGAGGATGAAAGAATGGTAGAACACCATAGTAGAATTATAAAGGAAGTCTGTTAAATTAGGAATCTGCAAGTTCTGTATAATAATCCAAGAGGTTGAATTAATCAACAGATCTTGACTAATAGAAACTTAGTTGAAGAATTCCTAATAATCATAATTATACAAGTATGTGAATTTAATGGATGGCTTGGTAACAGTAAGAGCAAGTGCTTGCCTTCTGCCAGATTAAGTTTCCATATTACATCATCATTTGAAGATATTGCACACATGGCTAACACTCTTGTAGCTGTGTGATATTAGATATGACAAACGAGGGTCTATGTTTTGTTCCACTTGTGCTTGGAATGATGACAAAGCTAGTGGGGAAGACACAATTCGATTCCGAGAACTAGCATGATACTGTGAGATGATCATAGTTGCAGATCATCTTGTATCAGTTACCAGGTCTTGAGAAGTCATGTTTCCCATTGCGGAAATTTGAGAAATGTGAGGAAGGAATTTTGCAACTTGAGATCTTGTATACCTTTTCTCTTGACTAGGCACATGACTGAGCTTAACAATATGGTAGATTGGAATTGTTGGAATTTTTGCATGTTTGGCCCTTTTGTCAATGACTTGCTACTTGTCTGCTGGCATGCTGGAATCAGGTTTGATTTCAGATGGCTGGGATTCTTTTGTTGCATCCAGTGTATTCAACAAATTTGAAAGATATGGTACAAGATTTCTGCATTGGAAATTGGGTGAAAGCCTAGGTAAGCTGGATACTTAAGCATAAAAGTTAAAACTTTATCTCCAACTTTCTTTGTGATGGTGTATGGACCATATAGAAGAGGGCAGATCTTGTGAAAGTGTTTAATGAGTGTTTACTTCTGCAATCATATTTGTACCATATCACCAACTTTGAACTGGTGTGGTATCTGATGCTGGTCATGGCACTACTCATGTCTAGCAGTTGTACTCTGCAGAAATGTTTGTGGTTGCTGCTGAATGTGGCACCCGATGCTTGTTGTGTCACTGCCGACTATTCTTAAAGCTAATCACATATTCACCAACATTGAATTGGAGTGCAATCTGATGCTGGTCATGGCGCTGCTGAATTTTTAAAATACACATCAGACATTCCACATCCCTTTGAGGCACATGGCTCGATTTGGTATTCTGATACCCTATTAAAGAAAAATAAAGATTATTTTATTGTTGGGAGGATGACTCTGTCAACTAAATTAATTGAATAAGAGCCCATGTAAACGAGTGTGCCAGGTACAAGTATAACTGATTAACCAAATCTATTTTATCACTAGACCTAGGAACCTTGGAGTAACATATTCACTAATTTTTAATTACTTCTTTTGTTTTATACCATATTTACAAAACGCTCCATGATGCCTTTTTTTGAGGATATCTGTTTATTGTTTAGATCTGTTCTTACTGAAGGTAATTTATCTAGTTATACATATCTGTCCTGTTGACTGATTTTAGTAAAGTTTATGGGTAAATAACAGATAACTTTGTATTACCAAGTTCATTTTAGGAGCTAAATAAGCAAGAATGTAGTGGGTTTTGCACCATAGGGATTTGCAAACTTAAGTTATGGATGTTATTCCAAAAAAATTGTTCTAATGCCATAAAGCTTGACAGTTCTAGATGCACTATCCATAAAAAGATGGGATATTTGTACTGTGAAAAGGGGGGTAAGATTAGAGTTTGTGTTGTACAGAAGTTTTGGGGCGACTTCTATGTCTAATTTAAAGTATGAACTAAAACTCTTGTGCTTATGCTGATCTTCTACTGGGCAGTATGCTGATCGCCAGCCAATTGGACTGGAGAGAGTGATCAGAACTGTTTCTGCTGAAACAGTTAAAGGTTTTTATCGTCGCTGGTATCACCTAAAGAACATGGCTGTTGTTGCAGTTGGGGATTTTCCTGATACGCAGGTTAGGATGTCATGAATGCTGTTTGATACATTACTGAACATTGATAACAAGGTAGCAATTCAATGTATGTTTTTCTCTTGTTAAATGCTACTAAAATTCCAATCTATGTGCAGGGTGTTGTTGACCTGATCAAACTTCATTTTGAGCACAAGCAATGTCTACCTGGACCCCCTCCTACTATTCCTGTTTTTTCTGTGCCCTCACATGAGGAGCCTCGATTTTCCTGTTTTGCAGAAGCTGAAGCAGGAGGTGTAAGTGCTTCTAAGGCTCTGTTTCTTTTTTATCAGCAGCCTTTTCTTCAATTCAAATATGGAGTTATTAGATTTTAGGAAAAAATGCTACCTGCATAGTTGGACTTATAATAAGTGATATCTGACAGTCGGCAGTGATGGTGAGCTGTAAGATTCCTTTTTCTGAGATGAAAACTGTTAGAGGTTATCGAGAATGGCTTGCAGAAAGCCTGTTCCACAGTGCGTTGAATCAAAGATTTTTCAAAATTTCTCGCCAACGAGATCCACCATTCTTCTCCTGTTCATCATCTGCTGATGTTTGGGTTCACCCTGTAAAGGCTTATGTCATGTCGGCTAGTTGCAAAGAAAGAGGAACCATTGAAGCTCTTGAATCTATTCTAATGGAGGTGATATGTTGAGATGGTTGAAATTGGCATACTGTTTCTGCATTCTCTCTTTAGCAAATATTATTATATTGTTAAACAAATAGGACATCTATCTAGTTGGATTTGATTCTTGGTGTTACAGGTAGCACGAGTTCGTGTTCATGGATTTTCAGAACGTGAAATTGCGATAGCTCGTGCTTTCATGATGGCCGATATTGAATCTGCATACCTTGAACGTGATCAGAATCAATCTACAAGCCTGCGAGATGAGTGTCTCCAAGTAAATTATTGATTCCAGTTTCTTTTAATTCTTGTTTTCCAGAGTCCAATTAAACATGTGATCTCACATCTTTATTTTATTCTTGTTTATTTTCCACTATTCCTCATTCAATTAAAGAAAAGACTTCATTTGCGTTTGTCACATAGAATTTAACACACAAAATGTAAATTATAGAGATTTGTTGGGTTTAGATCTATCAACTATATGAGTTTTGACTATAAAGAGGATTTTTATTTTCATGATATAATCCATATAAATAAAAGATTAAAAAGTTATATTCAGGTCAGTTTTTCTTTAAGTTTCAATTTTGAGCTCCTGAAATGAAATATCCCAAGCTAAATTTCTTAACAAAATTTTCCCTCTCTTTTGCAGATTTTCAAAGTTTCATATTTCAGACATTCTGTCAAACAATTTGGCAACAATCTGTTCTGGAATAGTTTCCACTTGTTTGAAGGAGTTGTAAATAGTTTACAGGAAATCACTTTTCAAAAAACATATAATGCCAATAACAAGAACAACACAACCATAGTAATCCCTTTTATAAATTAATAGTTTGATACTATTCACACTACACAGGAAAATACTAGAATTTCAATATAAATTTTCCAGAAATCATTAAATACTATTCGCTGACCTGGAATGATGTCCAACACTTATACTGTGCATCTATCAATCGCCCCTTATAGGAATGACCTCTTCCAAAGAGCCCCACAAGCCTTTGAACTCCCATAACTTCATTGCATTTTACTTGAGACCAGAAATTGGGCGTTGGCAGATAAAAAGGAGGAGAAGCGATAATAAATAGGAATGGGATGTAGACTTCAGTGAATCCTTTTGACTCTGTTCCATGTCACACAACAACCTCAGATATGATTCGAGCCCCTCCTATTGGAGTGTAACAGACACCCTTGATATTTTTTGAAACTACTGTCTGCTGTTGCTTGTTTTGTTGATGAGTTTTGTGTATGTTTTTGTTATCCTTGAATTCAGCTATGTTCACTTTGTGGGATAGCCCCTACGAAACTTGTCTGTTTTGTAGCTCACGAACACTAAGCATGCTAAATGAGGCGAATTGCATCAGTCCTCGTGCGTGGTCCCCTAGCCTTAGAAAGTCATTTCGAGCATTTACCCTTTTTGTTTCGTCGAAATTCACCTTTTGGTGCAAGTAGTGAAAACTCAATTTGTGGGAGTTAGAATTTTTTTTACACTTGCAGGAGCATTGAATTTCAGCGCCCCTGCAAGTCAAGATGCAAAAATTAGAAAAGGTTGTAGGGTCGCTGAATTTCAGCGACCTTGCAATTTTGTCTTCCAAAGTTTTAAATGCATCGGCGTCAAATTTTCCCGCCCTTGCAATTTCGGACCTCACACAAGTGTAATACATGCATTTTTCATTTATGATTTTGGGGTTTTTAAATTGGTTTTAAGTTCATTTATTTTTCATTTTGTTTTGTTTGTTGTCCCCTATTGCTCTCTGCAAGTCGATTGAAGTTCGTGAGTTCGATTATGCGTGGATTGTGAGCGGTTTTCGTTTGGATTCACGTCTAGGGTTTTTGTTTAAATTCGTTTTCATTGTATATCATTTATGTTGATTTATCATTTAGGTTTTGTTTTACTTGCAAACCCTAGTTTATCCCTTTTTGTTTCTCGCTTTAGGGTTTTAGGATTTTTGTTTTTTGGTTTGTTGGTTGACCCATGTACATACCTTTCTGTTCGAACCTTGGTTGATTGAAGGTCATCCCCTTCAACGAAGGCAAAATGTCTTGCATAGATCATTTCTTCGAAACTTTGTGGTTTTTCTCGTGTTGATCTTCCTTGTGGTAGTGGTGTTTTTCATTGGCCGAACATCAAACGAACCATACCCCGAAACTTGCGTTTTCAACATAACGTGTAACATCGGTAATTTTCGCCGATGTTGCACGGTTCCCATTCAATATTTGTGCAAGCGGCAAATTCTTCCACACGTGCATAAAATTTTATGTTGCAAATGTGAAGTCGGTGATTTTTACCACATTAACCTTCCAAGTCTCATCACTCATGTACAAGCGGTGAATTTCGCCGCTATTACATGAGTCTATGTTGCAAAAATGCAAGGTCGTTAAAATTTAACGACCTTGCATACAAACGAACTACTCGCGTAGAGTTGGTATTTTACTCCAACTTACATAAACCTAAGATTTTCCCCATAGAAGGTCGGCAATTTTTGCCGACCTTGCACTTTGCAAATCTTTCCCATCTGTAACTATGCTAATTTTTAGCGACTTTACAACACTTTTGCAAACATCATAATTCACATGCAACAATGCCGAAATTTAGCGCCCAAACATCAAAGCACCAACATCCACTTGCAGAGGTGCTAATTTTCAGTGACTATACACCCATTTCGCCAAAATTTTGCTAACACTGGGAAATTTTTCTGTCTTGTATTCCACTTGCTAGTTCGTCCGCATTCGCTCCCTTTTTCGCTATCATTGTGCCTAAGCTCTACAAGCCCATGTAATAGCTCAAAATTTCTCCACATTTACATCCAATATGCAATATCTCAGAATTTTTAAGCCATTACATTTGAAGTGTAACATGCAAGAGCTCATTTTTTCTCCACCTTTGCATCTGAATTGCCAAAGCATATGCAGTCGCTCAAAATTTTCCCGCCAGTGCATAAAAGTCTGTTTTTTTTTTCTAACACTAGAAAATATGAAATTTTTGCAGCTAGTCTTGCATGCTATTCTGATCTTTTGTGTCCAGATTCTTGAGCAGTTTTGATTGATTTCTTGCCTATCACCGATCAAGAAAGCCATGAAATGCAACCAAAAAGTTCTTCTCACCAAATTAGTTGTCCAGGAATATACATACATGGTTTAGAAGGAATTTGAAAACGAAGCTTTCTCAGTAGGTTCAATGGACAAAATGATGAATATTCAGCTGACTTTGGATAATTTGAAAGTTGTTTTTGAAAGGCACCGAAAAGCGTCCAACACTATCAAGGCTCAATCACACGAGTTCTTGCCATTTGTAGACATACCATAGGTCCCAATGATAAAGAAGTTCAAGCAATCCTAAAGAAATATGAAGACTTCTTGGAGAAGGATGGTGGAGAAAGTTGAATGTGCTTTGATTTTCACTTAGTTTGTTTTTTTTATAGTTAGTTCAAGACAATTTACATGTCTTTTTCAGAATTGTAAAACTAAATACATGTAAAAACAAAGAAGTCCTCTAATAATTTTGGACTCCAATGTTGAATAAGTCAAAGTAGTTATTTCTTTCCTAGATTAGCTCTTTTGCTCTCATCTATAAATATGAGAGAGCTCATTTGTAATTAGGACCTTTAATCTTATGCAACGAAGTGTTGCCCAAATTGTGACTCAACTTTGAAACTTTGTGTTCAAATTGCAAGATCAAATTCAATTAATAAAAGGAGGCAAATTTTGATTTCAACCTTTATTTTGAATCAAGTTTGTATGAGTGAGAATGTTCTTATCTCTTTCTTGCCGATTTCTCTTATTGTTAATTGGATAAGTGGCGATTCATTCTTATGATTGGAAGGACGTTCAAGATAGTTTATATAAACTTTGTGTTATATTGATTACTTGGAATTGTGTGATGTAAGCGTTTCTTGGTGAAAGATTATCAAGACTTTGAGCTTGGAGTTATTCGCTTTGTGTTCAGATCCATTGGTGAAGCGGGTTGATAGACTTTGTGCTACAACGTGCATCATTTGTAATTATAGAATTATCATAGAAGGCAGTGATAGGCCAAAACTAGGGTAAAGAATAAACAAGGATTTCAGCTTGGTCTAAGAGTGTCAACCCGGGGTTTGAAGCTTGCGAGAAGCGTTGCGGCAGTATACCTGAAGGGAGGAAAGCAGTGAATTGAGGGGAAATGAGTGCAACTAAAACACACAAAGGAGCACCTATGATAAAGATCTAGTTTAAACTTATATTTTTATTCTGCTCTATTCTATGACAGAAGCGTGACAGGAACTGTTAACAATCTGTGATGGGAGCAGTAGTGACAGGAACTGTGTCATAAACTATAACAATCTGTAGCAATAATAATCTGCAAAAATAACAACAGTTCCTCTTTTTGGAATGGATGTGATCAAAGCAACTCCAATTCCTCTCACAAACTAATGAACTTGCTCCCTGACTTAAAACTCGAATAGCAAACCTTTGTAGCTTAGGAGATTGTGCTCCATAGGTCATCCACCATTTATGCCCAGGTACATGTGCCATGTCATATTTGGCTGCTTGCATTCCAAACAACCCTTCTCCGCCCTTGTATACCCAAAATTGACTTCTGATTAGTGCTGAAATTGTTTGATTTGATTCATACTTTTCAACCGCTTCTAAAAGCCCTGCCATAATTTCAGTGCCACCTTCTCTATCAATAGAAAATAACTTAGGCTCCAAAAAGCAAGCTGCTGCATGTTAAGGTGTGTGCACCATTTTCCATCTGCAATCAACTGTTTCCCATATCTCCATATATTCTGCTTCTACATTGTTTAGTGCTTTTTGAATAGCTTCCTTACAACGGTCCATGCTTTCATAAAGCATGCCAAGGCAAGGAGTGTCACCATCAACCATACGAAGCAAATCAACAATTGGTTCACATATAAGCAAAACCTTTGCTGCACTTTCCCAGAAATTGCTGTTTAGAATTATTTGCTCTATGTTCTTCCCCTTAGGACCTTTAGAAAGCACTGAGTGTTCCCACTCATTGGAACAAATAACAGACCTCAAAGCTGCTTTTTCTTCGACCACTCTTTTCAAAGTGATATAAAATGAAGCAAATCTTCTTTCACAAGGCCTCAACAACTCCCTAGATGTGTGCTGTCTATAAAGACTCAATGTGAGACGATGATTCCGTATGAAATTTGCAATTGCTCTCCCTCTATGAATAGCTTCATGTACCCATGGGAATTTAGCCAAGTCATGAAGCAACAAATTGAGACAATGGGTTGCACATGGGCTCCAATATATTTGTGGGTACTTCTCTGCAATCAGCTTCCCTACTCCCACACAATTTGCTGCACTATCAGTTACCACTTGAACCACATTTTCCACCCCTACTTCAAGAATGGCTTCCTCTAATATTTGAAAATAATACTTGAAAGTTTTCTTTTGGTTCATGGTGTCAATCACTTTCAAGAACACAACACCCTCAGGACAAGACACCAAAATATTAATCAATGGCCTTTGACATATATCCGACCATCCATCACTCAATATAGTGCAACCTGTTTTCCTCCAAGAGGCTTTGGTAGTAGCTAATTTCTCAGTCACTCTATCTTTTGACCTCTGCAGAAGAGTTGTCCTGATAGCCTCTGAACCTGGGGGGGTGTACCCTTTGCCAAACTTTGCAATTTTGTGAACTGCATTATGAAAATGTGGGTTTCTCGCAACATTGAATGGAATAGCATTTGTGTAAAACAAATCAGGTACTGCATCATCCACCTCCTGTTTCTCTACTGGTTTCCAAAAGTTGTTCAATGTTCCTTGCTCTTTTGATACCCTCACCGGTTTGGATTGAGTAGAAGAGGAAGACATAATAGATGTGAATCTAGATACATCTTCTTCAGTTCTCTGTTTCTTTTGTGCCTTCTTCATTTTTCCTACAATTGAATTGGACTGCTCTTTCTCTAAAGCAGCTCTCATTTCTGGAGTAACTTTAGGACATACTGTAACACCTCCTCCTGCACCATTTGTAATACCAAGTAAATGGTCCATTGCCCTTGTCAAACCGCCTTTAAAAGGTTTCTCACACTTGGTGCATTTGAGATCAGTACCATTGTGAGTGATATATTTCCATGCCTCTGCAGTTGATTTCTGGGGAGCCATAATCTGTATGTTTGAATGGAAAAATAATATTTAATATTTAAAAGTTAAAACATCCACAAAATCTTATTTCAAACAACATTGAGACAAAATATATAGATTTCTTATTTTAAATCTAAAAAACAAAATAAAAAACAGTAAGTTTTATTTTAACATAAACAAAATAATCACATAAAATTTTACTAACATCTATTATCAAAAATCTAAAATACATCTTTATTATAAATATATTAATAAACATAAATAATGTTAAAAATTTAAAATACATCTAAATAATTAATAAACATGTATATTATTAAAAATTTAAAATGCATCTAAAATAGAAATATATTAATAATTTGAAACAATAATTAATAATTCTAAATATAAATATACTTACGTTAAATAATTTTATATTATATATATTTTATTATTTATATTATTTAACGTAAATATATTTATATTTTTTATAAATTTATAAAATACATATAATATAATAAACCTTATATTTTATTATAAATTATAATGTTATTAATATTTCCTAAATATAATTATATTTCCATTAAATAATACATTATAACTCTGTATTATTTAATGTAAATAAATTTATATGAAAATATAAATATATTTACATGATATAATCAGAAATGATAAAATACATATAAATTTATAATATTTTAATATAAATATACTTATATAAAATAATACAAATAATAAAATACCTAGAATATAATAAAATATAAATTTTATTATATTATACGTAGTTTATTATTTATATTATAAAAATGTATTATTTAATATAAATATAAAAATAATAAAATATATATTAAACACCCTAAAATAAAAACATTATAATAAAACAAAACAAATCCAAAATAAAAAATAATCATAAGCACAGGCGAAAAAAAAAAATGTCAAAGAGAAGAAAGCACACAGAAGAGAAGAAAGCCTACTTGGAAATGGCGACGGTGTCGGCTTGGGAATGCAAGCTTGGAAACAGCGCATGAGGAAATGCAGCAACAGAGGGTCGTTCCAGACTTTCAATCTTCAAAGCCGCCGTTTTTTGCAGGAGCCGAGCGCTGTCGATGACAAATCGTGTGACAAATCAGGACGCCGAAATGCCTCTCAAAAACGCCTTCAGATGCCTTCGCTTTAACTCAGAAATGCCTTAAATCGCCTTTCAATCAGACGCATTTGTTCTCCTTCAATTTGCTTGTGCTTCAGACCGAGTATAAGCTGCTTTTATAAAAAAAAATCTGAATAACCTAAATCGCTTTTGAGAAAACCTAAAAGCCTTTTTAAAAAATGCATATTTTAATGAAAAAAATCTCTGTGGTTTCCGTACAATCGGATAAATCGAATTTCAACGAATTTAATGCAAACAATTGAAATTCACCTAAAATCGAATTTCAAGCTTCAAATACAGCGAATACGGTGACTTAGGATGCATGCACCGTCATAGAATCACCTTGAGGCTGTCCCTCAATATCCAAGAAGGGCTTCAACCTCCTCTCACATTGTTTTAACACTCTATTGACCAACTCATAAGCAGCTATAGAGATATCCCGTTCTTTCCTCAAAATAGGTATCAACATAGATACAAGGAGTTGGGGAATAGTATCATAATCATCAATTATAAGGGCCATAATGGTTTGCATGTAAGAAAACACAGCTTCACCATGATCCTTATCGAATGCTATGAAATAATGAAACATCTAGAGAATAAGGTCTTCACATTCTAAATCAATAAAAAAGTAACAAGATCTATCTCTCGCCATTATTTCCAACATTTTAACCCTCCTACCAAAGGAAGTGCCTTGGTCGTCAGGTAACCCACAAAAACTCTCAAGAATCAGTTTTAGAACCTCCTTCATTATGCCATCTTCATAGGGTACCTTAGGAGCTATAATCCTTGTGAACTCACTAAGACAATTGGTGACTAGTAGTGTCACATTTTTATCCTGATGTCTCCCAAGCATTGGCTTAAGCAAGGAATGCACCGATGGTGTCATGGCTAGTTACAACATCTGAGAAGGTAATTGATTAACCATGTATAAACACCTTTGTACTTCCTCCAAAATGCTAAGAAGAACCCCCTTTGATTGAGGTAGGTGTTCAAGTTTTTTACCTGCATTAAAAAGTATTTTGCCCAATTCCGTTTCATTCAATGATGCCATGATTTGCAATTGAAACTCAACTTCTGAACTACCCAACAGGCTGGCAGATTAACTATGCTCTGATACCACTGTAACATACACCCCTGATTTTTTTGAAACTAGTATCTGCTATTGCTTGTTTTGATGATGAGTTTTGTGTATGTTTCAATGTTTTTTCATGAGCATAATAACATACAAAACATTGCAAAGTATAGGAAACCAAATAGATAACAATGCTTTTCACATAGGAAACAACATACATCAAGAGCATTCATTATTAGATTTTAATCAGAATATTACAATGTATATTCAAACCTGAGTTTGGCCTTGCAACAGCAACAATAAAGCTCCAAACACCTCCAAATGCCTCAATGAAGATGTGCTGAGAATCCCTTATGTTTCCACATTTCCAAACAGCCAACGAACGTTGAAACTAGACCGATATGTGTGAGGTTATACAATAGCAACCCCAACCTTTGATGCCCTAGAAATGGTATGACCCTTCTTGAGGGTGATTTGCTTCCAAAAATCAGATAAAATGCTTGGAAAGGTGGCGCCTAGGCTTGTAGAATCCAACGCTTAAGTACCCAGAATGATTAATCAGCCTTCAAAAGAGCTGTAAACAAAATCGACTTTCATTCACTGGAAAATCAATGTAATGTTCCCCTTTTTGCAGTGATCATATCAGTTGCTCATCAGCCTATTCCGGAGTCCTGTAGGCTCGTGAGGTGAATCAAAGGGTTTCAGTTTTGGAGGTTTTGTGGTCTTTCCTCAGTATTTACTATTTATAGTAAATACTATTTTTGGCAGTCAACAGTTGTCAGTCTTCAGCTCATCATGTCCTTTGGAGCAGTTATTCAGAGTTAAGCTTTGGCCTTTGGAAAATATTATTTTGATGAAATTCTTCATTTAAAAGGCAAATTGTTCTAATTTTAAGTTGATCCCTTGGCCTAAGGTGATAACTTAAAGTTGTGTTAAAAGGGGGACTTGAAGGGGGATGTCTCATGGAGGAATTTAATGTTTTTTATTAAATTACCTCTTGTCTTAAAATGGATGCCATTTTGAGAGGATTAATTCTATTTTGAAAAGGTAAAATGTGAGATGGCTTTTGGCGTACCATCTGAGGGAATTGAACAGTCATTCCTTTCTTTTTAAAAGTGTGGCTTTGCTCTAGCATTTATCTCATGTATATGCTAAACTTATGCTGGCAAAATGACTACTCATTTTGCACTTCGAGGAATGCTGACCTCCTAGTACCTTTCTCAATTTCGTGTTTGCAAGATAACACCTAATTGAATTATTGCTGCTTCTCAATTAGACTAGCAGATAGAGTTCAAAGATGAATTTTTGAAGTGTTTTACCAGTTTTGCAGTTGCTGTTTGCACATAGTTGAAAGTCGAATTCACTCACAGCTGAGTGTATGAATTTTGTTTTGTTCTGGGCATTTGGCCAATTCATTCCTAAGGTCTGGGCGACCATCTTCACCAATTTCCAGATTTTAATTTGAAGTGTGGATTTTTAAATAGCAAAATTGCCCCTCAAGGAGGGCCATACCTTTTTGTATGCATTGGGATTCGTGCCATTAATTATTGTTGGTGTTTTGGAGCTGTTTCTTCATCTCAGCAGGGGCGCCTATCTTCTAGTTGATCATTGCACTTGGTTTCACGCAATTCAGAGGTATTTTGGTTGAGTTATGAGCATTTGATGATTTTCTGTAGTTGCTGATTTATCATTTCCAGAATTGCAGATTTCTGAAACAGAGTTAATTCATTTGCTGTTTCCATCTTTCTTCTTCATTTCTCATTATGTTCTGACATGGAAACATTGTATAACTTGGTGCTTGAAAAAATGGTGAAAAACATTGTAATTTGCAGCTTTCTTATTTGTACAAATTGTTAACAGTAGTATTGTTTCAGTTTTAACATTGCTGCATTATCTAGTTAATTTCACATTAAGCACCCCTGGATGGTATACCGCCAGTGAGGATAAATTGAATTGTAATCTCTTTCACACCCACTTTCAAGTGGTGAATCCCCACTGTTCAGTGGATGCCTGCCGCAACAGAAGAAGTATTTTAAATTGTAATATTTTCCCCCCACTGTTTGGTGGTAGCGTGGAAAATTCCTTTGGCTGGTTATCTGCCTTTGTTACATTTCAATTCAGCATTAGTACTCCACCATATGTTAGCACCTCGCCTGTCAAAGGATCTTGAGTGCACATTCTTGGTGTTGAGTTTAATCTCTCTCTTTCAGTGTAATCTTTGTAATATTTGATTCAGTAGATCTTAGGGATCCTCTGACCATATGCCCGCCCCTCCTCCTTAAGTGGTTTTAGGGCGCATTCTTGGTTAGAGTTCTTTCATGCACGTTTTGGGTTATGCTAACCTTAACGGGTGCTTGGTTACATTGTAAATGTTCATTTAAAATAAAATAAAAATTGAGAGAGTATATTTCAATCAGAGTTACCAAAATTTCTGATAACGCATATCAGACCTCAAGAACACACCCAAAAATGTCTCTAATCACCTCTAAAATGAAGCAAACTCCAAAACTAACCTCTACCAATAAACCCAAATCAAAACACCACAAAAATCTTCATCTTCAACCACTCGAAACCCTGAAAATTTGAACTTTGATGAAGGCACTGTGTGATCCCAGGATGTAACCACTCAAAATCTGACTGGGGTGGATCTCTCACCACCGAAATCAGCCCAATACGGCGAGGGTTTTCGTCCTCATCACGCAGCCCGAGTACTTTGGAGACATTCCAGTAGCATTCTGTTAAGTTGCCAAAAAGAAGATGTCCAAATGAGAGCCAAAATGATGTTTTATAAAGAGAGAGAGGGAATTAGGGCGACTTTAGGGTTTGAATTGCTTTTTCCCTCCTAAAATCCACAGCCTCCTTATGAGCCTTAGAAAATTCTATTAATTTAAATAACTCATTCCTCCTTGGGCATTTGCTCATAAGGAAACTATTTCGCACTATTCAGCCTTCTAAAATGACTTTAAGTTATCACCTTAGGCACTAAGGTACTTTTTGATGACGACTTACCCCCACTTAAGTTATAAAGTTATTTTATAAAAATAATTTAAGTGACTGATAAAAAAATAAATTAAATAATTCAACCTTAGGCTCTCCAATGCCACCTTAGAAATAACACTGTTGAGAACACAATGGGCTTGAGTCCAGTTTCCCGAAATAGATTTACTATAAATAGCAACTGCTAAAAATAGTAAGTACTCACCAAACACCAACTGGCACAAAACTGAAGATCATTGAAATGCATTGTAGCTTACTATGAATAGTAAGCACTGCAAACTAGCCACTGCTATAAATAGTAAGTCCACTTAAAACCAACACAAACACAATGATATCATTTGCACCACATCAACGATAAATAACACAAGAAGAACACAAGATTTACGTGGAAATCCTTTCAAGATAGAACCACAGCAAAATATTGCTTTAATAAGATTCTTCTTACAAATGTTGTAGGCACCAACCTATTGGAGACACCAATCTCCACAACTAAGCATCAACTTAGCAAGAGACAGCAATCTCTTCTATGGAGAGGCACCAATCTCTTGAACAACAAAATCTTTGTCTTCTTAAAAATAAAACTCCATCAAAATCTGCCTTATATATGCTGTTAATCACCTTTAGGATCTGATATAAATCTGCCTTAAAGATCTGCTCCAAATCAGCTTGAAGGTCTGCTTTAATTCTGCTTTATATTCACTCTTAGGTCTGCTCTAAATCAGCTTATATGTCTGCTCATAGACTTCCTTTGGACTCTTCACAAAATCTGCTATGTGTTTAAATGATATATCTCTTTTATTCTTCCACATACACTCCTTCTCCACATTCCACAAACTTAATTTATATCTTTTCCAAAGAGGGCGACTTCATCAAAAGACATACATTTTGCCAAGAGAGGAAACCTTTTATTCATATGCAACCTTTCATGAAGGGGAGTGCTCGCATAGGGGGTCAGCCTCATTAACTAAATATAGTTTTATTTATTTTGAATATTAAATCCCCAAGGTGGGGCACTAGTCACCATGGGTCAACCAGAATTAAATAATAATTTAATCTTTAAATTCCATGTTTTAAAGGGGGTTGGGCAGCATTCTTCAAAGATCATAAACTGCCTTGAAAATGGTGTGATCTACCCTTGAATATGGGGATTCAAATCTGATTCTGTTTGGTTTTTGGATAGCGATCTCCTTTGACATCAATTGACAGCGATCTCCTTCGACATCAATGACAATAATTTTAATAGGTTACATATCACCAATATGAATGTATAAATATATGACATGTAAGCCATTTTGGTTGTTTTGTCTATATTTCATATGCATATACGGGTTATTTATTTATGATAGGCATGTAATCTGTTGAGTATATGTTAGTAATTTGTGTTTTACTGAATATAAGTGACAATTTTATCAATAGTGAAGAGATTTTACTCAAGCTTTAAGTAGAGTGCATATATGGTTAGAAGAAGAGCAGAGACATGATAACATATACTGTTACTGTTACCGGTTGCAGCCAAATGTTTTAATAACTTTTTGACTGCTGTTTTTTAAGCTTATAGATGATATATGAATCTAATTTTTTAGTTTTACCTATACAATCACTTTTCTGACTTTTGTAGTATGTTGCAGCATTTTTTTCGTGGAGAACCTGTGGTTGGGATTGACTATGAGGCACAGCTACAGAAAACTCTTCTACCCCGTAAGTATTATAATTTATTTATAGTGGAGGCCACCTTGGATATGTTATGTTTCATTTTCCCTGATAACTTTCAATAGTTGTTGATACTTTGTTAAAAGAAGAAAGTGAGCTAGTGTTACCGAAGAGGCTTTAATTGTGGGATACTTTGCAGTTGTCTAACCTGTGTCAATGATAACACCATGATACCTGTTAAAATAGGAATCATCCGTTTGTAGAGGATAATTCTATAATGCCTGTTAAGAAATTGAGATTGTATTTGGACTCTTCAACTATGTTATGAAATTGAAAATCAAACTTATATCGAAGCATTACACCTGCATATAAATCTAACTCTGACTTTGTTCATATGCTGGTCTTGCAATTTGCCTAGAGTTCTTGTGCTTGATTAGAATAAGCTAAAATTGTATGGTATCATTTCTTACACACTCATATTTTAGGTCATTAGTTTCTAATGGAGTTTTATTAGTGTTAATTTCTAGTATTACATGCCTACAGAGATAACTGGTTTTGTAAACTGCCTATGAGAGGATTTGCAAAAATACATAAAATAATGAGATTGGAAAATGTACTGTCATGTCCCCTTTCAAAGCATAACTCATTGGAAGACCCTTAGCCTGTTAATTTAATTTCCTGTAGGCTAAAAGGGGTGGTGCAAGGGAAATAATTTAATAATTTAACATAAGTTGTTCACAAAGAAACTTTAAGTTATATTAATAAAAAGCGACTTATGTAACTATTTTTTATTATTAAAAAGATTGAATGACTTATGTTTTATTATTAAAAAGATTGTTTTTATAAGAGGGACAGAAATTATCACCAGGAATGAGGTCCAAAAGTAATGCTATTTTAAAAGGTTTTCTTAGACACTTTTTTAAAATGAGTTTTGGAGGGAAAAGGGGAAAAATGAAAATAATATTTATTTTCCTCAAAAGTGCAGATAAAGACTGGATGATAGAAGAAGACATTCTAGCTTGTTATTAAAACTCCAATTTTTGAGATTGAACATTGTTCAACTTTTTTCTCTAGGTCGAAAACTCTTTGGCCTAATGGATTCGAGGACAAAAACCCTCCTATTCATTTGAGTAATTCCATTTAGGGATTACCAGTGAGTTAAGAAGTTTTTCTTGTTTGGTGTGTCGTGGAAATTTCTAGTTTGTGAGTCTGTTTCGGGTTTTGAATTTGTTAGTTAGTATGGAGCAATTCCAGTTTGAAGAGATTATCAAATATTTATTTGCAATGCAAATTTGATTGCCATTATTTTGACTATTCTTGTTGGTGATGCTATTAGAGAAGTAGTACAAGTTACAAACTAGGGTTTGTGTGTTTGAAAAGTTTGATCGCTGTTATAGTCTTGTGGTTGCATCCATATATTCCAGCCACCTAGTATTGGGACTGTTGTGAGATGGGCATGGCATTTATTTGAAAGTTGTTCCTATTTCTGACATGGCTGCTTCTTTTCTACATAAAATCATGCTACCTTGAGAGGTATTCTTGACTGTTCCTGCATTTGGATTGTTTGTGGATGTTGATATCACTGCTAGAGGTTGCATGGCTAGGTTGTAATAGAGGTTAAATCTGCATATTTGGTTGCAGTAATATCATATTTGGGTATTGCAATTATGAATAATAGTGCTGGAGTAAAATAGTTTACTAGACTGGTGTACCAAGCTGCACCATATCGTTTCAAATCAGTTATTTACTAGACTATGCTGGCACTTAACTGTTTGCTAAATATGCGAGTTCATTGCTGTGAGTATCATTGCTACATAATGTTTACATTTTGTATTAGCCGAGGTTTCAAGGAAGACTGATAATGTTTTTCTATTTCTATTATTCTCATATTGTTATGTAATATTTTGTGTTGTTTACCACCATAAATAATTAAGACTACTAGAAGATTTTATATTTTAAGTTTGAAAGGCTATATTGCCAAGGCCATAGTTTATCAATTTCGTTTCTAGCTTTTACATGTATTATAGAGTTGTGTGGCTTGCCACCTATAGTTAGTGTTCCAATTACTCTAAGTTCTCACCTTGTGAAGATTGGGATCTTGGTGATTAGAAAGTGTGAGGGTTTATGCATTTCATCATAAATCTGTTAAAATAAAAAAAATCTAGTTTAAGACATTACTGGTGATAACAGGTTTTGTATATTTTCAGAATTTCTTCATTATTAAAGGGATGCAGATATGCCATCACAGCTGCCATAGGATATTGAGCGGCATAATGGGAAGGCATTGAACAATATTCCCTGATTGCCAAACTTCACACATGCATGGTCGACCAATGTATGGCAGACTCTGTATAGCTTGATAAGGTCTTTAGTGGCGGGTAGTTTGTGGAAGTATTGTGCTCAAGGGAAGATTCAGTGCTGCCTAGCATAAACCAATTACTCGTATCCAATCACCGTACCTTAGAGAAGGGAGTCACATAAGCTGAAGGGTTGACGTGGAGGAAGATGGAAGCCATGGGAGGAATAAGGCGATTCAGATTTAATAAGTGACGTGGGGTAGAGATGTTAAGGAAGCGACTCATGCTTAGTGGCATGTGGTTGCTATAAATTGGACGTGACATTAATATATGTTGCTGGTCAACCACTTCAGAATAGTACACTTGCTGCTGTAGCTTACCATTGACTGTAGCAGACTGCGGGCTATGTGAGGTTGATTTAGTCGCTTGAAAGCAGCGGAATGGTTGGTATGCCAATCGGGTGGTGTTAGGAACTGCAAACTTCATTTCCAATCTTGAAACATTATTTGAAGTCGATTATAATCACCTATAAATCAAGGCATGAGGTTTTTGATGAAGCCATAGATGCTACAACAAATTATAAGGTCAGAAATTTCATTGCATCTTTATCTTCTGTGATTTTGATTTGTAACAGCTGACATGAGAATGAGTATGCCATATTCAAGTGTAAGTTGGATATATGTTTGATTTAATGATCTAGAGGAATGTTATACAATGAGTTATAATTGATTCAAAATTTCAATTGTCACATTCAAACAAGTAATTTCCACTAAAAGCAAACTCAAAAATACTACACAGACAATCATTGCAAAGTGTGATGAGCACACAATTATACTAAGAGGGGTGGGGCGAATCAGTATGTAATGGAGCGAATTTGCACCCCTTGCAAATTCCCCATTTGCATCCCTACACCTTAGAAAAATTAAACTCGACAATGCTTTTCCACTTCATCCATTTTGCTTCCACCCACTTGGCGGCAATATGTAATGTCGGTGGGGGAATTTTTGTCGGGGATGCTAGCGCGGCGCACAGACGTTTGCACGGCGCACTACCATTTTGACAGGATTCCCGCCTCTGAAATCTGCAGAGGCGTTACACTTCTCCATTGGTGACGAAGAGTAACGCCACTGCACCCTTGACCGACCTCAAATGGCTCTTTTGGGCTTCTATCCATCTCAAAACATCTCATTCTTCATTCAATTCCTTCTTCAATTCTCTACACACTTCTATACGTTTCTCAATCACACTTGCTGCTACACATTGCATTTTTCACCATTGTTGAAGCTCGAAGACATTACTCTGTTGGATTTTCTACTCACGTTGTTGCGGCAACGGTTGCACTTTCAAGCTTGCAAGCTTGCATCTCCCTTCATGTGCTTGAGGGCACCTTGTTCAGGAGGTGATATCCATTTCATTTAGCATTGTCATTTGATTTCGTAGCATAGTGTTGTTACCATTGCTCGGTAGTACTTGCTTTCCATTACTTTCTTTATTGTATTTTCTATCTTGTGGCTATTTTGGCTGTCCGTGGAGGTGGGAACACCGAAACGAGGGTTTGACTGCGGCAAGCCCCGAAACAACCCCAATATTTTTCCCTATTTTGCTATGTGTAGGTGATCACGCTCGTGTGGAGCTTGCTTGTACTGTCCCCTTTTTGAGCGAGCATCAAAGTTTGGTGGTTTAGCCTATCAGTGGGTCCTCGTAGGCTAATCTGAGTGATTAGAGGGCCCAGTGTGGGAGTTAGCTAGCTCCTCAGTTGGTAGTTGGCAGTGTTTTCATCTCCAGATCCTTAGCTTGTTCAAAGGTTATGATATTCGGGGTGTTTTGGCTCCGTTTTTATATACTTACTATTTATAGTAAGTCAGTGTGATGATAGAGGCCAACCTTACTATTTATAGTAAGGCACCCTAGTTAGCAGTGAATGCAGTGGGCCACCTCTTGGTGAAGTCAGAATTGATTTACGATGATTAATGATGGAGTTATAATATTATAATTATTATTAAAGTTAATTATTAAGTGCATATCATTAATGAATTAAGTGGACTTTATTTAAAAGGGGGATTTAAATGTTTTTAAAAGTATACTTTATAATAAGTGTTAAAGTGTTATTTTAAAGGGGAGATATAATTGAATAATAAAGTATACTTTATACTATTTAAGTTGTGCGCCAAAAAGGAGGGAAAAGAAAATGAAATTAAAGTAAATTAAACGAGATGAAGTCAAATGCAAATGGAATATTATAAAAGGGCACTTTTGGAATTCATTTCATAACGATTGATCATTTTCTCTCAACTTGGCTTTGTGCTTTGGCTTTGGAGGTGAAACCTAGGGTTTTGCTATAATTTCAATCTTGGAGAATGTAGCCTCTCTTCGATTTTGCTTCCTATAGGTGAGAAAGATCACCTAGGGGTTGCGGTTAATTGGTGGCTTCACACAGAGGTCACATCCGAGCTTATTTGGAGTGAAAATCTTAGAAGTTGTCAAGGGTTTGAATGAAATATCAGAATAATGCAAATATATGATCATTATTTTAAGAGCAAAGAGAACTACAGGAGAACTTCAATAAACAGGTGGTTGCCAGGCAAGGGTTTCGGCAATTTAATTGTATACAACTTTGCACTAGGCATGGGGATTGGTGATAATGATCATTGCTGGATTTTATTATCATTGTTTGTGCTGTTATACTGCTGCAAACTTTATACTTCATTCTAGCATCCATTTCGGAGGGTTTCAAGGCATATCTTACCTATGAGTTCATGATTTGTAACCCCCAAATTTTTTGGGTATTGTTGTTTTAGATAAAAGGGAATATTTTATGAACTGGGTATTTTGTGAAAATACTAAGTATCTAAGTTGATATAACAATTTGGAATTTTCAGCTGTGTATTCCCTATGTAATGTTCAGTTTTTGAGTTGAAAATTATTATTGCAATATCTTCTATTTTGCTGCATTATATTGTTATATCTAACATTGCAAATATATTAGAAAACCATAAAACAAGCAAAAACAAATAAGGCAGAAATCTAGTTAGCAAGTGTCCACCTAGAGTGGGACATTACATTGCGGGAGGCTGGACCAATTGTGAGTTCGATTTTCTACCACCTTTCACTCTTGCCAATTTCCCTTTTTAAGTTAAGGTATTCTTCTTGCTATCCCAGTACTTTAGCTCCTTTATGCTTTCTGTCGTTATATAATCTCTATTTATCAGGTTGTAGTTAGTTCCCTGTTAAGTCTTAACTATATTCCGTACTCTTTGTCCATACAGTCGCCAGTGCTTGACCGGGACGCTAGTGTGCCACATTGTCGTCCGTTTCCCGCGTTGGGGTCCTTTGCCAGAGAGCTGCTGGGGTCACAGTTTTGGCTTGGGAATTTGCTCTCCTAATCCCTTGAACCTCTCAGGTTTGCAAAAGGCTAGTGACAACTATTGTCCTTCCTTTTCACCCCCCTAAGACATTAAAATTGCCTTAAACAATCCTTAGCGTGAGGTAGATCAGGGCAACGGATCATTCTAGAAGCTCCCGTGACTTGGGGTCCTGAGCTTTTGGCCCCCCTCCTCTACACAGTATAACAACAATCTTTTAATTTTCAAAGCTTAATCAACCACAACAATAACACACATGCAAGATCTAGCAATTAAGAATAGAAGAACATAGATTTACATGGAAACACTTGCAGGGGAAAACCATTGCAAAGTATTGCATATAGATATATATATATATATATATATTGATCTTCTTTGTAGGCACCAACCTACTTCTCTCACAAGCAGTGTTACCCGGGGACACGTCCGCAGGTCTAAACCCCTCCATCCCCATCCCGGAAACGTCCCCGTCCCGGAAACGAGCAGGGGGACAGCAACAGTGTACCATGTTCTTTTTATTTTGATTTTCATATTATAATTGAAAAAAAAACTATATTGGCAGTGAATTCTTAACAAAAATGTTATATGCGAAGTTTCTATAATGTATATATGCATGCTTTATCCATGTTTTCATATGAATATTTAATGTTTCCCTATATATTTTAAATTTTTCTATATTTTATATAGCCGTCCCTTGCCGTCCATAGATTTGGCCTGAAAAATCGGAAACTTGGGGACTCGTTCTGCCGTCCCCTGCCGTCCCCTGCCCGGAAACTTGGTGTAACACTGCTCACAAGTCTTCTTTTGTAGGCACCAACCCATTGGAGACACCAATCCCCACAACTGAGCACCAACTCAGCAAGAGACTCTGATCTCTTCTTTGATAGGTACCAACCTCTAATTTCTTCAATAGATGATATGTCTTCACAAGATCTAAATGTTGATACACTTTCCCTCACAGCTCTGATCACAAATCTGATGCAACGTCCTTCCTTCACAAATCTGAGTTCTTCTTTCACAAATTTGACTCAAATGATGTATATCTTTCTTTCACAAATCTGATTTAAATATTGCAATGTATTAACTTACAAATCTGATCATAATGATGCATTGCTTCCACAAATATTTCTGCCTTAAGGTCTACTCTAATTTCCATTTAAAGATCTGCTCATGACTTCATCAAAAACTTCCTTAATATTTGCTCACAAATCTGCAATATATCTACTCATAAATCTGCAATATAATCTTCAAAAATTTGCTCATAAATCTGCCATAAATCTTCAACAATTTACTCATACATTTTCCATTTGTCTACTCGTAAAAATGTGCAATGTATCTTCAACAATTTGCTCATTATCTGCCATATGTCTACTCATAAATCTGCAATATAATCTTCAACAAGCTTGGTCATAAATCTGCCATATATCTGCTCCAAAAACTCTGATTTTATTCTTTTAGATCTGCTCTGAAATAGAAGGATATTCAATTATTCCTTGCTTTCAAAAACACTTCACAAAATCCTCGTATATCTTCTCAAAGGAGGCGACCTGATTGAAAAGACATCACTTTACAAGAGGGGCAACCTTTGATATACACAACACTTCATATCAATTTTGGGTGCTCAAATGCAAGGGGTCGGCCCCTTTTGCAAATTAAATTCCCTAACATAGGTTGGCCCACAACAAAATATAATATATTTATTTGCAATTTAATTTTCAAGGTGAGGGGTGCTAGACATGGGTCGGCCATGTAGGAAAGTAATAAGCAATTATTTATGCAATTTAATATTTAAATTGCCTCCTCAATTTTGGGCACCAAGATAAATCAATCATCTAATTGATTTCATTTTTCTCCTTCCTTGCACAATGATTTCTCCATATTGGTGCCATAAATTTGACACAATACTTTATTTATTTAACTTCCAATAATTTATCCATCTCTTGATATTGGACTTGCCCTTTGACATCAATGACAACATCTTCAACAATCTAGTCTATACACTTTTGACATCAATGACAAACTATCCATACCCCTTTGACATCAATGACGATCTTTCCAACAAAGTGTTTGACGAAATGTCAATACACTAAATGAGAAAATTGTGAATTGAAATCGAGAAATTGACGTAGAGTTCTTACACATTAAAACTTCAAGTACCTTAATGCCTTGTTGATCTGCACCCATCAGTTGAAAAGTTGGCGGCCAAATGGTTGGCTTGACGAGACTTCTCCAAGTGTCGTTTTGGAAGTACATTCACGCTAGACCCGCCATCAACAATTGTATTGGTGAGATTCCTTGCAAGGATCTCCATATTCACCATCACTGGTTTCTTTATTGTGTTAAGTGTTAGTAACATTGAATCAATCACTTGGTCACTCGATAGTGAAGGTTCAGTTATTGGATCTTCATTCTTACAAGATTCTAATTGGGTTGTAGTATGCATTGTCTCATTCTCCATCGATACAATAGCATTTCAAAGTTCAAGAATACTTTGTAATAAATCCACTACTTTAATTGGTACAGTAGCTTGAAGTACTCTCCATGCAATATTTTGCTCGGATTGTAATTGATTTGTTATTGTACTTGTATTTGTATTTGAGGGGCGTCATTCGTTGTCCATAACATTTCCACTTTGGCCCTTGTTCCATGAAGCCTTTCTTTTTATGTACGTGGGTTGTAATGTCCCTTACTTGGTTTGCCCATAATGTCCCTTACTTGGTTTGCCCAAAAAATTGCTTTTAAGGTTTCTTCTTCTCCAAATGAATGTTCTCCTAATGCAATATTCCTAGATTGGAATCCTGTGTTCATCATATTAATAACATATCTGTTAGCATTAATATCCAACTATCCAAAATATAAGCTTAATCACAAAAGTAATAATGAAGACAAAAGAGGAGTGGCATGGGTAGATCCTCCCGAAGCTATCCATCTAAGCCCAAGGGCACAAGCATCCCCTTAGGACAACCCACCCCTTGGCTCCGAGTTGAACATCCAAACTAAGACCATTCCATACTTGGAGTGGTGTGCTTAGTGGAAACACTGGTACCTGCTTTCTCTACCCATGTCAGCACCTCGGAAGACACTTGACTTATTGGGGATAGTCTGGGGAACGAATAAGTGGCCTGGGCCTACCACCCCTCCAGGGCCGCAGCGGACTATGAGTGGAACCCCCACCCCTCCATGGCCCACCCAGGCCTTGGGATTGGGCGGACTATGAGTGGAATTTCCACCCCTCCAGGGCCCATCCTTGCCTTGGGTTCCGGGGGCGGACTTAAGTGGGGTTTTTAGGCACCACTTCCCTCACACCCTTCCTCCCAATAAGTTGCAAACACTCATGAAGACAATCTTTTAAATAATCAGATATACTCACATTTATTTAATATTAACTGCATGGCTATAATCAATATAATATTAAGGAAAAAAACAATATCACTCCATAGAATTAAAATCATGAAATTTCACATTGGTAATCACATCAAAGCATAATCCTCTAGTGCAATCAATTCTAAGCTAGATAAGAGTTATATAAATTTCTGTATAATGTTAGTCTTTCCCAGCCTTTCACTAAATAGCATATAGGAAGAAGGCCATTTAGAAGTTCAGAAAAAACAACTAAGTTCAATAATAGATTCTAAGGATACCCTGTCTATATTTTATATGCAATTGCCTTTCTATTGAAGTATGAATGCAATCATCTAGTAATGGATCAGTCATCAAAGAGATTTCATTATCTATTTCCGGAAGAGTTACATAATCTCAGTTTGCCATCAATCTGTCAATATTATCAATTGAGCATTGTCAAGGGAGTGCTATAATATTATTGCTAAGTGAGATCAACTCACATAGGTTGTTGTGATTCTACAGACTCCAACGCCTTTCTCTTGTTCTTTACCTGGCTGTGGTAATCTTCTATTATATTCCTCCCTCATCGATTTCTTATTATTATTTATCCCCTTTGCATGGAGAGGTTGTGCCTTTCGGGAATGAGACGTCCCTTCATCGCATCCCTCAATTGCGCTTTGGTAACGAACTCTAGATTTATTGTTATTGTTTATTTTTTACATAGCGACACCATTTATGCTGTGTTCGGGTTGTGCCTTCGGTGGTGCCATAGATAGCTTTGATTCCCGTCGCACAGAGACATGTATCTCCAAAAATATTGACCAGAGCCTTGACGGGAATTGTATCACCATTATGGTAGGCTTATGGAGTGCAGGGTCGTTCGAAGACTCGTCCTTTCGTGTCCTCAACATCCAAGGTGGTAGCGACTGGGGATGTCGTTGGCTCGTACACCTCCCTGCGTCAAACAGTGGTTTGCTAATAATCGATAGTCAGGACGTTGGGTGTTTGTTCGCCTTGTAACATTATATCATCATATGGCTTATCAATTTTAATGTTTACTATGTTTATCATATTTAAATTGTTCTATATATTAATATTTATAATATTGTATTTGCTAATATATCAATGCCTATAGTCAAACAAGGTATCCAATATTTATAATTTTAATTATTTTATTTTATATTACATTATAATAACTGATTAGTGTACACTCCGAGAATATTTACTTACATTATAATAATATTTATAATAATGTAAATTTTAATCTACTCGATTTGCTAACTTATTATATTTAACAATTGTAATATTATCATTTGATAATTATAATTGTAATATAATCAATTGTAGTTCTAATTATAATAATATTAAGTTGTAAAGATTTACATCTGTAATTTAAATATATATTTCCTTTTATTTATTTATTTTTATTTATTTTATTCAATAGCACTTATTTTCAATCTCATTGATTCGGGGACATGACATGGGTTCGTGTACACAACCTTCTTTGCCTAGGCATGAGTAATGGCCAATACTTCATTATCCCTTATATCAATCATGTTGACACTAGCCTTTTTTCTTTAGACATTCGGTGTCTTTGTGGTTTCCAAGTGTAAGATCTGGTAAACTCACTTACAACTTATATTCTTTAATTTCCATAAATGATTTTAATAGAATAAATTAATTATAAAATGGTGCGGAAAAGAGGAATAATTAAATTACTTCATTAACATTACAAAAGGAATTCCATACGTTAACGAGTCAATATGAATATCACCACAGGGCCGTGCCATTACATAATCTATCCCTGAAGGCTTTCACAATGATACGCAATACATATAAATTTAAATACAGTAATGCGAATAATGGAAACAACAAGATCATCAATGCATCCACCAAAGAGCCATAACACAAAGAATTTCATGAGTGGAAAACCCTTGTAGGGGTGAAAAACCACTCGTAAAAATGCTTCACTGGCTTAATGAAATGCCTCACTGGCTACAACATCTTAATGGTTACAAGTTGCTTTACAAGCAATGATCATATAGTCTCGTTGCCATGACCATTCATTACATATTCTGGATATCATGAATATCACCCCTAACAAGGAGCATAAGGAAGTCCTACAAATTACATGAGTCAACAAGCAACATTTTCAAGTTTCACCAATGCATCATCCTTGCATATGGAAGTTACAGTAATGCCAACACTATTATGAATTTACTTCCAAGTATTTGCAAATAAGACTATTCTACCTCTAATGTCCTCTCAAATATCCTACAGGTACATTGAAAGCCATAAACCAGTCACATAAAGTTTCATGAAAGTAATCCTAAGCCTATTAGGAGGCACACATGCCTATGAAATTATAACCAAAATGCTTTTTTCTAAACTCCTTGATTCATGGAGGTGTCAACAATAAGATAAAAATACTATAAAAGAGTCAAGAAGGTATAGTTCATGTATGTATGAGAATACATATATAAGCTAATGAATATATATATGAGTATACATTCTTTTGCAAATAAAACTCAAGATCAACTAAATGAGTAAAAACAAGATTCCTTAATTATCATTCAAGGGATGTACTATATAACCCATACTTCTATATTCTTTTTGAACAATCATAAGGTCCTTTTGACAAGAAATGAAAATATAGACTTGCATCTCTTTCCTTCCTACATCTAATTTTAATCATGCAAGTTGATCCCAAGGGTATTTACATCTTCATGCATTAAACAAAGGTCATTCTTCTCAGATCTAAACACATCTCATGCGTACATATTTATGCATTAATGACTAAATTTAACATTCCACATGAGCTACTAAGGAATTAGAGCATAACAACAAGGCATACGTTTATTATAAATTTACCATCCAAAATTATTTATGATATTTCATTAAAGAAAATTGAATCATATTATTGATATACAAAAGAATCAACTACAGAGGAATTTCCAATCCCTAGTTTATGAGTTTAGACCTAACAAGTTAATTACTTCATTAAATCAAGGATTTACAATAACTTTACAGTAAGGAATTGGGCATTTAGTCCGAGAATAACATAGTAAGGTATCTCAAGGTTGAGCCTAATACTAACGATGGATTTGTATAGGCATTCAAGTATCTTTTCAGAATCAGTGACTTTTCCAAGTTTGCTACCTAATTTCATATGAAAATCAGTTCATAGGAAAATAATTCTACATTCGGTTTTATTACATTTCTCAAGGAATTCATTAATTTCAACCACAATTATCCATGTAATAAGGGAATTTAATCGCACATGCACTCCTTTTCTATTTGGTTTCAAATATAAAATCTTATGTTTCTAATTTAATATCCTGTTCTCAAATAATGGATTTTAAATTGGTAGAAACGTTTTCCAGTAAAGGGTATACATGTTAGAAGATAAAATCGACTCAACTATCAAAATGTCTATGCACAAGTCAAAATATATATAAATTGATAAACATTTACTCACACTTGATCAACTATTCTAAATTAAAGCAATTAATACACAATGGGTATCAATTTAAGCAGTGAATCTAATCTTTTCAAATAGACACCATTATCCGTTCATTTTGAAAACATATCACGTGCTTACAAACTTACAATATTTGCATACGTTCTTATGTGTACATCAATATATATATATATATATATAGATATATGTGTATATGCTTAAGTGGTCATACAAAAAAAATTACATAATCATCTGAAAGAGAGCCACATTTAGTCATAAACAACCGAAATAACATATGCATGGATTCAATTGAATAAGTATGCATATATGTTTATATATATGTATATATGTATATGTATAAATTTATACATATATATATATACATACATTTATATATATATATAAATATTTTCTTTGCAACGAAATAAAAAGAATTTGTATTGCAACTATATATGTATATCTGTCTATTTTAACTGCATAGCAAACTAATTCAGAAAACCAATAAATATATAAATATATAAATATTTATATCTTTTCGCATGACAGAGTTTACAAAGGAAATGAATGACTGTTGGTTCGATGGCCAATCTATTAGCAATAATAAATAAAAATACACAAGGCAGGGTCTATGATGCTGGGCCCTCATGGCCGGCAACCCCCTCCCATGGGGGTGCGCTGCCTGTGGGGACAACGCTCCCTCCACAACAACCGCTTCCCCATGAGGGGGTGGCTCGGCCATGGGGCTCTACCCTCAGAAAAAAACAAGAATGAAAAACAATTTCATACTAATGAAAAACGATTTCATTTACTAATACTCCACAGACAGATTCAAGCATTCTTTTCACAACAATCTTGCGTATGTAAATAGGCCCAGCTTAATGTATAAATAATGACATATATATATATATATATATATATATATATATATATATATATATATATATATATATATATATATATATATATATATATATATAAGTAACCCTACAGATCAAGATATTTATGGATATATATATATATACAACAACATTGGTAATGTTTTCCTCAACTACACAAGGGAATAATTCTGTATTCTATCCATAGATTCAACTTGCAGCTAAAATAATACAATAATTACACAATTCATATATAAAAATATAAATATATATATATCAAAGAAGGTTTTGAATGGCTCAGGCATGCACAAGTTTTGCCTGCAATTTCAGGAAAACTCTTTCAAATGGAGAAATTACACAGACGAATTCTACTTTCCAGACATCACAAGTTGCTCACACATTGAATTTAAATTTCAATGAAAAATGAATTAGAAACCTGGAGTTCGCTTCTTGTTGAATCCCTTCTCTTTATTCCCCTTTCTTTCTTGCCTTTCCTCCTCCCACTGAGCTAGAATCACTGTACCTCTGAAACCCCCTTCCCGACAACCATTATTTTTGGATATTTTTGTAGAGCAAAACAAGAAGATTGTAAAAGCAGTTATCTTTTCCCATTAATCAATTTCCCTTTTTAAAGATTTCCTTTCAATTCCTCCGACCTAATCTTGAAAATAGAGAAATTAAATAAAATTTTGGTTCATGCTCAACTTTTATCCCCAATTTAATAAGTAATCCTATTTTAATTTTCAAATCAGCATTTTCCTCAATTAAAATAATTAAACAAACCATTTTTAATTTGCAATTTATATATTTATTCAAATAAATAATAATGAAATATCACTTACTTGCACAATAGATAACTTTTCTTAAATAACAGAGTATTTTCATTTAATTAAATTATTTACTCATTATCAATAAAGTGAGAAATACATTTTCTAATTAAAATATAATTAATTCCTTTATTCCTTTGAACTTTTACTTCATTATAAATTAATTTAAGAAGACATTTTAAAATGCGAACCATAAGAATAGGGGCCGTGACACCAAGTCCACACCATTTGCACAATGATTGCACTTTGTCTTGCTTGTTTTGGCAGTCTCTCGCAAAGTGTTCCCATTCGTTACATTGTTGGCATTGTATGATAAGGCGTCCTTTGGGGTCATATTGTATTTGGCTTTGTCCTCTTTGATTTCAATAACCGCCTGGAGATGCATTATGTGGCTTCAATGGATTGAACTCCTCTCCCTATGTAGATTATGTGTGTACTCTTGGTCTTCAATTTGTATGGGCACTCCTTTATTTAATGACTCGTAACTTGGAAAATCTCACAAAACATCTTTTTAGGACAATTACCCTTTGTGTGCCCCTCGATTTTGCACTCAGTACTCCATAGTTCATTAGTTTATTTGTTGGTTTCTTTTTTCGCCTTCAATTCTTTCATCATTTGGAGCATGTCGCTTCAAAGTGCTTGTGCCGTTCTCGAGTCATTGTCGCTATTGTCATCCGAACTTCCATCTTCCTCCATTTTTCTTTTATTGCATGAGGATATTTTATCTTAACTTTCTATGTCCATCGCTGGATTGTAAGCGTTGGCATAGGAGGAGGGGGGTATGACTTTTATTTTTTTCCTTAATGAAGGGATTAACCCTTCGCTAAACCACCTCTTCTTCAATCCATTTGTCGGCTGGTTTTCCAACTTCACCAATTGTTCTTTGAGCCTACGATTGTAAGCTTGTACGTTTTCATGCTTTCCTTGTTTGGTGTTGTATATCTTTGCTATGATCTCGTTGTCTTTTGACAACAATTTAAATTCCGCCTCAAGTGTTTTCTTTAGTGCATCACATGAGGCTGTGGACTGTACACCAATTTCTGTAAACCAATCTATTGCTATGCCCCATAGCGTTGCTGGGAATGCTCTCAACCAATATGCTCTGTCATCTTGATTGTTTGATACCTAGATTGTTTCACATGTCTTGCAATGCCTCACAAGGTCCTCCGACCTGTTCCCAGTGAACTTTGGAAGTTTCTTCCATTCTACATTTGGAATTGCTAGGGGAGTCACCATCTTGCCTCCCAGTTGCGCCCTCTATGACGGTAACCTGATTGGAGAATTTTGATTTGTACGTTCTAGTGCTTTCTTTGCACTCACAGACACATCAAAATCCTTCACTCATCACTCTTCAACGTTTGTCACCCTTAGGTTGCCTTTGGGGTCCTTTTAATGCTACCTTCATCATGGCATTATTGACTCCGATCTTCCAATGTTCGGCTCTTCTGTAAATACCAGGTCTTCAATCTGGAATATGGTGTTCTCGCACGTCTTTGTCAGATCGCCAATAGATTCTCCCTCGCCTTTTGCTTCAATTGACTTTATTTGTACAAATGGTTCTTCAATGGCCAAGTTGGTAGGTTCTTCCTCGCCTTCCCTTTCGCCTGACAGTGAATCTCCTTCGTTTGATGGTGATGGTCTATACGATTCTCTGATGGTTTCTCCTTCACTTTCCCCTTCGATTGACATTGAATTTACAAACGGCTGTAATGTCTCCTTTCTAGGCTATTGACTTTTGTGGTGATTGTTAGCCTAATCTTTGGGGTTCGCGTAGGCTAATGTTGTGGGATTAGGAAATTCCTCAAATCTTGGAGACTTGTTCAACGTATGAGGCCTATCGAGGTGTTTATTGAGCTGAAACTGTTAGAAGCTTCGCAATGACACTTTCTCGGGCACTTAGTCCGTTTTACTATTTTTAGTAAGTGATAGCTTGGGCACCGACTTAGTCAGTTGACAATGTTTCCATATAAATTTGATTGGTGGATGCATTTAGTGTTGATTTGGTAATAATTGAATAAGAGATATTATTTTATTTTATTTAGCGCTAATATTATAAAGTCAAATTAAATATTTAACTTAGTGTTATTAAAATTATTATAAAGTGACTTTATGTGGATGTCCAAGGAGAGTTAAATGAAATATCAAAAGTGCATTTAATGTGCCTTTAAAAAAGGGGAAGCTACATGGGAGACATAAGGGCTTTTTAATTAAATAAAAAATGTGTTATTTCCCAAGTTGGGCATGGGGTTTGAGGAGGAAAAATAAAAGAAGTTATGGAGCTCATTTTGCACTATGCTGGATTTTGGAAAAGACAGGTTATTGTTGGTTGACATTGTCTTCCAAGAGCTTTGTGAGGATGAAAACCTTCACAAGAGACATTAGTTGTGAAAGTGGAAGATCTTATTTGGCTAATTTGCAAGTGGTTTCATCCAGGAATCTCATAGGAGCTTTATTTTATTCAGATTTTCATTTTGTTGCTGGATTTCAAAGGAGGGATTGGTTGTTTGTGAGCAAAGAATGAGACAGTGATGAAGGAGACCATTCAAATCAGACTCGTTTATTATTTTTTGGTTGTACAACCTTCATTGCTGGCCGTACAACTTGTGGAGGACCGTGTGGGATCCCTAGGGCAAAACGCCTAGGGTTTGGATCTCATTTTGGTGGCATTTAAGGTGGTCTAGGACACCTTTTGCATTGCATACAGTTCGGGGTTGGGAAGCTGAAGATTTAGAGGGGTTTGAAGCCATTTTTGGAGGCCCAGTTCGTTGTTTACAATCAAGGTTTAGAGCTGTTTACAACAGCAGCTAACAAGTATGCTTGTAATGTCATTTTGAGGCTTTTTAACCATTTGGGTATTGTTGAAATAAATATTATATGGCTGTATATACTTTGTCATACTTCTGAAATTTATTTCCAGCTTTGGGTGTTTTGAAATTGTTTAAGTTTCATGTGTATTACATTGCAAAATATTTCTTTTTGATGCAATTATAATTTATACTTTGTGTTACAAGATTCAGACTCGCCTCAGACTCAACAAGCAGATTTTTGACTCAGACTCGGGCTCGGTTCCCAAACTCAACATAGACTCGACAAATTGAAAAACCTAAGAAATTTAGAGATTTTTAAGGATTTAAAACTTGTTTTATGCACCCTTTAACAAATAAACCTTAAAGACACAATAACCTCTTCAAATAGAAGCTACTTTGTCATGTGTACAAGTATACATTGATCAAATAAGTTTAAACACAAATTTTAGCTGAAAGAAATAACACATTTAGATATATAAATATTGTCAATGTATACAAACTCGTGGAATATGAAATGCATGGCATCAAAACAAATATCAAAACTAAAAATATAATTCTATGGCTCAAGAGGAGTTTGCATTACTGATCCCAACATCATGACAAGTCATGCGCTAGCGTCTAAGATAGGTCATGGATGATGATGTAGCCATGTTATTTGCTTGTGTCTCAAATGAAATCATAGCAGCAAATATCGTTTGGGGAAAAAATCAGCAAACCAAAAGTGTAAGATCTTTTGAAAAAATTGAGAAAAAATGGGGAAAAATCGAATTTAAAAAATATGTAATAAATTGTAGAAAAAGAGAAAAAAACTATTTTTTCTTGAAATTTAAGGGCATTTCCATAGCATAGAGATATAGAGAGCAAATAAAATAGAGAGTTTAGCCCATGAATTATAGAAAATAGGATTTTGTTGTTTCTATAATGATATTCATATTGCTGATTACATTGCATTGCACAAAGCATACTTCATAGTGCATGGTTATAGTTGATAAAATTTCAAGTATAATATAGTTTGTACAAAGTCAACATATAAACTAAGTACAAAGTTCCAAAAAATCAAACGTAGCCAATGACTCTTTCTACTACAAATAGAGCTATGCTAAAGGGCTGCAGGTCCTAATGATGAAGCTTTTGGTTTAGAGCCTCTCCTAAGTTGCTCAACCTCATGACTATCCAAGTTGGTCTCTAGGATCTCAAAATCCTCAAGCTCAAGAAAGTCATTAAAATGACAATTTTCTTTTGCTGAGCAAACACCATAACTTACAAAACAGTAATCAAATGGTTCATATTTGTGATTTAACAATACTTGCAATTTCTAGAACAATATCAAAGAGAACTATATGAAGAGTGTGAAAGGGAAATTATATGACAAAGTAAGCAATTGTAAAGTTCAACTTAATAGGTTTTGAATCAAATAGCTCAAGATAGGGTATTAGAATGTGATGTCCCCGATTCCCGAATATTCGCCACCAAATTAATTCAATTAATTAAATACTAAATTGTCCAAAAAATATTTGTGGACGTTTATATTTAATTAATTAACGTTAAAGTGACTTTATAAAATAATATATATATTCAAATATCATATTTAGTTACTTTACAAAAGCAAATTAATTAATATTTAAATATTTAGAAGATGGTGGATTATAAAAAGGTGGTGGAAATAAATTGAGGGATTATCTTTTGGAAAATTATTATCATGAGAAGATTGAATGAATGAATGAAGACTTTTAATAACATCCACGAGGCCAAACAGCCTATGGGACCCACAGATCGGTAGCAAAACGGAACACCACAACCCAACAATTACTTGATCTCCCTTTCCTTCTAAATTTTGGATCTTTTGCTATGTATTTTTATCAAGTAATCAACACTTTTCGATATTCTCTCTTCCTCGAATAAGCTGTATAAAGTGCCCACATTTAGAATCTTGATATAATTGACCTGAATATCCATATAGGCTGGACATTCCATGATGAAATGCCACTCTGTCTCTACAAGCCCTAAAGAACAAAACCTGCATATCCTATCAGCCCATTCTTCTTTAGGTGTCGTCCATCTACCGGTTTCACATCTCAATTGGTGTGAACTAGTTCTTAGCTGAGCTATTAGCATTTTTGCTTTCCATTTTATTTCCGCACCTATATAGGCTTTTTGAGTATGATCATATGAGGGATTAAAGTGCTTGATGTAATACTCCCTTTTCCTTGATAACTCCCTAGCCCACATGCTTTCTTTAACTTTTTGTTGCACGTACATTTTGATTGCCTTAATGTTATTTGGGCAATTATCTATGTTGATACCCCACTTTCTCAACCACTTGTTATTTTGCTTCATCCACTTGCTCTTCCTTCTATTTAATTTCTCTGCTGCTGCCATTTTGGGCCAACGGGACACCTCCATGTTCTCTAGCTAAGCTATCAAGAACCTCAAGGACGAAAACCCTTGAGTAGGTAGATTGGACGAAAATCCACTTCCACTTTTAGGTGGACTCAACTCATAATTCACAAGGCACTTCAGTGTTCAGTTTCGAAATGGCGTGAAAGATTCTGATGTCTCTGTAAAAGGCAAATTTCAGTACCTCAAATTGATATTCAGGGTTTGAGAAGTTTGTTACAAGTTTGTTGAGGTAATTTCATAATCTATTGTCTGTTGCAGATTATTCCATAATAGTGATAAAAGGGTATATAGTGTTGATATTTTCAAGGCATAAAATATTTTCTTTGTCTACTGTATTCCTTTTCTATTTTGGGCGTCTCCTTTTAAGCTCTCGCATGCAGACAAAAATAAAGATTATCCAGGTTTTGGCTGTATTTGAATGATGTGGAGCTAAGGGAATGGAGGCTGAGATATTCCCAAAGTATTCCTTAAGCTAGCCGTTGTGTTTGGGAAGAATAAAAGCAGTCAATGATTACCCTTGACATTATATCGGGTCCTACATGCTTGCTAGGTTATTTCGTTTCTGGCCGTTGGAGTTTGAAGGCATTCAAAGGAAACAATGAAGAGTGTGACGTGGAGCAAGGAATAGTCAAATAAGAGCCACCACCTTATTGTAGTGGATGATATAAGGTAATATTGCCACATAAGAAATATCTGCCAACCATTTTAAAGGAATAGCAGCCGTTGATCTTTTACCTTAGTGCTACATTTTATATGCTAAAATAAATTGCAGGTCCTTAACTGTAGCACCTTGCTGCCGTATGATGGGTGAAAGTAAGGTTTTGACTATTAGTTGTGTCGATTTTCATAAACGACAGCCACCATAAGTTGAACCGCTACACACTAGCAACGGTTGAAGGGAAATATATGAAGGAGCCGAATCATTCTAGCCACCAAATCACAAATGATCGATGAGTTTATAATGCTTAGTGATAATAATTAGCACTTGCATATATATTAAGGACAAAAGGGAATGGTATCGAGTCTTCAAGCATTGACTGTACATGGCATCATGAGTCCCTAAGGCTATCGAAGCTATTTAATTAAGATGTTACATTTTGGTGCCCTTGGGTGTGGATACCATAATGCCACCATTCGTGGGCCAATCCTTCTAAATGTAAGATGGCAAATTGGACATCGTCTTCTTCTATCATAGGGCTAAGGGTTAGGTAAGTTTTTAATTTTTGTATCCACTATTATAATTATAATTATTATATATACACTATAAATATTAAAATATAAATATGGGCAATTTAAATAATAAAGTAAATATTAAAAATATATAAAATTGATATGAAGCACAGACATAAAATAATATTATTATTAAATATTAAACAATATTTTAATATAAAATCATAATAAGGGACATTACACCTTTAGAAGTATCCCTATTTCCACCATTTATATTGGGTGAAGGCAATATTGATTAATATGTCTATCCGAGTGTTTATCATGGTCATTATTGTAAACTATAGCTTTCATCGAAGGTCTGATACAATCACAACTATGAGATGGGAGCCATGCAGTATGCCTGCCAACGGGGATGGTCAAACACTATCACGTCACCTTACAATTGCTAGGAGCACATTGAGGTGACAATCCTACATTTTTACATTCACTTCTCTAATCCATAGTATCATTAAAAGGAGTCAAGCCTGTTAGAAGTCTATCATTAGCATGGAATTCCCTCATAATTACATTAGCCTTATTGCTAAGGATAATCACAACATATCATTGACAGTGGCAGATGTAGAGGGTTAGAGACCGGAATTGTTAATGAGAGTATATTATTTGCACCACAGACCTGTATCTATGGTAGGGTGAAATCAAAGGAGTCACTACCTTATCCATATCTATACCATCGATAATTATCGATTGTTATTGATTGAGCATTAAACAATTACTATCGGGTTGAATATTGGAATATCCATTGCAGGAAGTATTACAAGTATGTAATGATTGGCTAACTACTTCATTAATCCTATTGGATTAAATATGAAGGACAATAATCATACAAAATCCATCGACAAGCTAATAAGCATAACAACGATAATATATAGTTGCATTAAAACAAACAAAGCGATGCATTCAATTGCTATTAAAGAATTGATATCAAAGATAAGAAGGCAACTATAATGCAAATCCTAATGAAGGCAGCGGTTCCAGATAAGAACAGCGATCAGTATTTCAACAAGTCATAATTAATATCAACTAAGGGACATGACCATTCAGACGATTATCTCAATTCCAAGAGATACATCCTTTCTTTTAAGAATAGAGGTATAAAAGACAATAGGAAGAGTGAAGAGAAGTATGAGATGGAATAGTTTTATGTAGAAGTTTATATAAATACTCAGGACTTGAGTGCTCCTAAAAGAGACCATTTCCAGTCAACCCAAGATGCATAATGCATAATTAATCAGAAAAATTAGAGATAGCATCTATTAGTTTTGGACTACTCAGCCATTCATATTTCATTTCCAGATTCTTATTAAGGATGTAGCATTATTATTTCTTCCTACTATTGATCCTTATCAATACATAGATACCAAACAATCAAGCTAATGTTAGACATTTTAAGTGCTCTTCAAATCAACCCATAGTGTACCAATCTTACTATATCTTAAAGGTTATTTGATCTTGGTTTAACTTGATATCTTTTAAGGGCAAACTTAAGATAAGTCCATAAGGGACATTATAGCCTACCCCTATGAATTTCACTCAGCTTAACGGATTCTTTGGTTTGTGTGGGTTCTACATGAGGTTCATTAAGGATTTTTCATAGACTGCAACTCCACTTACAAATTTGACAAAGAAGGGAGCTTTTGAGTGGTTCGATTCAGCATAGAGGTGTTTTGAGCATTTCAAATAGTTTATGTCTTCATGTCCTATTCCAGCAATACCATATTTCTCCAAACCTTTTGAGTTGGAGTGTGATGGTTTACGAGAGGGGATTGGAGCAATCTTGATGCAAGAGAAACACCCCATAGCATTTGAGAGTAGGAAATCGAGAGGTGTAGAGAGGAGTTACTCTATCTATAATAGGGAGATGTTGGCCATCATGCATGCATGATGGCCAAATTCAGACCATACGTAGTAGGGGGCAAATTTATCATCAAAATGGACCACAATAGCATCAAATATTTCTTGAACCAAAAAGACCTTAATGATAGGCAACAAAAGTGGGTTAGTAGACTATAGACATATGATTTTGACATTGTATATGTTAAAGGGAAGAAGAATGTGGTTGCTGATGCACTTTCCAAGAGGCCTCACTTATGTATCTGGTTGAGATTGCTGCTGATTGGAGAGAGTTAATTTCAGTATAGTAAGGATTCTTGGGCAACAAGAATCATAGAAGGCACTAGCCATGATGGCAGGAATACAATGCTCAATGATTTAATCATTTATAAGGAGATGATATATTTGGTGCCTACTACATAGCTTAAGGGGAAGATATTGAGGACCTTTCACGATGTGTCCATGAATTGTCACATGGGGTTTTTCAAGACCTACAAGCAGATACGGGAAAAATTTACTTGGAAAGGACTTAAAAATAAAGTCCTTAAGTATGTCCGAGAGTGTCCCACTTGCTAGCAAAATAAGAATGAGCACACTTATCTCCTTGGTCTACTTCAGCCCTTACCCATTCCTAATAAAAAATGGGAATGTATCTCCATGGATTTCATCGCTGGTTTACCTAAGGTGCAGAGCAAGGGTTGTATATATGTTGTGGTTGACAAGTTAACCAAATTTGCACATTTCTTTGCTATTTTATCAACATATACTACGACTCAAGTGGTTGACTTATTCTTCAGGGAGATATTTAGATTGCATGGGATGCCTAGGAGTATAGTGAGTGACAGAGACAAAAGTTCCCAAGTCTTTTTTGGCTGGAGCTTTTTAGACTGAGTGGGACAAAGCTCACTCCTAGTTTGAGTTACCACCAACAGATTGACGAACAAATGGAGATAGTTAACAAATGGGTGGAGGGGTATCTTAGAAATTATGTGTCAAGGCAGTAGAGAGCTTGGATTAAGTGGTTGCAATTTGGTGAGTATTGCTATAATTCTACTTATCATATGTCCATCAGGATGTCACTCTTCATGGCTTTGTATGGGTATGAGGCACCCAACTTCTTGGATTTGCTCTTTGGGGACAACAAAGTGCCTAAGGCAAGGGATTTACTATAGGAGAGTTAGGATGTTATGAAATCTTTGAAGGAGAACTTGCAGCAGGCGCAAAATCAGCATAAGTTATATGCTGATCAACATCGTGTGGAGCCCAGTTTTGAGGTTGGGGACATTGTGTATTTGAGGCTTCAACCATGTAGGTAGTCTACTCTCAGAAAGAGTGGAGAAGAAAAGCTTAAAACCAAGTTCTATGGTCCATTGAGAGTGTCCAGGCGGGTTGGTGAGGTTGTCTATGAGCTTGAGTTACCAGCTAGTAGTAGGGTTCATAATGTATTTCATGTATCCAGGCCCAAGAAGGCACTCAGACACAATGTAGTTCCCTCATCAGAGTTGCCACTATTGGATGAGGAGGGTAAGTTGATACTGATTCCAAAGGCCATTATAGGCTCCAAAGAGCAGAATCTCTAGAGGAGGGTTTTTAAGGAATATTTGGTCAAATGAAAAAGCTTACCAATTGAGGATGCAACTTGGGAGAATGAACAGATTTTGTAGCATCCAGAGTTGAGATTGCTCGAGGACAAGCAATTTTGGGAAGGGTGAATCGTAATGTCCCCTTCCTAAGCAGTTAAGTATGGTGGATGGTTAGCCATTCAATGGATTCCTGTAGGCTAATGTGTTAGGATTAGGGAATCCTTGGAGTCAGTTGGTTCCAACAAGTAGCAATGTCAAGTGATTTTATGAGTTTAGGAGGTTTTGATGTGAGAAATACCACTTTCTAGGATGGTTTTGGTTGTTTTCTTCCATACTTATTTAGGAAGTCAGTTTTGGGCATTGGCTGGGTTAGTGTCAGCTTTGCCATTTTTAGCTATGTCGGTAGAGGCATTTATTGTTGGCATCCAAATATTTACCATGGTCTTGGATTTAATTTTTAAATAATGATAATTTAACAAATATTTAACTTTATTGTTATTTAATTTTTATAAAGGAACTTTACAAGGGGTACTTTTTGGAGACATAAGGAGTTTTAATTTTTAATAAAGTACTCCCTAAGTTGGATGCCCCACTAGGAAAATTAAAAAGGGAAACATTTAAGTTTTAAATAAAGTGCATTTAATGCAAATTTGGGTGTGGGGTTTGAGGAGGATAGAAAAAGGAAAAGTGAGAGCTTATTCCTCATTCATGCTTGACTTGATATTTGGTTTTCTTCTTGCCGGAGGAGCTGGTTCTCTTCTTCCACTTGGAAAATTAAAAAGGGAAACATTTAAGTTTTAAATAAAGTGCATTTAATGCAAATTTGGGCATGGGGTTTGAGGAGGATAGAAAAAGGAAAAGTGAGTGCTCATTCCTCATTCATGCTTGACTTGATATTTGGTTTTCTTTTTGCTGGAGGAGCTGGTTCTCTTCTTCTTGGTTTGTGAGGACGAAACCCCTGACATGCAACATTCTCCACGTTGTTGAAAGACACAATTTGGAGGATTGGAGGTGGTTCCATTAAGGAATCAAATTGGAGCTTGTTTTTTTCAGTTTGATGAAGACATTGTTAAGGTTTAGATTGCAGATTTGGAGGACTGTTTGAGCTTTAATGACCAGCAGATTCGAAGGATAAAAATACAGAAAATTCCACCTTTTATGCTGGCCGTACCTCTTCCCTTGCTGGCTGTACAGCTGCAACTATACAGCTGGTCGCTTGGTTTTGTGAGCAGCTTCTTGTTGGTTTGGAGGTGCTTAGGGTTAGGGTTACCTTGCATTTCATTTACAGTAGCAAATACTTGCATTTCTGATTGTGGTGTCCAGTTTTTGTGAGCTTGCAGGAGCTGGTTGCAAGCACAGCAAAATATCAAAGTCCAACAATCATTCTTGGTATGTTAGAAATGGATATGTAATGTATTTTGATAATCTAGGTTGGCTTTACATTTTGGAAATATTGTACTTTCAAATCAGTAATTAAATCTGGAATTTTCAGCTCCATATATTTCTGAAAAAAATTGTTATTTTCCTGAGTTGTTAATTTGCTGCAAGGTACTTTATAATGTGCACTTCATTTGTCATCTCAAAAACATCTCAAAACTATTCTCTAAATCACATAAAAAAAGAAAAACAATAAGAAAAACAAGGCAGGACAAGGGTGTATGTTACAAAAAATGTACAAAATATAAATAGATCCAGCAGATAAACTGACTAGGATCTTGCAATGATAAACAAGGATCTGTTGGTAAACTGTCTAGGATCTTTAGTTAATGAATTACTGGCAGTAAACTGTCCAGTATTACAATATTGAAGGAAACAATTATTTCACTCTAATAATCAAACAAGGTATTTTGTCATACAATTAATAATCGTCCTTAATGAAAGTATTTTTTTAAACAGTTGAGAGAAAATGTAGGAAATATTTAATAACTCAAAATGTGATCAAAACTCCAAAAGTGATACATAAAATACTAATAACAATCTGGAATGTCATATTGAAGAACTGCAGCGCCCATTATGATTTGTACGGCCCAAAGAACTCTCTAGAAGGTGCTGCAATCAGGTACAGGTCAGGTAGGTCTGCTGATATAGACTGTACAAGTAACAATGCATAAACAATGAATAAAAAGCTGCAAAACACCTCAAACTCTAGTCACTGAACTTTCAAAGGTAAACAACCAATAACCATGAATATGTATGACAGGATTTTTTAAGACTTTTCTGATCTGGATGAACTATGAAAACATTATGGACTGCTTGTAAATGGGACAGTTAGGCTTCAGGCAAACTGTTCATACTTCCATGCCCCCATACACATTTAAATCTACAATAAATATTCTGTAATATCCTTCAAGTACAGCTCACCAGGTGAAAATGGACTATCACTAATATTAGAGATTGAAAATTGATAAGTTTACCCACAAGTACAACCTATATTTGCTTGTAGCAAGGTACTCTCACAGTTAACTCGCAGGGTAGAGATGTTGAGTTTTTGGTGAGTAGTTGTAGTGGAAATTGTCAAGTATGTCAAAAAACTCATGGGGATGCAATTATGGCACGAGGATGCTGTTTAGGTATGAAAAAGACACTTTTTCCTAGGATTTGAGTTTTCTTGTATGAATTGGAGTGAAAATACATAGTTTTTTGTCTTCTTAAAAATTATGAAAATGGTTTGCACCATGAAGGTCTTTGTGGTTTCAAAGGTCGTTATTTGGATGTGGTGGCATGGGCTCCGTTCCTTGGTCCCATCTTGTACCATGATAGAGAATACATGAGTGTTGCACCTCAACCTTGTTGGGGGTGCTACCCCCAAATCCCCACCAAACTCATTTGAAACATTTTGTATTTATATTTTCCATAAATCTATGTAATTTTTCATAAATTAAATATTTTGTAAGTTGTTGAGAATTTGTTGAGTTGGAAATTTTTGGTTTGTCGGGTTTGAGTCAAGTCCAAGTTTGCAAGCTATAGTTTTAACCTATAGGTCATCGATTCAACTCGTAGCCACCAAGAATATCTCCTACAACTCTCAAGAACAACTGGACCCTAGCTTGAACCGTATGAAACAACATGCAAATTATCATCATTTTGAGAACACAATCATTGAAGGGGATTTGGTCTTTTTGTGCCTTCTGCCATATAAGCAAACATTCCTAAAGCGCATAGGCAGACATAAGTTAGCACCAAATTCTATAGACCTTTTTGAACACTACGATGGGTTGGTGAGGTCACCTATAAGTTGGATCATCCTTGAACATGAAGTCATTTTGAGCCACTATTTGTGCCAATTCTACAACTACAATGTCGTTGATGTTTTGGTCTACTGGCAAGGCTGGCAAGTAGAAGATACAACTTGGCAGCGTCTCCACCAACTTTGATAGCAATTTCCATTGTGTAAGCCTCGAGGACAAGGCTATCTAAAGGTGGAGGGCATGTTAGGACCTTTACATCCTAACCTTATATTATTGTTATGAGCATTGTAATAATCATGGTTTAGTTATTTAGTTGATTGGATTTATCCCATGTGCATCACATTAAGTTGTAATAGTGTATTTTCATATTGATTGATCCCACATGGGTTATACCTCTTATATTGCTTTTTGTGATGCTTATATATTGATGTTGTAACAAAGAGACTATCATTTGGGAATCATATTTGGTATTGGAGCTTTGTTCTTAAGGAGGTTGCCCCCTAAATGAGGCTTGTGATACCAGTAGATTCATAAAGACAAGCATAATGTGGCTATTTTCTAAGCAATGTGTTCTTTTTGATTATTTTGTGCAGGCAAGTTCCTAACAAGAAATGAACGAAAGACATTTCAGGGAATCCACAGAAAATTTAAATTCACTTGTATATCTTAGATATGTAGTTTTCCTGATAATTAGTCACTAGGCTGAAACTTAAAAAACATTGTTTTAAAGTCAAGAATGATCAGATGTTTTTGGTGGCAAAAAATTGTTGCTCTATCAGGTGTTTGAGCAATTTCTTGGTGGTATTTTTTAGCATTTATATAAACCACCATTAATAAAATCAACTGAAGAGCAATTTTTACATATGAAACTTTTTGTCAACAGATATTTCAGTAGCAGAGGTGTCCAATTTTGCAAACAATTTTCGAACAACTTGTAGCTGTGTGATTAAGACAGTTGAACCCTTGGCATGTGCTACAATAGACGAAGTGAAGGCAATTGTCTCAAAAGTTGAAGATATTGAAAACAATGGAGACATTTCACCATGGGACGAAGACCACATTCCTGATGAAATTGTGACAAGGAAGCCAGATCCTGGGTGAGCTCTTTCACTATATTGCCTAAAAAGTAAATTCTGTCTCTTGACTCCGAACAGTTGAAATGATTGTTGCGACTTGTGATATACTCTCAATGAATGTTATTTGCAGTTTTCTTAAATGGAGATAAAGGCATTGACAATTTGTTAAATATTCAGGTGCAGCATCGTTTGAATTATTGACCCTGCCTTATTTGCAATTATGGTCCCTTTCTTGATTTAAAATTCTAAATGCATATGAGTTAAATTCTCATTGATCCCTTCATTTTGTATCCTGGGTTTGCAATAGTGCAACTGGACCCAATTTCTTGATATGGAGATTAATGTGGGGAGTTATGTATCTATGAGAATAATTTCTCCTGATTAACTCTGTTACCTACAGTAACCCACCTAACTTTGCACTATTGCATTGATTCTCCTTTGAGTTCCTTATATTTTTTCTTTCTTTTGGGGGGGTCTGATATTAACTTTATTACCCAACTGTCATATAGAGCTTTCTGCTTCTCTACTGATTTGAGGGTTGAAGGTTTCATGGTTGTGAAAGCTAGTTATGTCAGTATAAAGCCTGTGAGTTGTCCTTTTCCTTCTCCTTACAATCTCATCTTTGGAAATTTACAGTCCTGTGTTACTGCATCAGTCATAATTAATGCCAACTTTTCTGTAGTTGTCTAATTCTTTTAGGCTTGATACTTTTGCTTCTGTAAGGATAAATTTTGGTTTTTCTAAATTCTGAAGTTAATCTTGCCCCATTTCCATTCTTGGATTCAGTAGGAAATATCCAATTTCAGTTGCATCTCATAAAGATTCAAGTCCAGTGAAAAGAGCGAGAAAGTGATAATACCAAAGTTCTCATCATCCTTCACAGATTTCAATATATGCCTTTTGTTATCCTTATACACCTCATAAATGTTTTCTATGCCATTGACATGGTTAAGGATAGGGAGCTCTACTAATTGCATCCTTCTGCTTGCAGCCAAAACTGAGATTTAATACCCATTCCTGATGCACTCTGAAGATTTTTTTTTATGGTTTTAATTCAGATTCAAAAACACAAATGAACCATGATGAAAAAAACACTGAAAAATTGATGAGAGGCCCTCAAAAACTTGTATTCATTTACTTGATCTCTTTTTAGAAAATCGAAACTAACTTTTTCCTCTTTCTCCAAGAGTCCTCTAGCAAAAAGAAAAACCCCTCCATTAACTTGTTATTTAAAAGCCAATTTAAAGATTTATTTTCCAAATGTTTTGTTTCACATCTCCACATTCAAGGTGACTGTTTGTATTCTAGTCTCTGCACATTCAGGCCGACTCTTTGCATTCTTGTCTCGACACGTTTTGGCTGACTCTTGGCTTCCATATGATGACTATTAGCTTCTATATGAAGACTCTTCACCTTCATTCATGTAAAAAGTGACCTTTGTTAAAAAAATGACACTTTATTCCACCTACTTGTGTCTGTAAATACCTAATTCTTTTTGGTTGATGCAATATTGCACTATCCCCATGTTGCTCTTGCTTGAGTCACAATGGGTGTCTCCTCTTTCAAATTGCTACTTTTTACCAAGTAACAAGTAATGAGCATCACTGTATTCATAATCACATTATATTTGATTCTTTTAATGCCAATTTAGACTTGAACAGTCGAAATGAACATCAATATTGATTAGTATGTGCAACAGTATTCTGACAAGTAATTGCAAATGCCAAATTATGTTATTGGGTTCTCCCAAAATCGCCCCATACCCATATGGGTCTAGTTTGGGGCTGAGTCCAAGGCTAGTTCGCCACTGTGTTTGCCTAGGGGAACCTAAGGGCCGCCCATAGAGAAAACAAAAAAAATCATTTTTATAAAAAAAGAAGTGCCAGATACCTAATTTTTCCCTTAAGTGATAAAATTGTGAAATTAACATACACCAAGAAGGTTTGTGTGGTTTCAAAGGCCCTCTACCCTGCTGTGGGGCTTTGCCCCCTAACCCCCATAAGGGGTGCTGCCCCTCAACCCCATTGGGGTCTCCATTCCCAGGCCTCCACTAGTTATTGGGATCTCTTGTCACATAAGAAACTTGATTACAATGAGGGGGTGATGAAGAATTGGAATCTAACTATTGAATGTGCTGAGTTAGATGTTATTGTTGCACAACTTGCCAAAAATCTCTTTAGATGAGGCATCTTCTACATATGATATGGCTAGTGGAAGTGACATTGTAACTTATTGTGGTTCAAATGAAGTTGAACCAAATGTTGACTTTGATGCTCTTGATGAAGAACAAAATGGAGATTTCTGAATAATTCTGAATATTAGTTGTAATTTTAATTGTGTATTGACATTTGACAAGTCATTGAATTATGCATTTCTGAGTTTTTTCTTTTTTTTTGCAAATTAGGCGGTATTTAAATATTTTGTTTATTGGATATATATATATATATATATATATATAATAGCCAAACCCATGCCCGTACCCAAGGGAAAAAAATTGCCATACCCAAAACTTGTACCCATACTTGTACCTGTACTATGACTGGCAACCTAGCTTGCAAACATACAACACCAGCTAATAGCAGAATACAACAGTAGACATATTACAGGAATGGCACCTATTTAATTGTACATGTGTGTTTGGCATCAATGATTGTCATAACATGTTTGAAGGATGTCATCACAAACCCTTGATCTCTTCGGGAAATTCTAGGCATTTCATCTACAAATTATTTGAGGGAACTGCTACTTCTGTACAAGCTCATGTGGTTTGCTATCCACCTCTAGTTATCTTGATTAGAGGTGCTGGTCATTTCTTTGTCAACTTATCAGTTTCACTGTAGTACTCAATGGTTTAGGGCCACTAGGTTGATTACTACCTACTTTTATCTCATTATAGGCATTAGAGACATTCAAGGCCCTTTAGATACAATCAATTCACACACATATAGGGATAGGTTAGTTAGATGATGTTCTCTTTGTATTGCTAGGGTACCCTAGCTTTATTGCTCATGTTTTTGTTTTTGCCTGGCATCAAGGATATTTTTCTTCTTCTAGTTGCAACTCAAATTTCATGTAGCTATTAGTTTTCATTATTTGATGTTACCCCATGGGGTTTGGTTAGATTTCATAATGTTACCCCATGGGGTTAAATTTGAATGACTTTTGAATCCCATTCATTGACTTATCTTAGTCATTTGTGGCAATTAATATAGTTTCATTTTTTCTCTCTACCTTTTATGTTTGGAGCTTTCCTACAAATGAACAAAATTGATTTCTACTGTTTTAGCTTTGGTCTCTTGTAGCTTTGCACATCTTTGAAGTCTTTCTCTCACATGGCTAGCTCTACTTGAACCTAAATTATATGATTCTTAAACCGTATGATCCAAGCTTTTGTTGCACGCTCATGAGTCATTGGTGAGTTTTAGGGCAATTTTGTGAGTACTTGCCAAAAAGTGACACGTGAGTTACTTGCCGACCTTGTTTGGAGTGTGAGTACTAGTGAGTTGGGTGAGTAATTGTTGAGTTTCTATCTATGATTTAAATGGTTATGGTGGCATCTTTGTACTTCTTGAGAGTCTAAATAATGCTAGAGTTTGCAATCTTTACTCATTTTTCTTCATTTTAATGAGAAATCATAGTGTGTTCCAAAATGTTGATTAAATAGCTCTCAGTTTAATTTTGAAGCTCTTTCTTTAGTCTACAGTGGTTAAATTCAATGCTTGTATGCCTAAATAATTAAATTTATGCATTTTTTTAAATTAAAATACAATTACTGTTTCAAGCAGAAGATTGGTCAAACAATAGTTGGCAAACTTCGACTTGGTAGAAATTTGGCAAGTAACTCGACAACTTAAAAATTGCTTCAATTTCTTTAAAAACACGTTTTTTACAAAATTCAATGACAATATATCTAGTGAGTCCATAAATGAGTACAAAAGTGTTTTCAATAAAATTTGATTAATTTGAATACAAATTGAGTACAAAATTGCATCATCAGGCAAAATCTTGATAGAATAGTTAGCTGACAACTATTATGAATTTATAATGATTGGCTTTGAAAATCATCATCATAATTCATAAACTACATATTACAACATTTTAAATCTTCCTCTTCCCTAATCTAGTGAAAACTTGGGGAGAGGTTCTAATCCTTGCACTTTGTTGCAACTCCTTGCTCAGCATAGAAGGTTGTGCTTGTGGCTTCAAATCGACCTCCATCTTGCTACAAGATGGCAATGACTCTTCCTCTGCCTCATCAACATCATCAAATGACAATTAGCTCCTTTTGTTGTAGCCACATCCTCCAATGCCTACCTCTCAAAATCACTCGTCTGTAGTAAACAATGGGGTCTCCTCATCTTGCCCTATCCAAATGCTATAAGGATCAATGTCATCAAATGACCTCTTTTGCTTTGTCCTCTACCTTTTTTGTGTGAAGTTGAAGGTTGTATTGTACAAAGACAAGGTCATTGAGATGTTTTTGAGTTCATCTATTCCGCTTCTTCGTGTGAATCGTCTCAAACAAACTCCAGTTGTGCTCATAGCAAGATGCATTACATGGTTGACACAAAATGCAGAGGGCTAATCTTTGAAGATTTGGGGTATTTGCACCCCAATCTACCCACCAAGAACTTACAAAATAAGATATTCAAGAGTTAGTAAGCAAATCATATTTTATCAATAGTTCTAAATTTGAAATTTGTAACTTGTAAGATACATGTGATGTAAAGACTCCAATTTTTGTTACCTGGTGATTGAGTGGTTCTTCCTTAGATAGCTATTATCAAAGAAAAGAGTTTACCCCTACCAGTCCTGTAATTTTGCAATTCTTGAACAATGATGTCTCCCACTTCAACCTCATGTTTCATCCTTTCAGTGCATGTTGTGAGGTCGTCCATAACCTTTTCATTAGGATCTACAAAACTATCCGAATAGAAAAAAATCTAGGGTTGAGAAAGTACCCCGTTGCATGAATGGGTTGGTGGAGTTGATTGTTCCACCTTTGATCATTGATCTCCCAAATGGGATCAAAATGAAGTCTGCCCCCTTTGTAATAGTTTCGGATGGACTCTTTGGCCCTATCCATGACCTCATAAATTTGATCCATTAGGGTTTGATCTCCATCTACCAAGCGCATAACTCTAACCAAGGTCTTTAATACCTACAAATACAAACAAATTAAAGTAACAAATTTATAATGAAAGTAAATACTTGAAAAATAAGAAAATAAAATATTCAATTTGAGTTTTAAATTGAAGTTTTGAGGTTACCTTGATGATCTTTGTAGCTCTTTGTGCAAAGAGATTATCAAAGACTATACTTGCAATCTATTGGTGTTTTTTAAATCCCAGCTGGTTCTTAAGACAATCTAAAGGATGTTCTCAAATGAACAGGAAAAGATGGAACAAACTTTCCCTTTGTACTTCAGGCTCTGCAAGACCTAGGAGGGTGATCCTACTCAACATACATTAAGATTTTCTCACAATTACCACTGAATGTTGTTCAGAGCAGATATGTTCTCACTTTGTGGTCAAGATTGCAAATAAAACACATCTGATGGGCTAGATCCTTGAGCTTTTTATGCATTCAGTGCTTGAGAACATGTAAATAACATTATGCAAATAAATTACAACAGTAAGGGAAATGTATTCTTGAAATTCATGACCATGGAATTGCATTCAGAAACACTCAGTCACATTGGTGCCTTAGACCTAGGCAACGGAGTCAAGAAAGATATAATTGAAAACTTGCATAGCAGTAATTTGACCTAGTTCCATGAAGGCTTTGTAACAATGCTTTACACTGCTACCCTGTGAAATTCATAACCAATTCTACTTACAAATCCCTGTATACACTCAAGACATTCAACATTTCCTTTATAGCATATTTAATTCACTACTTGAGAAAAAGCCAAAGAATAAATATTCAACCACAAAAAAATTGCAGAGATAAACAAAAAGATCCTTGATCTGATTTTATTCATTAATGAAAAGAGATATACAATTTAAGAGACAATTGGCCCTGAATTTGCCATTGTATTCATGTATGGAGCTAATATTGTTATCCAAAAATAGACAATTACATCAAAATCCTTTCTCTAAGAAAACCTAGACTGAAAACACAGACTGGTTTACAAAAATGCTTTGCTTACAATAATTCTCCAAGATCCTTTGAAAATGGCCCTGAATTCCCTTTTATAGAACAAGGGAGCAAACAAGCTTCAGCCCTTAGGACAAATGTCACATTTTCATTTGACAATTTTGTCCATTTAGGATCAAACAAAATAATAATTACAACCGTCTCATGGAGGAAACAGATATTCTGTTATAAGACAAAAAACAGTTGCATTTGTTGTTGAAGAAGGTTGTTGCCGATCCTTTGATGATGAAAGAAGAAGGTGGAAGTACATGTATTTTTCCGCACCTTTCCATCACCTTTTAACCTCAAAATTGCCAGGGGAGAAGGCTGACTAAGCTATATAGGACAAAAATAGGCCCCACCACTGAAAAAGGAGAAGGATAGCATGGGAGAATCTTGCTCAACATGCTTCTCTACTCATGAGCTATAATCGTGTTTTGATGGCCAATTGAAATTTAAGAGCTTTTGCACCTTATTGTTATGTGCATTATACGTAGCATCTGTGATAGCTCTTGTTTCTTTTGCAAAACTATCTAAGTTAGTCTCCAATTTAAATAAGTCATCAATGGAGTTGTTGAGGAGAGCTAATTCAGGTTTACCATCTTTGTAGATGAAAGATGATAGTGAAGGAATTATGGCTGCAAATTCAGCTTTCCAGGCATCCAAAGATTTGATTAAGCCTGCATTATCCATGATCTTGGGCATAATTCCTTGTTCCATGCTTTCAAAAATTTTCAACGAATGGATGTTTAATGAGCCACCAAAATTCCTTTATTTATATCCCTTGAAATGCCTCTTCATCAACGGTTACATCCCCGCAAGGTAGGTCGGCCAAGGCATGGTTTATATATATATATATATATTATTTTTGAACTTTAAATCTCAAATAGGGGGGTGCTCAAACTCAAGGGTCGGTCCTCATAAGTCATTATAATTTTATGTATTTAAGACAAATCAAAATCTCTGATTTGGGCGTCAAAACTGTCATTCTAGTTTATGCCTTGCTATCCTTTGACATCAATGTCCTTTTAATTTCTGCCTTGCTGTCCTTTGGCATCAATGACAATATTCCAACAGGCTGCAATTTGTAACTACTAACTTAAAATTATTTAGGGAACAGAAAACCATTGTAGGCTACCTTAGTTATGTTTTTCATTAGAACCCTTGGTTTTTGAGAAGCATTGCCTTTACTTTATTCCATTAAGCCACCTTTGATTGTGAGTTCTTTTTTAAATTACAGGTGTTCATACATATTTGTTAGATTAGAAAAGTATGATGTATTCATTTAATTTTTCATTAGAAGCCTCTATTTTTTGGGGACCATCTATTTTTCTTTTCGAGTAAGCAATGGTTGATTGTGAGTTTGTTTTTAAGAGAAAACATGCCCATATATATACATGTATTTATATATGTATATATAATCTTTTGATTGGTACTCTCCGCTTGTGGGATCCCCTTCATCTTAGATGCTATGATTGACTGGTATCTCTTCTGTCAAATTCAACCTGGACATGCAACTGACCTTGTGCATTTGGGTATGGTACACACATAATTGGATGTAAAATCTAAAATGTCCCTTAGGGATTTGAACAAGTGTCGCTATTGTTAAAGTCTTGACGATTTACCACTTTGAGCTTATCTCATGTGAAATAGGGGACCATGTATATTGATAGATAAGTGAAGCACCATTTTTTCTAGTAACTTTGTGGGGTTTATCTCAAGCAATGTTTCTGTTAATTGCCACTTAAGTTCATCATGATCATTCTTAAATAGAAAATCTGTGACAAAACTGGCCACGCATTGGCATACAACTGCCTTTAATAATTTTTATAGCTTTTGATTCATATAGTTGAAAACTATCATGAGTCCTATGAATAAATTGTTAGATTATTTTCTCAATCTTTCATCACTTATAAGTTTTGATTCTTCTGCTCATTGAAATTGGGTACACTGTATGCAAGATTTCAATAAGAGGTGGCAACATATGTCCAGTTTGGGTTTCACATGTCAGCCATCTTAAAATTTTAATTTGAAGGTTATAACTGTCCTAACTGATTTGCCAACAACACTATTCTTCTTTTACATTACAGGGTCATTGTTTCGAAAACAGATTTTCCAGAGTTTGGGGCTACTGAATTGGTGCTTAGTAATGGAATGAGGATATGTTATAGGTGCACCGATTTTCTTGATGACCAGGTAGAGAATCTGTTATAGTAGCCATTTAAATGTATACTTTGCCTCCCGATGCCCTTGGTATGGTTAAAAGTTTAAAACTAATTTCGTCTGTGTTGTTATTTGCTAAAGCTTCATCAGTTTCTGTTCATAACTTTCAATTTAAAAAAAAAAAAACTGATCTTGTTAAATCCTATTTAACTCATGACTTGCTTTTGCATGATTTGCAGTTTTGGAGTATAAATACGACCACTTATGATTAAAAAGTTTGTTACTTAAGGTTTAATCAAATAATGCTGCTTGACATTCTGAGCCTCTTATTCTGGTTGATTTGGCTTTTTATTTTTTTGTGTTAACTATCTTTAGGAAATTGCATCTTATAGCCTTTATGTGAACTAGTTTGTAATCATTTTAAAATTCATCAAGCAAATATTTGTAGTTCGCCAACAAGGCATAAAGAAACCTCCTTTACAGCTTTCAAAGTTTGATTTCAAGAGGTCCGTATCATTGAACAAGAGCTCTCAGGAGTTTTCAGTTTGACCTCTCTTTGATTTGGAGAGCAGTTTTGGCCATCTAGGTGGCAGTTCTGGTCAAATTTATGAAAATTTCCAAAATTTGATACTTTTGGTATATTTGACGTTTTCTTATTTTCAGTTTTTGGGGGCCTTTGGAGTGGAATTTTCCCTTGGGAGTTTGAATGGATGTTCCCAAAGCATTGTGGAACTACCTTTGGGGGTATCAAAACTAGTTGATGACCTAAGCTTTGCATTGCATTCAAAAAGTTTGAATATCAAGCCTGTTAGCACCGTAATTTGTCTTTGTCAAGACTATAGCAAATGGAATAGTTTGTATAGTAGAATTATAGTTCAAATCATAAGGGGAAGCTCCTCGAGACATAACTAAACCTAAAATTAATAGAATTTACAAATATGCACTGGATTTTGCCCTAAATGTAAATATCTAATGGACTATGTTTTTTCCCCAGATGCAGCAACAGCCTGTCAATAGTCAAGACTTGCAGTGAGATATTCATACTATAGAGAATAAATAATTCATGAGTTAAATTAGGACTTTCTTTTGCATGATTTGCAGTTTTGGAGTATAAATATGACCAATTATGATATTTTTTTTTTGTAAATTAAGGTTTAAACAAATAATGCTGCTTGACATTCTGAGCCTCTTAGTTTGGTTGATTTGGATTTTTTATTTATTTTCGTTACATAAATTGAATTTAATAGTCTTTATGTGAATTAGTTTTCAATCATTTTAAAATCCATATAGGAAATATTTGTAGTTCACCAACAAGGCATAAAGTAAACCTCCTCGTATAACTTTCAAAGTTTGATTTAATAGGGACCATATCATTGAAGAAGAGCTCTTTGGAGTTTTCAGTTTGTTCTCTCTTTGATTTGGGGAGCAGTTTTGGCCATCTAGGTGACAGTTGCAGTCAATGTAATGAAAATTATCAAAATTTGATATTTTTTTCTAGGTGGGGCTTTTTTATGGAATTTTCCCTTGGGAGTTTGTTTGGATGTTCCCAAGGGATGGTGAAACTACCTTTAGGGGTATCAAAACTATTTTATGAGCTAAGCTTTGCATTGCATTTGAGAAGTTTGAATTTCAAGCTTGTTAGTGTTACAATTTACAAATATGCATACTGTACAAGATTTTAGTGGGGATATTGCACCAAATGTAAATATCTGACTACAATTTTTCAAGAATTACAACAATAAATGCCCATTCATAGGCTGTTGTACTGCTGTATGGATGTCAGATCTTCTGTTGGGAACAAATCAGACTGAACTGGGAATAAATCAGACCTCAAACCATGTTGTACGATCATTGAAAGTCAATTTTCTATTGGTGTTTGCTTCTGTATTGTTGCTAATTATTGGTACGGTGGCTGGGAATATGGTGACAGGTTTGCAATAGGCTATAGTGACCATATTTGAGTTGTTCTTTTGCTGATATTTACTAGGTGGTGGCCGGAAAAGGCTGTATGATGGTTGAAGTACCTTGTGGCAGCTATGGTGTGTTGTATGACAACTAAATCTGGCTTGGGGCGGTTGGTATTTTTTGTACAACAGCTAGATAGTGGCAGGAATATGCCTTAAATTCCCTTGCAATTGTCAATGGTGGAATTCAGCTTGATTTGCCTGCAAATAATGATTGATCTATCCATTCATGAACTAAAATCTTCAAATAAACCTCAATAATTTGCACAATCATGATTCCTTAATGGAATCACCTCACTTGGAGAGGAGGGTTTTTTCCTCAAATCCAACAATAGAAACCAAGAGGATTTTGGTCTTCTAGATCTCCTACACCAAGGGTTTTTATCCTCAAGTGCTCCAACACTGAAAATGGAATTGATACAATGACAATGGATGATGCAAATGACCAATTTTCTTTCCTTTTATAAATTTCTTTTGGGTCCTCAATTTGAATTTCCTTCCAAAGCGTTTAAAAACCTCCAATTGTTTAAAAAACAATTTGCCCACCAAAGTGTTTAAGAACACTTCTTAAAATAAAATAATAATATTTAAGTTGCCTTTTTTCAAATAAAGTGGTTGGGTCCAACTTAAAATATTATTGAATTATTTAAAAAATGGAACATGGCAATCAACCCTTCCCAAAATGGCTTGTCCTCAAGCAATGCAAATCCAATAGCTTTGAGTCTTCCTGAATGATAATCTCTATTAGTCCAGGTTCCCAAGTCATTCTTGGGATTTTATATGTCCATCAACCTAATTTATTTGACTAGGGGATGACTTCATTTTCCTTTTGTGCTCCAACATTCCCAAGTTGCCTTGCTTGCCAATCAACAATCTTGTGCAAGTTTTCGCAAATTCCTTAGATCTGTCTAGCTTAATTGTTTGTTTTGATCTTGCAATTTCAAGCTTACTCGGTGGCTGTCTTACATGAAAAATGAGTTAACCACCATGTTTTTGTTGTACCACTCTGATATAACTACAAATTGAAGAACTTGGAACCTCCAAATGAGCAGTAAGGAGGACATCATCATAATCTTCTTGAATTCTCTATTCAACAGGAAGAAATTTAATATAGTTTTCATCATGCATACGATGTACCTTCACAATTTTTTTCATTTTTATAAACTGATCTGTCATTATCAACGATTCTGAAATGTAGAGATGTGGCCACTGTTGATAGGTAGTTACATCTCGAACTTCTGCAAAACCCTCATTTGCAGCAATATTTTGAAGGTCATCTAGTTTTGCTTTGACAACTATAGAGTTCATTCTAGTTATTTCAAAGTGAACTCTGAACACTCGACAATCTAGCTTGCAAATAAATATGTTTATAATTTGTCTCCATAGAGCTGCAGACTAATTGTCATTGTGAAGAGTGTCATGCACTTCATACAAAGCCTAAGGCAGATGAGCTTGATCAATGCCATTTCCTGCTTGCTGCATGATTAGGGAATGATGGGAGAGATAAAATAGGTTTTCTATGAAGGTCAGAAAATTCCTAATGAATAGAATCTAAGTTACCGGGTTCGCCCTTGGGAAGCCTGGGTTTGATACGGGTTCGATTCGGGTACAAAATTCGGGTCCGGTTCGGCCAAATTCGTTGTGGGTTCGGAAAATTGCCTGTGGGTTCGGCCAGGGTTCGAAAAGTTCGAACCCGATTCGAACCTGGGCAGAATTTTGTGCCTAGGCGGACTTTCAAACGCCTTTTTGCATTTTTTAATTATTTTTTTGAGTCTTTGTTGACTTTTCTAGAGGCTTAACTGTTCTAAGAGATTAACCATATTTTCAAAGTACTTCTGCCACATGTCAACAACACAAGATTTTATAAATTGAATAACTTAGATGCATAAAAAGCTATATGTTTAAAATGAATCATAGTGTTCATATAAAGCCTAACACTATTCTTCATTTTTTATTCAATCTGCGAAAAATAAACACAATAATCGCTTCTATATTTCAGTTTCAACACATTTGAATGACAATTTCTGTAGCATAAGCATAATCTCTAGAATCGTTCAAATGTCTTGTGCCCAAGGCACTTATTTATATGTTACAATGAATAAATTTTAGGGATTTGAGAAAATAATCAAATATCCCAAAAATAAATATTTTAAACCTATCCAAAAGATGTAGGAAAAGCAGAAAGAAAGGAAGTTAAAGCAAATATAATTATATATCCTAAAACAACTAATAAAATTAAACTAACTAAAGCAGCCTGAAAATAGGCTTTCATTCATTGCCCATAATAGACATAGTTAGAAATAGCCACTGCTTGAAAATTAGTAATTACAATTTGCACAAGTGGTCTCCATGATTTTGATGGAGTTTCTTGCTTTGAAAATTGGCGAATCCTCTAAAACCCTAACCATCATAATTATTAATGGCTGATTGTAAACACTTGACATTTTCATGTTTGAAGTTTGAACTTTAATTTATAATTCTATATCATGACATTTGAGTATAAAGTGGTGGTGTATTTTTGCTATGTTATTTGACTATTAATATGGTGGTGTATTTTGAACTTAATTACTGCTGCAAATATGTATATATTTCTGATTTTTATATGTTTTTGTATTACCGAACCCAAAACGAACCCAAACCCCCAAAAAAATATTTCCTAAACCCGCGAACCAGGTTCAAACCGGTATCTTAGAATAGAATGATAGTGTCATGATTAGGGAATGACGGTAGAGATACAATAGGTTTTCTATGAAGGTCAGAAAATTCCTAATTAATACAATGATAGTGTCATGATTAGGGAATGATGGCATATTAATTCAAATTGTAAATTAAATTTATATCATTAGCATCAGCTAGGTTCCTTTTGTGCTTCATGTCTTTACTCATGTCTGACGATTTGATTTTATAGCTTAAAGAGAATTTATGTTTTAAATAAATTACAGGCACACACAGAGCTGTAATGGCTTTAGGTGGAGATTATATATAATAAGAGAGTGGGAATCTCATAATATAATTAATGCAATAGGTTCTTGGTCATTACTCACTGTATTTCTTTATTTCAATACTTGGTTTCTGGTATCACCGTAGTTTCAAGTAATTGCAACTTTTGTATCTATTTTTCAATTTTGCTATGTTATCACTGTATTTTTGTATGGTAAATGGGTTTTGTCATTTATAAGTTGTTGCTGCCTACCGAGAACTATTGGTTGTGGTACAACAAATATTTGTCATCAGCCATTCAAGAAGTGACTCCATCTGTGGTTTAAACTGGTAAAATATGAAATATCCCTCAGCAGAATTCCTTTATCAAAATGTTGGATGCAAAATTGATTGAGTGGAAATCCCGTATATTTTGTATAGGCTTTTTTGTTCTTTTAAAGACTTTTATCTTGTGAAGTTCAAGGATCAAATACATGCATGCCTTTAGATTCCGTGAGTGGGGAAGGTGGCTTTCAAAAAAGATGAAAGTAGATTATTTAAGTTTGTGTAGTGGGGGACTTCTTACTCAAGCTATGATCCACTCTTTACTTTGGGGCTCTTTATCTTCTACCATAGCTTTTTGCTTACTTCGATTAGATGTTGTTAAGGTTACCAAATCTGTTTCTCTTCTGTATATACCAACAAAGACATTGATGATATTATTTAGTAGCTGCTTTTATACAATATTATTATTAAGTACTTTACCAAGAATTCACTTCATAAATCAAGGTGATATATTGTAAATGAATTCTCAGCCAAGAATTCACCATGTACATGTAATAACACTCTGATTTTTTTTACAATTTTTTGATATTTTGTATTTTCTTTTTTTGCAATGTTGGAATAACAACCAATAAATAATAACATGTGAAACTGGAAAAATGAATTGTGTAAACCTAATTGAAACAATGGCTGAAAACCCACACATTTTTTTTTATATATTTTGCAGCTACTGGAAATTATCCTAAATATTTAAAGAATATTGAAATTAGATGTAAATAGATCACTTACAAAATAAAAGATATGCCAAGCATGAGCTTGACCTACGATCACTCATAAGAGAAGAGTGCCAGCATGAAATGCTCATAAAATATTATTAAATATGCTTTGCCTTCCTTTTCAAGGAATACGGCAGCCTTTCACATGTAGTATGACAACCATGTAGGCAATAATCACACAACGCTTACTAAGGCTTAAGCCTTTAGGAAATTGTGATCCTCATAGGAAATGTGCAACACAACATAGCAAATAAAAGTTTGTTTGAAGCTTCAGGATATGTGGCCAACTTGGAGGATAAGGAAGCCAATGAACAATGACATAATACTTTCCAAAAAATTTCTTGTCTTCAACTATACGGCATCACTTTCTCTTCACGACAATAAAATTGCCAATATTGTTGCTTTGATGGAAATAAAAGGGTATGGATGCAACAAGATGACTTGAGTGGCTATAAATAATAGTATGACCACTCCTAGTTATTAAAAGATTTACCACCAAAATAGCAATGAAATATAATATTTTAAAAATTTCAGAGTCGATATATATATTAAAATAAAATCTTCAACTTACTATAAATCCCAACCGCAATTGAAATTGGAATATTGCAATCTTTTAACACATATGTGACTCCTGAATGGGACTACCCCAATTGGAAATTGAGAGGGTTTTCATCCTCTAAATTTATGCATCAAAGGATTCTCGTCCTCAGGTGTGGAGATGAACAAAATGCCCAAACTTTTGAAATAGGGTTTGATAACAATAATAATGGGTTTTTTTTTCCTTTACAAACTCTTCATTTATATTCACTTCTTTTAATTTCAATTTATGTTTTCTAGCCTATAAACATCTCCAAAGGTGTTCAAAAACACATTTTAATAAAATATTTCGTTAGGATCACTTTAAAATAATAATAATAGTTGTCTGTTTATAAAATTATAAAATAAGGTCATTATATCACTTAAAATATTATGATTAATTTATTTCCCTAAATTTATTGCTTAGGCTATGGGAAATTAAAAATAGGCTATAGGTTTCCCAAATAAATTAATTCTAAAAAAGGGACATGATAGTTTTCCCTTTCGAGAATTTCTTGCCTTCAAGCAATTGTAAATTGGATTGCTTTAAGAATCTTTCCACCCTCCCATGTAGCATGTTCCTCAATTTGTTTTCTCCTAAGTTTTCAATTTAGGTATAGGTTTAGATATGGGTACGAGTACGGGAACAGTGGTACGACAATTTTTTCTTCCTTGGGTACAGGTACGGGATATATATGTTCAAAATTATAAATTATAAGAACAGTGATGCTCATACTTGCCAATAAATAGAATACAACATAATTTTGACATAGTAACTTATAACATTTCGATTCATGATCACCTCACAAGTACAATAATTGATTCTCCTTAAAAAATATAGTAGACAAAATAAAAACTCAAAGAAGCCTGCATACCTTACTAGTTTCTTGGTCAATATTGATCATGACTTAGTGAAAAGTAGAATTTTGCACTTAATGCAACATAATTAACAAACAAAATAGTCAATGTGAGTGGTACAAAAGTTAATGTTGTCTATGTAGTAGAGATCTTTGGTCAACATAGTCAGTATAGTAAAGCTCTTTGGTCAACACTGTCAGATAACCACATTTAAGAAGAGTCATCAAACAAGGGTCAATGCAGGTGGAGAGGGTCAATGTTGAAGATCTGGCGTGTTGATTCACAAATGATTCCAAATTTACAGTCTGGCCCAAACATTGTCTTTTTCCCCCTCCTACGGGAGTGATGGTCAAATTAGAGAGTAAATGATGGAATGATGCATTCATGAGGATCAATTAATGCTATCTACACACGCTCAATTGGAAACAATAGCCCTACGTTTTTTTAAATGACGGTTATAAGTTCCTAGTCTGCCAAGACAATATCAAATTTGCATAGGAATTCATTAGAAAGCAATATCATATTTAGTAATTGATGGTGTCATACTCCTTTCATAGACCAATTTTGTAAATGTTGTTGTTTTTCTCTTCTTAGAATGTGGGGCTCTTGCTGGGTATGCCCAAGATACTATTTGGGTGCTTGGGTTCTTTGTGGGTCCTTCACAAAAGAAACCACAAAGGACCTGGGCACTCGAGCCGCACCCTAGCCGTACCCAAGGACGAACCCGAACCAAACTCGTACCCAAACCATACCCACATGTGTACCCAAGTCAAATATGGACTTGGTAACTTAGGTTTTCTCTGTCTAATAACAGCTTTTGGAATTAAAATAAACATTCCCTCATCCAAGAGAGACAAGCGTGTTGAAGGCATAATGTGTTGTCCAAGTGCCATTTTGAGGCACGAAACATGAAACACATTGTGGATCCTACTAGTTTCTAGCAATTACAATTCATAATCAACTTCCCCAATTCTCCTCACAATTTTGTAGGGTCCATAAAATTTGGGTTTTAGTTTCTTAGCTCTTTTCCTCTTATTGGAAGATTGCATGTATGAGTACAACTTTAGAAAAACTAAGTCTCCCACCTCAAATGATCTCTTTGTACGGTTTTGATTTACATAAATATTTTGTTGATTATGAGCCCATTGAAGGTGATCTTTGAGTGCTCCCCATACATCTTGGCTATGCTTAACCAAATCACTAGCTACGAGCAATTTGCTATTGGAGAATACTAAATCGACAAAGTTTAAGGCAACATATTAGTATAATGCCATGAATGGGGACATGCCAATAGACATGAGATAAGAAGTGTTATAAATGTATTTCCCCAAATATAACCATTTCACCCAAGCAAAATTGCTGATCTTAAACATAGTTCCTCAAATATCCCTTAACTTATTTATTCACTATTTTTGTTTGACTGTCAATTTGAGGATGATAATCAATGCTTGGAGTGATTTTTACCTAACAAATGAAACAACTACTTCCAAAAAGCATCGAGGAATGCAGTGTCCCTATCACTTACATATTTTTAGGCAATCCATGTAACCGAAATATTTATTTGAAAAGTATATTTGCCATTTGGGCAGCCTTAAAATCTAATGAGATAAAAAAAATGTGCATATTTTGTTGGTCTATGCAGAACAAGATAGATGCAATACTTCCCTTGTGTACTTTTGGTAAATTGGTAATGAAGTTCATAGATATGCTTTCTCACTTCTAACTAAGAATACTCAAAGGCTATAACAATTTTGCAAGAAAATTTTTCTCTACTTTGTTTTGTTGACAAATAGTGCATTCTTTGATATGCTCGAGATCATCTTTCTTAAGTCCCAAGAAAATATTTCCCTAATCTGGCTATAAGGTTTATAATATCCTAAATGCCTTGCTAGAGCTGTATTATGGAAATTTATGAAAATCTTTTCTTTCATTTTGGATTTTGGAATGAGATTTTTTTTGTTTTTATAGAGAATAAGACCATTTATCACAATCCTTGTCATCCTTCACCTCACCATCAATGGGATTAGTAGCGCAAGTGTTTCTAGCTTATTTTTCCATAATGGAAGCCTTCCAATTAGTAGTAAAATAGAAACATAACACAAAGTAGGCTCCTTGGAAAGTCCATTAATTACTATATTTTTTTCACCTTTCATATATTCTATATCAAAATCATAGGCACGGAGTTTGCTTACCCTAAAATTTTGTTGGCTTAGGAAGAATTTCAAATTGTTATGATACGTTTTACAAGACTCATTGAGACTCGCCTAGACTTGGTGAGTCCTGAGGCGAGCCACCCTTGGCGAGTTTGGGAGACTCGACAACTAAGTACTTGCCAGACGTGCTGAGTCTGGTGGACTTGAAAAACTCGTCGAGTCTAGGTGAGTCTCGACTCAGAGACTCGACCATTTTAATTATTAAAAAAAAAACTAACAACCTTTCAATGCTTGTTTGGTTTATGACATGCCCATCTAGGATTTACAAAAAAATATGAGAATGGTGCCCCATGAAGGTCTGTGTGGTTTTGAAGGTCTTCATTTGAGCTTGGTGTTCTACCCCTTGACCCCGCTAGGATGTTACATCAAATTATAAGTCTAAGCAAGTAATAGGCCAATGATGAAAATGATCATAAAACCTACAAAATACCCATCCCTAGTTGCAAATTTCTGCATTTTCACAATCAAAGCCATAATCAAGGATTATCTTGTTTCATACATTGGACAACTTGTTTAGTATACAAGGACAACCATAGGCAAAGTTGGTATGCTACAGTCATTGTAATGTTGAATACAAGTTAAGTCATAGCTGGCAAGAAATGCCATTTTCATAATGCAAAAATGTATCAATCATGCCCTACATAGACGACTCATAGAACAATCCCATCTATTAGTATCCTAGCTTAGGTCAAACTAGAGCATAACTATTTTTCCTTTTACTTAACTGCTCCCCTTTGTTAATGAGCTTGACAACAAAACATGCAGTTGTGAAGGCTTAAAGAAAACTTTAATAACAAATTCCTTACTTGAATATACACACTAGTCACTCAGACACAAGCAAATATCACGGCTACATCATCATCCAATACCTATCTTAGATGCCAACGCATGACTTTGTTAGTTTTTAAGATCAGATATATGAAACTGAAAGCAATAAAAAATTGCAGCATTTAAGACAATGAACACAATCAGATACCCTGGGAAAACCTTCCAACTTGAGGGAGAAAAACCCAGCAAATATATCTCTTCTATATATTGAAGAATAAGAGTAGAAATCTGCTTACAACTCAGGCACAACACAATGCCAATTTTGCTACAACGAATAATTCACACCTCTCCTAGATGCAAATACAAATGAATATGTTACTCCTTGAAATTGATCTGCTGTTACAAATGATGATCTGATGCTTAGATCGAACTTCCTCTCTTCATGTGAATTATACTGAATGAACTTGATCATAGAATGAGTGATCATCACTCATTCTTATACCCGCCGAAGGGATAAGACACGTCTCTCCAAGGCAAGAGGTCGGCCTCCAAGAAGAGACATCTTCTTTAGAAAATCATGCCTTCCTAAAGTCAGCCTCAATTAATAATTAAATATTAATTATTAAATAATATAAATGATAATAATTGAAGTGCCTCTTCATGTAGATAAATTGACTTTATAAATTAAATAGCCATAAGGCTACATTTAATTTATTGCCTAAAATCGTGCCTAGAAGTAAATCGACTGAAGCTGTAAACATCAACACTCCCTCTCAGCTAGGGAGGAATACTTCCAGCTGTACAAGACATATCACCTCATCGTGATGTCAATCACCATGGCTACACCCATGTGTGAAGAAGAGCATATCACCTCATCGTGATATCAACCACCATGGCTACACCCATGTGTGGAAAAGAGCATATCACCTCATCGTGATATCAACCATCATGGCTACGCCCATGTATGGTATGTGTGCACAAGTGCCCATCACTCAACGTGATGTCGTCACCTCATCGTGACATTCACCATGGCTATTCCCAAAGGGTGAATAAACACAAGTACAAAAGAACCATCACGGACTCTCTCACGTGATGTTGTCATGGAGTCACACACATGACATTCACCATGGCTACTCCCAGAGGGTGGAAACAAGGGCTTGCACCTCAAATCTCTCTAACAGAGAGAAATGCATTAAAGCAAATCATAGAAGATCACTGAAGCTGAGACTCCCTCTCAGCTAAGGCTTCATTCTCCACAATACCAAGCTTGTCTCAGAAGTACACAAACTTTACTTTGGCGAGAGGCTTGGTGAGAATGTCTGTCGTCTGCTCATTAGTGCTAATGTATCTCAACTGAATTTCTTTCCTCAATACCATATCTCTGATATAGTGGTATTTGATCTCAACATGCTTGGTTCTGTCATAGAACACTAGATTGATAGAAAGCTTCACACAACTTTGATTATCACAATGAATGATAGTAGGCTCCAATGATTGTCCAAACAATCCTGCAAGGAGCTTCCGAAGCCACATTGCTTCTCAAGCTGCCACACATGCTACAATATACTTTGCCTTTGCGGTGCTCAGTGCCACCGAAGACTGCTTCCTGCTACACCAGGAGATCATCGTAGACCCCAAACTGAAACAACATCCAGAGGTGCTCTTTCGATCAGCAACACGACTTGCCCAATTAGAATTTGTATAACCATGTAGCTTCAAGCCCACACTAGAAGAATATCTCAAGCCATACCCAACTATGCCACACAAGTATCTCAAGATATGCTTCGCTGCAACTAGATGTATTTGCCTTGGTTCACACATGAACTGACTAAGTGCACTCACTGCATAGCAAATATCTGGTCTAGTATTGACTAGATACATCAATGATCCAATCAACTGCCTATATATAGTAGAATCCACCAGATCTGAACTAGTTGCAACCTCCTTAAGCTTTTGAAAGTTGGTCTCCATAGGCGTAGACATAGATTTGCAATCCATCATGCCAAATCTCTTCAAGATGTCAATAGTATACTTCCCTTGACTCAAAATGATCTCATCCGGCTTCTGCCATCCTTCTAAGCCAAGGAAGTAGTGCATGAGACCAAGATCCTTCATTTCAAATTCAAAAGCTAGCTCCTTCTTGCATTTGATAATGAGGTGATCTTCTCTAGTAAGAATTAGATCATCAACATATAGAACCAAGATCAATGCTTTGCCATCAATTACCTTGAAGTATAGGTTTGAATCAACATCATTCTTGGAGAAACCCAAGCTCATCAGGTATTGATCAATTCTTTCGTACCAAGCACGAGGAGCCTGCTTAAGGCCATACAACGCCTTCTTCAGCCTGCAAACATGAGACTCCTTCCCATGAACCTCAAAGCCATCAGGTTGCTCAATATATACCTCTTCCTCAATTACACCATTTAGAAATGTTGTCTTCACGTCCATCTGGTGAATCTTCCATCCCTTAGATGCTGCAATAGCAATGATGGTCCTGATGGATGTATAACGAGCAACTGGAGCAAAGGTTTCCTCATAGTGTACTCCCTCTTTCGGAGAGAATCCCCTAGCCACAAATCTAGCTTTGTACTTCTCAAAGCTTCCATCAGCCGCATGCTTGATCTCGAAGAGCCATTTAGAAGATACAATAGATTTACCTTCAGGTCTAGGTACAATGTCCCAAACATCGTTCTTGAGGATGGAGTGATATTCTTTAGCCATAGCATCTTTCCATACTTGCTGACTTGAAGCTTCCTCAACACTGGAAGGCTCAGATTCAATCATTTGACTCATCAATGCGACATAGCTTGAGAACTTTTGAGGTCTTTTACTTTCTCTGAATGTTCCTCTAGGGGCTGCAAAGTTTTCTGCCTCCTGCATTGTTTGCCTAGCCCATAGAGGTCTCTTTCTACCAATAACAATGTCGGTAGGTCCATCAGTAGGTTCCAAAGGCTCAACTGGATGATCATCTTCTTTTGGATCAGAAGCCTCCCTCTGAATCTCAGGAGTATGGTCAACTTCCATATCTTGAGGAGACTCTTGATCTTCATTGTCTATCTCCATGTGAGTGCCCTTGGATCTCTTGAATGCAATATCCTCTTCAAATGTAACATCCCTGCTAATCTCAATCAACTTCTAACCTAGAATGTAAATTTTGTAGGCTTTTGAAGACTCACTGTAACCCACAAATATTCTGTAATGTCTCTTACCCGGTTTGCCCTAGAATCATTTGTTGGTTAGGTTTAGGGTTCCTTCTTTCCACATGATTGTTCTTTTTAATTAAGTAATCTTGATTTGAAATTTGCATTCACCATATTAACAACATTCCCACACACACATATATTTGTTAGCATTAATATCTAGATATCCAAAATATAAGCATAATCATAAATGCAATTTAACAAGCATAATCATAAATGCAATTTAAACAAGCAAGAGGAGTGCCATGGGTGGATCCGCCCTGAAGCCTTCAAATAAATCTCAAGAGGTTGTCCATCCCAATCCTTCTTGCCTAGTGGCTTAGTACCTACATACTCCATTCATGGCAACACCTCGAAGACACTCATCCTATCAGGGGGAGAGGAATCATGGAATCCTTAAGTAGCCTAAGGTCTACCACCTCCTATTCGCCCAATCTCTAGTCAAGGGCCTAAGGGGCTGCAAGGCCCAATCCCTTGTCTAGGGCCTAAGGGGCACAAGCCTAGGTGGGACCCCCAACCTTCTATAACCCAATCCCTAGTCAAGGGCCTAAGGGGCTACAGGGCCCAATCCCTTGTCTAAGGCCTAAGGGGCTGAAAGTGGGGTTTTTAGACAATCTACTTAAACCATGGTTCACCCTTCCTGATAAAGTTACAAGCACAAAGAAGACAATCTTTACACGATCAGCTATATTTGCATTCATCCAAGATTTATTTCATGCCTATAATCAAATATATCTTCATTTATCAATGGTTCTTTAAGTTCATTTCCTAGAATAATTCTCATTATGATAAGATTAAAGAAAGCATTATATCAATAATCAAATTAGCAACATCAATTTCTTATATTCCAAATATGCTAAATATTATTGCTCAGTGAGTACATCACCTGAGTTGTTGTATCTCGTCACGTTTTTTGATTCCTTACTCGCCTCCTTCAACCTTATACTGGATTGATCATAGGATGAGGACAATTCTTAAATATACATAATCTACTTATGTTTATATTAAGGAGTCATCATTACTTATAAGACTTAATAATTGCTACAATTATCATTATTGTATGTTCAAAAATGATTCACATATCTACTTACCCATATATATGTATATATGATTTTATAATATATATATATATATTTCCAACTGATTTCAATTTACAATAATTTATTGGTATGAATACATATATCTATATATGATTATCATTTCTTTTCATTAATTGATATTCATATTTATATATATATATATATATATATATATATATATATTTTTTTTTTATACTTATATTTATTAGTATTCATATCTATATCTAAATATATATTCTTTTTTAGATTCTACACTTACCTCCCATCTTGCAGCAACGGTATTTATTTGCAGTAGATATAATGATTTATTCCATTATTTTTTTATCTACTGTCTGTCTCGAATCATATTATTTCATTAAAATCTGTTGGTCTGAATATTCTTCTTCTCTATCCTTGATCTGGTATCTATCTCCAGCCACCTTCATATATAAGACTTGTTCCTTTTCTATTTATCTCAACCATCGAATATGTTTCTCCACATTTCTTTGATACCCTCCCTATTCATTTACGTTCCCCTTCCTTTTATATCCTCATGTCTCTAGAGAGACGTGTCTTTTTGAAAGGAGATAGCTTTTTGTCAAAAGGGTCTGCCTTTAATTAAAGTTTATTGCTACCCTTAAAACATGAATAGTTGTTGTCTTAAACTTATCGTTGCTCATTATATATAATCCTGCTCTTAATGTAGGGAATCGCAGCCTTGTAATAATTAATTGCTGCCTTGTCCTTATATGTTCATATATTAATATATTATATGTTTTCATATATTTTATTTTTTATGTTTGTTTATTTAATATAGAATATAGGTTATTATATTTATGATATTTATATTATATCTTATTATTGCATTATATTATAGTTATGATATGTATTACCATATGTTATTTTATAATATTTATATCACAGTTATAATACTTATCTACGATAATCATGATTATGAGGATAATGGTTAAATGGTAATTATATTTATAATTATAGTATTGAAGTTTAAATGGCAATTACTTATATTTATATTTTGGTATTTATTCGATTTTGGTTAATTGTTTTTTCCATATCTCAAATTCAAATTTACGATTTCGGGGACATGGCATATTCCCTTCTTTCCAGAAGGGTCCAACTTTGTCCTTTTATCTTTAGGGACATGAATATACATAGGACAACCAAATATTCTCAAATGGCTGACTTCAAGCTTCACACCTGTAAAAGCTTCTTTAGGAGTCATGTTCCCCAAGATACGATGAGGACTTCGATTCATAATATACACAACCCTCCTAGAAGCTTCGGCCCAAAGAGAGGTTTGCAGATCTTGATCATGAATCATGGCTTTAGCTGCTTCTACAATAGATTTGTTCTTTCTTTTTGCTACACCGTTTTGTTGAGGATTGTAGGGAACACAAACTCCCTCTTATTTCCTACTTCAACACAAAAGTTAAGAAAGCTTCCAGAGATGTGTTCTCCTTTGTTGTCACATCTCAGAACTTTGATCCTCTTCCTGGACAAGTTCTCTACTTGAGCTTTGAATTCCTTGAATCTCACAAGTACTTCCTTAGATTCTTTAGTCTTTAAGAAATAAATCCAAGTCTTTCTAGAGTAGTCATCAATAAAAATTACATAATACAAGAAACCACTTAAAGAAGCAACAGACATTGGACCACATAAATCAGAATGAATCAGATGTAGAGTACATTTAGATCTACTTTCACTACTATGAAAAGGTCTTTTAGTATTCTTACCCAAAGCACATCCTCGGCAAGTACCTTCACGTTCCTGGCTGAGTTTAGGAATGCGAGTGACCATTTTCTCTATGGTTGGAAGCGCTCAGATGTGAATGTGAGCAAGTCTTCTATGCCAAAGCTCACATGAACTTGATGTATCATGCAACAAGGCCTGTTGTGGACGAGTGCAAAGTCTGTAGAGGCATTCTTGCCGAACACCAATCACTTGAGCTGACTTGATGTTAGAGTTCTTTGGCCATGCAAGAACTTTTCTTTCAGAGAATACTACTTGATATCCCTTATCTTCTAAGGCTGAAATAGAGACAAGGTTCCTCTTGATGCCTGGTATAAATAGTACATCACTCAACTACAAGGTGATGCCAGAATCTAAGTGAATAGTGGAGGTCCCAAAACCTTTCACAGAATAAATGCATCATCTCCAATTATGACTTGAACACTTGAATCTCTCATCACCAAATCGGAAAGATGTTCTCTGAGTCCAGTGATGTGACGAGAGGCGCCACTATCAATCAACCAAGTGTTGCTATCGGCTAGAACATTGCTTGATAAGGCAGAATAGAATAGAAATTCACTTGAATCCTTTTGAGGAGGGATCTCACCCACATCCGCAAATGAAGCATGTTGCTTAGGCTTGGTAGGGCAATCCTTTGCATAGTGACCAAACTTGTCACATCTAAAACATTGAACGCGAGATAGGTCCTTCTTCTTAAATGCAGGGGCACCATCTAACCCTTTATCTCTATTCCTCTTGAAGTACCCTTTCTTTCCTCCTTTTCCTTTTTTCTTCGAGGTTTGAGCGGAAAAAAACATGAATGTCTTCATTTGTAGAGCTTTGACCAATGCCTCTTGTAGCCAACCTTGATTCTTCTTGAATACAATCTGCTCTCAATCGATCAAACTTAGGAAGTTTTGATGTCACATTGATTCCTTGAATGTTTGACTCCCACGATGAAGGAAGATTATTGAGAGCCAACATGGTCAAATCCTTGTTATCAACAATATGCCCAATGGTAGAGAGCTGATCTCTCAACTCAGTGATCTTCATGAACTATGAGATGCTGTCATGTCCCCTTCTAGTTGACATCTCTCAGAGTTTACGATTAGCCTATTATGCGACCTTCATAGGCTGATAGGATGGATAGAGGGTCTTGATGGAGCTTGGCTTGGCTTTGGTTGTCAGAGTTTTATCAGTTGGCTTTCGTTCGGGCTCATTTGGACACCATTTGCCTGAATTGCTATTTTTAGCAATATTTGGCACTCAGCGAGGCACCCCTGCTATTTTTAGCAGTATGGTTTGGTCATGTGCAGAATCACTCACTTATTCGCCAGCTTCAGTCGGTTCGTGAATCGGATATATTTTGAGGGAGATATTAATATTTAATTGACTAATTAAATATTAATTATTCGAAGCTTATATTATAAAGTTATAATATTTTAAATATTATAACTTAAGTGATTTTGCTGAAGGGGGTCGACCATCATTGAAGGGGCCATTTTTAATTATAATTTATAATTAAAAATGTGATTGAAGACTATTGAAATATTAAAAAGAAAAGTTCGAATTTATTTTAATGATACCTAATTGAGAAAATTCGAGCTTTTGAGGAATATAAGGGTTTCTCATTGAAATGGGAGCAATTATTATTGAAGTCGACTTTTTGCTGAGTTTTTCTTCTGAAGACAGAGCCAAGGGTTCCAGTTTTCAACTTGCATTGGAGAACGTGCAATCTTTAGTGTGTGCGATTCAGAGGCTGTGAAATACCAGCTGATTTATTGCCAGTCAGAGAGATAGCTTTATTCTGAAGTTATCATAGAGCATCACAGGTGAAATATATTCAGGGTTTTCAGTGTATTTATCCGGAGGAGTTTCTTATTTACAGGCGCCCAATTTCCTGAGATTTGGAGACATTAATAAGGGCCGTACTTTTTAGTTATTTGCTGCTGTGCAAAAGCCGTACTATTTTTGTACCAGGCCATACCTTCACTAAAAGGGCCGTACTTTCCTGTTTGAGCAAATCGCCCTCCTTTCTCACAGTTTGACTTCACAATTGGGGGCGCTTATACATCTGGCATCATTTCTCATCTTCTGGCGCAAGGAAAAGAAGGATTCTATTTCAGCCGTACCATTTCATGAAGATAATCAGCTTGCTGCAATATCAGGTTTTCATCAATAAAAGCATTGCTTTTTTTCATTCATCTATTATCAGATCTCTTGTAAATCGCTCCAGTAGATTAATATCTTGATTGGCACCATTAGATCTCATATTTTCCATCAATATTGGCATTGTAGTATTTTATTTAAATTTATTATCAAATTCTTGAAAAATCGCATTATCTCATTTATGCACAAAAACACCAAAAAAACCAAAAACGTCAAAAACAAGCAAAAAAACACAGACAGTTCAGAGATCAGTTAGAACAGGGGTTTTTACAGTGGTATCAGAGCGGTTTCCTGCCATCCTTGTTGGGTTTGAAAATTGTTTTGTTCATGCACCGGAGTGAGAGAGAAGAGATATTATCAGAGGGAAAACAGAAAAACTTGGCAGCCACCACTTATTCCGGCAGGTGAGACGGCTACAGGTTTGATAGGTGTTCAGCCTGGTTCTTCGTCTGGAGCGTCTGTACAGGATACAGGCATGGGTGACAGAACAGAGATTCCTCGAGATCCTCAGGAGGAAGATGCAGAGGTTAGACAAACTCTTAGAGATTTGCGGACAGGTCAGCAACAGGTAACTGATGTATTACAGCAGTTGACCATGGCTATACAGAGGATAGGTACGCCTAGGAGACCACCACCACATCGTGATGAGGACAGGAGTGATGCAGGTTCACAGAGGGTACCCAGGACTGTTTCACGAACAACAAATAGACCTACTAGACCCACTTTCCTAAGAGGAGAACAGGTTGAGGAGAATGTTGAAGAGGTTGGGAACATATTATATGCTGATGCAGTTATGGCAGCCAACGAGGAGTGGGATATATTGACACCACAAGTGCACGAGCGCATGCATTTTGATCGATTTGTGAATTCGAGAGTTGAATATTATAGGTCTCGACAGGGGAATAGGCCTCGAAACCAAAATAGAGACTTGAAGCATGCCTCCAGCAAGATCAACCTACCCTATTTTGATGGCAGTGGCAAGGTAACAACACAGTCTTGGATTCACAGGCTAGACACTTTCTTGACACTTCGACCTATGTCTGAGGAAGAGGCAATCAAGTTTGCCACGTTACATTTAGAAGGAGCAGCCCATGATTGGTGGTATCAGGGAATGGTGACACTGCAGCACGATCGTATTACCACTTATTAGGAGTTCGTGGACAAATTGGTGGATCGCTTTGATAAAAAGGACCCAGAAGTTTACTTCAGAGATTTGGCCCAACTTAGGTAGATTGGCAGCCTGGAGAGTTATATTAGTGAATTTCAGAAATTCTCCGTGATGGTTCCTGACATATCAGAGAGGCGTATAGTTGTGCTCTTTGTTGAAGGATTGCTGGAACCCTTGAGAGGTTGGATTAAGGCATTTGATCTGCGTTCGCTACAGGAAGCTATGAGGAAGGCACGCAGTATGGAACTTGCAGCACCATCCAACAAATTCAACTCCAGAAACAATTCTTCATTCAGGGACAATAAGGGCTTCAACAAAAACAGAGATAAATCAAATTTTAACAGAGAGAAATCAGATTTTAAGAATGATTCAAAGGGAAAATCAGCAGCACCACCCTTGGATCGCGAGGCTCTTAATGATCTACGCAGGAAGAAGCTTTGCTTCTACTGCAAAGGTCCCTATGATGCCAACCATGATTGTCCTTTGCGGCCTAAGGGCAAGGCAAATCGAGTGATGTGGGCTTATTACGAGGAGTCGGAATCTGAGAGTTCCGAACAGCAGGAGAGTTCTGAGGAGTCAGAGTCAGAGGCTTCAGAGCCTAAGGCAGAGGCAGAGTCAGAGCTTCAGATTCAGGAGGCACGACTATCTAGCATTCAGCAGGAAGGTTCATTTAGACTTCGTGGAGTTTTGGCTAGACAAAGGGTCATTACCCTTCTTGATACAGGAGCCACCCACAATTTTATTGATGTTAGATTTGTGGAGAAGCGTGGACTCATTACCGAGGAATTCGAAGGCATTAGAGTTAAGGTGGCAGACGGTTACACTCTCAGGTGTGATCGAATGATTAAGGATCTCCCCTTGCGCTTGAACAACTATGAGTTCAAGGCTGATTATTACGTGGTGAACATGGGGGATATCGATTTAGTCTTGGGCATGAAGTGGCTTCATTCCCTTGAGGAAGTCACTCTTCGTCTCAAAGACATGGAGATTCGTTTTGATGTCGATGGGAAGACACATATCCTGAAAGCCATTCGGGACAGCAATGTCAAGACTATTTCCTTTCGTCAGATGGAGAGGCTCATGCGACATGACATGGTAGAGTGGGCTACCGAGTGCACATTGGCACCTATACAGGAGGGACAGCATAAGACAGAATATCATCCTGACATTCAGCAGTTGAGAGTCAAGCATGAGAAGGTATTCAGTGATATTCTGCCAGGGAGACCTCCAGACAGGGGCATTGAGCACATTATAGAGCTAGAGGAGGGCGCTAAGCCCGTCATGATTACCCCTTACAGGCATCCTAAGCGGTTGAAAGATGAGATCGAGAAAACGATCAAGGAGTTACTTGCCATGGGTCACATTCGACCTAGTAAATCACCATTCACTTCTTCAGTTGTTCTGGTGAAGAAGAAGGATGGCACCCTTCGCATGTGCATAGATTATAGAGTCCTAAATAAGAGGACTATCAAAAACAGTTACCCAATACCTCATATAGATGAGCTTATTGATGAGCTCCATGGTGCATGCTACTTCACGAAGATAGACTTAAGGTCAGGATATCACCAGATCAGGGTTCGTGAACAGGACATTGAGAAGACTGCTTTCTATTGTCATTGTGGACACTTCGAGTTTGTGGTGATGCCATTTGGGCTCACCAATGCGCCAGCGACATTTCAGTCCACCATGAGCAGGGTCTTCCGTTCACTGCTGAGGAGATATGTACTGGTTTTCTTCGATGACATTCTTATTTACAACAGGACTTGGCAGGAGCATTTGGCTCATCTGGAGACCATGCTCAGTATTTTGGAGAGGGAGTCCTTGTATGCCAAGGAGTCCAAATGTGATTTGGGGATGACCGAGTTGCTCTACTTAGGTCATATCATCAGTGCAGAGGGAGTGCGGATGGATCCTGAGAAGATCCGCGCTATTATAGACTGGCCTACTCCGGCGAACCTTACACAGCTGCGGGGATTTCTTGGTTTGTGTGGGTTTTACTGCAGATTCGTGAATGGTTATTCACGACATGCAGCACCTATGATTGACTTGTTGAAAAAGGGCGCATTCTGTTGGACTCTTGAGGCACAGGAGTGTTTTGTGAGGTTCAAGGAGCTAATGACTACGTGTCCAGTGTTGGCACTACCAGATTTTTCAAAGCCTTTTGAGCTTCAGTGCGATGCTTCGGGTGAGGGCATTGGAGCGGTGCTTATGCAGGACAAGCACCCTATTGTGTATGAGAGTCGTAAACTCAGAGGGCTAGAGAGGCTCTACAGTATTTATGATAAGGAGATGCTAGCTATAATGCATGCCTTGGCAAAATTTAGGCAATATCTCGTGGGCAGTAAGTTCTGCATTAAAACTGATCACAATAGTTTGAGGCATTTCCTGGGGCAGCGAGATCTCAATGATCGTCAACAGAAATGGGTGAGTAAATTGCAGGCATATGACTTTGATATCTCTTACATCAAAGGCACCCAGAATGTAGTGGCTGATGCTCTTTCACGCAGGCCTTATCTGAGCTCTATGGTTCACATTGCAGAGGACTGGAGGCATTTGATTGTGGCAGAGTATGCCAAAGACACTTGGGCATCCAGTATTGTTGAGGGATCGATGGTTGACACCAGATACACGTTTGTGAATGACTTGATCATTTACGAGAACATGATTTATTTGATCCCAGGATTAGAGATGAAGAACATTATCATGCGAGCCTTTCATGATGTACCTACAGCAGGACATCCCGGGTACTTCAAAACGTATAGACAGATTCGGGAGAGATTCACATGGAAAGGACTTAAGGCAGATGTTCTTCAGTATGTGCGTGAGTGCCCTGTTTGTCAGCAGAACAAGCAGGAGAATACATACCCGGCAGGATTATTACAGCCACTTCCGATTCTTGACAGGAAGTGGGAATGCCTGTCGATGGATTTCATTACGGGCTTGCCTAAAGCCCAAGGACGAGATTGTATATATGTGGTTGTGGATTGGTTGACGAAGTATGCCCACTTCTTCCCGATTACTACCACTTACACAGCTACACAGGTAGCAGAGGTCTTCCGTGAGGTATTCAGACTACATGGGTTGCCTCGGAGCATAGTGGGCAACAGGGATAGTCGGTTCTTGAGTCACTTCTGGCAGGAGGTGTTCAGACTTTGTGGGACCAAGCTTACACCGAGCACCAGTTACCACCCGCAGACTGATGGTCAGACGAAGATAGTGAATAAATGGGTGGAAGGTTACCTCCGGAACTATATTGTAGGGCAGCAAAAGGCGTGGGTCAAGTGGATTTATCTGTGCGAGTATTGCTATAATACTACCTTCCACATGACCATTCAGATGTCCCCCTTCATGGTGTTGTACGGTTATGAGGCGTCGAGCTTTCTTGATTTGCTACTGAGTGATAGTAAAGTGTCGAGTGCTGGAGATTTGTTGCAGGAGAGTCAAGACATTATGAGGGCTCTCAAGGAGAATATTGCTAAGGCACAGAATCAGCATAAGCAGTACGCAGACCAGAAGAGGACAGAGAGGTCTTTCGAGGTGGGTGACATGGTTTATCTTATGCTGCAGCCCTACCGCCAGTCTACTCTTGGGAAGAGTGGTTCAGAGAAGCTTAAGCCACGATATTATGGTCCTTTCAGAATCCTGAGGCGTGTTGGAGAGGTGGCTTACGAGCTAGAGCTTCCTGCGGAGAGCAAGGTCCACAATGTTTTTCATGTGTCACGTCTCAAGAAGGCGTTGGGACACCGTGTGGTACCTTCTGCAGTTTTACCTCCCTTAGATGATGAGGGAAAGTTGATTCTAGTACCTGAGTCTATCTTGGAGTACAGAGAGAGACAGTTGCGTAGGAGGACTATCAGGGAATATTTGGTGAAATGGAGAGACTTGCCAGTGGAGGATGCTACATGGGAGAACGAGGATATTCTGCAGCATCCGGAGTTGAGATTGCTTGAGGACAAGAAATTTCAGGAGGGGCGGACTGTCATGTCCCCTTCCAGTTGACATCTCTCAGAGTTTATGATTAGCCTATTATGTGACCCTCGTAGGCTGATAGGATGGATAGAGGGTCTTGATGGAGCTTGGCTTGGCTTCGGTTGTCAGAGTTTTATCAGTTGGCTTTCGTTCGGGCTCATTCGGACACCATTTGCCTGAATTGCTATTTTTAGCAGTATTTGGCACTCAGTGAGGCACCCTTGCTATTTTTAGTAGTATGGTTTGGTCATGTGCAGAATCACTCACTTATTCGCCAGCTTCAGTCGGTTCGTGAATCGGATATATTTTGAGGGAGATATTAATATTTAATTGATTAATTAAATATTAATTATTCGGAGCTTATATTATAAAGTTATAATATTTTAAATATTATAACTTAAGTGATTTTGCTGAAGGGGGTCGACCATCATTGAAGGGGCCATTTTTAATTATAATTTATAATTAAAAATGTGATTGAAGACTATTGAAATATTAAAAAGAAAAGTTCGAATTTATTTTAATGATACCTAATTGAGAAAATTCGAGCTTTTGAGGAATATAAGGGTTTCTCATTGAAATGGGAGCAATTATTATTGAAGTCAACTTTTTGTTGAGTTTTTCTTCTGAAGATAGAGCCAAGGGTTCCAGTTTTCAACTTGCATTGGAGAACGTGCAATCTTCAGTGTGTGCTATTCAGAGGCTGTGAAATACCAGCTGATTTATTGCCAGTCAGAGAGATAGCTTTATTCTGAAGTTATCACAGAGCATCACAGGTGAAATATATTCAAGGTTTTCAGTGTATTTATCCGGAGGAGTTTCTTATTTACAAGCGCCCAATTTCTTGAGATCTGGAGACATTAATAAGTGCCGTACTTTTTAGTTATTTGCTGCTGTGCAAAAGCCGTACTATTTTTGTACCAGGCTGTACCTTCACTAAAAGGGCCGTACTTTCTTGTTTGAGCAAATCGCCCTCCTTTCTCACAGTTTGACTTCACAACTGGGGGCGCTTATACATCTGGCATCGTTTCTTATCTTCGAGCGCAGGGAAAAGAAGGATTCTATTTCAGCCGTACCATTTCATGAAGATAATCAGCTTGCTGCAATATCAGGTTTTCATCAATAAAAGCATTGCTTTTTTTCATTCATCTGTTATCAGATCTCTTGTAAATCACTCCAGTAGATTAATATCTTGATTGGCACCATTAGATCTCATATTTTCCATCAATATTGGCATTGTAGTATTTTATTTAAATTTATTATCAAATTCTTGAAAAATCGCATTATCTCATTTATGCACAAAAACACCAGAAAAACCAAAAATGTTAAAAACAAGCAAAAAAACACAGACAGTTCAGAGATCAGTTAGAACAGGGGTTTTTGCAGATGACGAATTCTCCTTTCGCCATCTTGATATGATGAAGTTGTTGCTTTAATGCAAGAGCCTGACTTGTGTTGTTGATCTCATACATCTCCTCCAAGGTCTTGAACACATCTCTTGCTGTTTGCAACTTAGAGATGATTGGAACAATGTGATATTTCATGGAATTGACCAACATGTTTTTTGCCTTAGTGCCATTTCTCTTCCAATGAGGCTTCTCATTCTCTTCGGTTGGTTCAGGAACTTCGCCCTCCACGAACTCAGCTAACTCATTTTCCTCCAAAGTGAGCATCACTCTAAACTTCCAAGATGTGAAGTTTGATGCTCCCTCAAGTCTATCTTCGATCTTGAGCCCGTTCACCATCTTGACAATAGGATAGATGTAATCTAAGATGAGAACAATAATGGAGGATAGCGCTGTTTCTATAAAATCTGATCAAATCTTTCTTTAGACCTGCTCTGATACCATGTTAGTTTTTAAGATCAGATATATAAAACTGAAAGCAATCAAAAAATGCAGCACTTAAGACAATGAACACAATCAGATACCCTAGGAAAACCCTCCAACTTGAGGGAGAAAAACCCAGCAAATATATCTCTTCTATATATTGAACAATAAGAGCAGAAATCTGCTTACAACTCAGGCACAACACAATGCCGATTTTGCTACAATGAATAATTCGCACCTCTCCTAGATGCAAATACAAATGAATATGTTACTCCTTGATATTGATCTGGCGTTACAAATGATGATCTGCTGCTCAGATCAAACTTCCTCTCTTCATGCGAATTATACTGAATGAACTTGATCATAGAATGAGTGATCACCACTAATTCTTATACCTGCTGAAGGGATAAGACACGTCTCTCCAAGGCAAGAGGTCGGCCTCCAAGAAGAGACGTCTTCTTTAGAAAATCATGCCTTCCTAAAGTCAGCCTCAATTAATAATTAAATAATATAAATGATAATAAATGAAGCGCCTCTTCATGTAGATAAATCGACTATATAAATTGAATAGCCATAAGGCTACATTTAATTTATTGCCTCAAATCATGCTTGGAAGTAAATCAATTGAAGCTATAAACATCAACAGACTTGTCGTGATGTTGGGATACGTAATGCAAGCTCCTTTGAGCCAAACTTATATTTTTGGGTTTGATATTTGTTTTGATACCATTGATTTCATATACCATGAGTTTTGTATACATTTGACAATATTTATATATCTAAATATTTTATTTCCTTAAGCTAAAATTTGCATTTATACTTATTTGATCGATGTATACTTGCATATGTGATCAAAGTAGCTTCTATTTGATGAGGTTATTGTGTCTTTAAGTTTTATTTATTAAAGGGTGCATGAAAAAAGTTTTAAATCCTTAAAAATATCTGAATTTCTTGAGTTTTTCAATTTTTTGAGTCTATGTTGAGTGGGCGTCGAGTCTGAGTCTTTTAACATTGGTTTTAACCACAAATCCTCCACAAACAAGGTATTGCCTAAAATTTTCTAAAGCATGCTTAATAGCCAATATTTCTTTGTCATAACTAGAGTTTCATTTTTTTTGGTCTCTCAACTTCTTGCTTTCAAAAGTGTTGATGAAAGGTAGCTTCGGTCAGATATAAATGATGATTGTTGATTGCATCATCATCATTTATATGTGATCAAAATTACTCTTCATATAAATATTTTTGGAAAATAAGTAATTCGAATTTATAAGCATGTATAAGATTCGAAATAATAAATGATGTTCAAATTCTGCATTGGATAAAATCGGAACTCATAATATATATCTGCCACGTATATAAGGTTATATGTGTTAACCGAATGTTAATCGGTTATGCTTAGGAGCCTGCGCGCCCAAAGGGACACGTCCCATGAGTGGACATGTCTACACTTGTGGAGACACCTCCTCTCATGAGATGCGTCTCTTGTAGAGGCGGGTCTCCATCATATATATGGTGGTTCCCTCATTGATATGCAAAATATCGAAATTTATAAATGTTCTGCAATCAACACATTCAACATAAGAGAATTAAATCTGACTTAGAATCTTGAATAGAATTCTTACACTTAGAATTATATTAGAATCGTTAGGCTCCTAGTTTGATAGAAGATTTGATTACATTTACATGGTATGAGAGCCAAGTTGAGTGAATCCAAATCAAATCTAGATATCAGATTGCTTAAGAAAATTCGTATTTTTAAAATCGAATTCACATCACATTCTTCATAATGTCAAGTGTGATCAGATTGGAAGATCGTCTTGCAGGAGCAAACAACTTCACATCATGGAAATTTAGAATCATGATGATTCTTAAAGAGAATAAATTAGACTCACTTGTGAGAGAAAACAAAAGGGAACCAGAGGTTGATCCTGAGAAAACTCAATGGATTGAAAACAAGGAAAGGGCCATGAAAATTTTAGTAGATGCAGTTAGGGATCATATAGTGCCCATCCTAGCAAAACATGAAACTGCATATCAAATGTTCAAATCTCTTGAGAGCACCTATGAGATCAACAACACCAGTAGGACTCTTGCATTAAAGAGGCAAATCAACAATGTCCAAATAAACAAAGGAGAAACAATTAATGCATACTTCATGAGGATCATTGAACTAAGGGATCAATTATCCACCATTGGATATCAGATTGATAGCAAAGAGTTAACTCTAATTGCACTAGGAGGCCTACCAAACTCATGGGAGTCATTTGTTCAAGGAATAAGTGCGAGATCTAAACTCCCCAAGTTTGATAGGCTAAGAACAAACTGCCTTCAAGAGGAAACAAGACTCTCAATAAAAGAAAATAAACAGGTTAACATAGATGAAGACATTCATGTGCTCAACACAACCTCTAATAAAAGGAGTAAGAAAAACTCCTACAAGAGAGGATCTTTTAAAAGAAAGAGAAATTCCAATGGAAAGGGATCTTCTAAGAAGAAAGACATCTCTCAAGTACAATGTTTTAGATGTGATTAATATGGCCACTATGCAATGAAGTGCCCTGACAGATCAAAACAACAAGCATATTTTGCTAAAGTAGGAAAGTAAAATTCAGATCATGAATCTGAGAATTTTGTGTTCTATTCAGCCTTATCTAGTCAAGTATCAAACAACACCCACAACTGAGTAATTGATAGTGGTTCCTCTAGACATATCACAGGGTTCAAAAAACACCTAGACACTATGACTGAAAAGACTGATGAAGAAGTAACCATTGGGGATGATTCTACACACCCTGTAAAAGGGGTTGGAACTTGCTCCATCAAATTGAAATCTGGTCTTTCTCTTCAACTCACTGGAGTCTTATTTGTTCTTGGAATAAAGAGGAATCTAATATCCATCGTTGCCCTTGAAGACAATGGATATAGACTTAGCTTTATGGATGGAAAAGTTCTAGCATGGCCTAAGAACTCAACTATCAAGAAAGCCCAAACCATAGGTTTAAAACAAGGGTATCTTTACAAACTATGCACTGAGGTTAAGCAAAGCCCTTACCCTTGACACTTTTGATTCAAATGAGATTTGGCATAGAAGATTGGGACACCTTCATTTCCGTGCCCTACCTTCTGTGGAAAAACTTGTAACAGGCTTACCTAAGTTAAAACCATCTCATGAAGGAACTTGTAAAGGTTGTGCCCTAGGAAAGAATACAAAGGGATCCTTTCACAATAGTTTGAGTAAAACCCAAAATGTATTAGAACTGGTTCACTCTGATTTATGTGGACCCATGTCTGTACCTTCCAAGGCAGGATTTCTATACTATGTCATATTTATAGATGACTTCTCTAGGAAAACTTGGATCTATTTCCTTAAGTGTAAAGAGTCAATAGAATTCTTCAAAAGGTTCAAAGAGTTCAAAGCCCTTACTGAAAACTTCTCCGAGAAGAAAATAAAAATCTTGAGGACAGACAATGGGAAAGAATACACCTCTGAAATTTTTAAGGAATTCTGCATGAGTTCTGGAATTAAGAGGGAGTTCACAGTTGCCTACAACCCTCAACAAAATGGGGTTGCTGAAAGGAAAAATAAAACCATGGTAGAAGCTGCTAAAGCAATGTTGCTTGACCAAAAGATTGAAACTTCTTTCTAGGCAGAAGCCTCTAGAACTGCTGTCTACATTCAAAATAGATGTCCTCATTCTCATCTAGATAACAAAACTCCTGAAGAAGCTTTTACCGGCATAAAACCTGATATTAGTCATTTTAGGATTTTTGGTTGCCCTGTCAATATTCATGTGCCCAAAGAGAAGAGATTCAAACTAGAACCTTTCGGAAAGAAAGGGGTATTTGTGGGATATAGTGAAACCTCCAAAGCCTACAGGATATTCGTACCCGGGCAGAAACAAATTGAATTGAGTAGAGATGTCATCTTTGAAGAAGACATTGCATTCAAAAGGGCAAGAAGTTCTAGTGACATAGAAACCTATTCCCCTAGATTACATGAAATGGAACCTGCTCCTAAGATTCAGAGGGAGTATCCTGAGGAAATACCAAATGAACTTCTATCTACTTCAGATGAGAATACAAATGACAACGGTAGAAAGAGGCCACTTTGGGCTAGAAAGATGATCAAAGAAGTCGAGAATCATGCAACACCCAAAGGAACGTTTAGGGAAAGTAAAAGACCCAAACGGTTCTCTAGCTATGTTGCCCTAATGAACAACATCATAAATTAAGAACCTGTCAGTGTTACAGTAGCCTTCAGACATCAAGCATGGAAGGATGCAATGACGGAGGAATATCAGTCTGTTCTGAAGAATGATGTATGGGATATAGTGCCTAGACCGAAAGGGAAATCTGTTGTCTCTTCCAAATGGCTCTTCAAAATCAAGCATGCTGCTAATGGCAGTATAGAAAAGCATAAGGCACGTATTGTGGCAAGAGGTTTTTCTCAAAAGGAAGGCATTGATTATGAAGAAACATTTGCACCTGTTGCTTGTTACACATCTGTGAGAGCAGTGTTAGCCATTGCTGCAGCTAAAGGTTGGAAGATCCATCAAATGGATGTGAAACTTGCCTTCCTAAATGGAACCATTGAAGAGGAAGTCTATCTGGAACAACATGAAGGTTTTGTGATACATAAACCTGACTCACATGTGTGCAGACTAAAGAAAGCTCTCTATGGACTTAAACAGGCTCCCAAGGTCTGGTATGAAAGAATTGACAACTACCTCTTGGGACTAGGATTTTCCAAGAATGATGCAGACCCTAATCTCTACTTCAAGGTAATCAAAGGTGATATGTTAATAATTATTTTATATGTTGATGACTTGCTGATAATAGGAGAAGATCACCTCATTGCTCAAGGAAAGAAGGATCTAACTTCCGAATTTGACATGAAAGACTTGGGCATTCTACACTACTTCCTAGGTTTGGAAGTATGGCAGAAATCAGAGGGCATTATACTAAACCAAGGAAAGTATACTATTGATATTCTAAAGAGATTTGGAATGTTGGACTGTAGACCCATGTCTACACCTATGGAAACCAACCTTCAGAAACTAAAAGGAGCAACAGCAGAATCCAAGTGTGCAAATCCAACCGTATATAGACAAATGATTGGATCCCTGATGTATTTGGTTAACACCAGACCTGATATTTGCTATGTAGTGAATGCTCTCAGCCAGTTCATGTGTGAGCCAAAGGAAATTCAACTTATGGCTGTGAAACATATTTTGAGATATCTTCAAGGCACTATTGGATATGGTCTTCTTTACAGAAATGACCAACTAGATCTACATGGATACTTTGATTCAGATTGGGTTGGAAGTGTAACCGATCGAAAAAAGCACATCAGGATGTTGCTTCAGTTTAGGATCGTCTATGATCTCCTGGATTTGCAGAAAACAGTCTTCAGTAGCACAGATCTCAACAAAAGTTGAATACATTGCAGCCTCTATGGGGGCAAGAGAATCAGTTTGGCTTCGTAAATTGCTTGTGGGACTCTTTGGCGAGCCCTTGAATCCTACAATTATTCATTGTGATAATCAGAGTTGCATCAAACTCTCTGTAAATCCTGTCTTCCATGATAGATCTAAGCACATTGAGATACCCTATCATTATGTAAGAGACATGGTAGAAAGGAAAGTGATCCAGTTGGAGTATGTTAGTACAAATGATCAAACTGCAGACATTCTCACCAAACCTCTCTCCCGAATCAAGGTAGAGCACTTCAGGAAGAAACTTGGTATGGTTGAAATGTAATTTGATATTATGTTTGAAATTCAAATTGTTTATAAGTTGTACTAATATATAAAGATGTTTAATGTGTAAACTCTTTTGTCATGTGTGTGACTCCATGACCTTATGGGCCTACTCCCCCTGTGTACATTATTGAAAGGTGACGATCTTTCTAATAATGAACACTTGTATGTGACATTGTAAAGTGACGACTCTACAATGATGAGTTGAACTATCATGATAGATATCATGTGACTTGATATCTATGGACATGTCATGATAGTATCTCTTGGACACTTTGATGGATATCATGGTACTTGATGTCATTTGAAGATCATTGTGATCCTTAAGAGAGAATCATGCTGGATAATTATATATCCGTGGATATGCCATGAAATATTATGGTAGACATCATGTGACTTGATGTCAGTGCACATACCATAATGAAGATGTGTTATGAAGAATGTCATGTGACTTGACAATGTTGAGATAACATATCATATCTTCGATATCACGTGTGAAGGTGATATCTCTACTTATTTGATTTGAAATATCTTCCCTAGCTAAGAGGGAGTGTTGATGAAAGGTAGCTTCGGTCAGATATAAATGATTATTGTTGATTGCATCATCATCATTTATATGTGATCAAAATTACTCTTCATATAAATGTTTTTGGAAAATAAGTAATTCGAATTTATAAGCATGTATAAGATTTGAAATAATAAATGATGTTCAAATTTTGCATTGAATAAAATCGGAACTCATAATATATATCTGCCACGTATAAAAGGTTATATGTGTTAATCAAATGTTAATCGGTTATGCTTAGGAGCCCGCGCACCCAAAGGGACACGTCCCATGAGCAGACGTGTCTCCACTTGGGGAGACACGTCCTCTCACGAGACGCGTCTCTTGTAGAGGCGGCTCTCCATCATATATAAGGTGGTTCCCTCATTGATATGCAAAATATCGAAATTTATAAATGTTCTGCAATCAACACATTCAACATAAGAGAACTAAATCTGACTTAGAATCTTGAATAGATTTCTTACACTTAGAATTATATTAGAATCCTTAGGCTCCTAGTTTGATAGAAGATTTGATTACATTTACAAAAAGCTATGGGGTGGCTTTTCATGTCAGTACAACAAGTACAGGACATGAACTGAATACCTTTTCGAGTTTATCAAAAACTACTTGTGCTGATTTTATTAAAGAAAGGCTCCTTTTTTGTCATACTTGTTAAGGGTGTTGTAGGTTTTGAAAATCCCTTAACAAATATACTAACTAGAGAGGCCAAGGAATTCTTTCAATTGAGTCAATGTGGTGGGAGGGGGCCAAGCCAAGATTGCTTGGATCTTTTGTTGATCCACCCTTACTCCTTGGGCACTTATGACATGACATAAATATAAAACTTATCCTTTGTTAAGTTCCGAAGCAGTTTTGGTACGGAAAATTCTTCAATTTTATGAATGCAAATGTCCAGGCATTTCGTCAAACATTTGCTAGTTTTCTATTTCTTCATTTAATATTTTGTTTGCAAGTTTAAAGATTGAATGTCTCAACAATAACAAAGTATTCATGCAAAATATAATGGAAATATCGTGTCATGGCCCTGAAATCGTAACACTAAGATATAAAGCATGAAAGTACAAATAAATGAATAAAATAAATAAGATATTATTATAATTATGATTATTGTAAGATAATTATAATTATCAAAATATAAATATAAATATTAACATCTCAAATATTATTATAATTGTAAATGCTGAAACATACATATATATTAAAACTAATATAAACCGTAAAATCAATTCATAAATATAATAAGAAATAGATAATATATTAACATAAAATATAACCTATATATTGGAGCTAAGGTAGCAATCTATAATATATTTAAGGCAGCGATCCTAAAAGAAGTAATTACCATATTTAAAAGCAACGATTATTACATAAGGCAACGATTTGTATTTGTGAGGGCAGTTATTAAAATTAATGAAGGGGCAACAATTAGTTTTATGTAATGTCCCCATTTTAGGGTTTCCTTGTTTTGTAGTTGGAGGTGATTTTTTGGGTTTGTATCTACTTGATCAGAAGGGTGATTTGATGTTACCTGTGAGCTCAGATGGCTTAAAGGAGTTATTTGATGCTTTTGGGTGCTATTTTCGGCTTCCAGTTTGGGCTCCAAGATTCTTGGAGGGAGTTTCGATTTATAGAAAGTGGGCCGGTCGGCTCCAGTCATCTTTATTCTTCATCGAGATCACTGTCGTGCAATTAGTTTATGATTTCGAAGCATTCCGACAGTTCCGCAAAAATGGGCGTATTAATGGTTATATCTTAATTAAATTACTAAGGTTGCATAAAATTAATTAAAATATTTAAAAAGTCCCTTAGTATTATAGCTCGTTGGAATCGGGATGAGATGCCTTAAATCATGGATGCATTAAACAGGGACGTTGCATGTCAAAATATCATTATTTTAACGAAAAGGTCATTTTCAGAGTAAAAAGGGTGTTTAAATTAAAAAGTGCATCTTGAAAAGGGAAGCTTTTAGAGAGTTTGAGAAAAAAATATAAAAGGGGTTTTAGAGCTCATTTGGTCATTCTTGGATTTTTATTCCCACTTTCACTTTTGAAGAGCTTTCTCAAGCTTCTCAAGTTTGTGGGTTTGGAAACCCTAGGGCACCAGTTTTGGTAGTGCAACTATCTACCCTAGTTGGAAATTGCCGATCCATTCAGGGCTTTTGCAGGTGCTTCATTGCAAATTTAATGGTCACTTTCAGTGACCAAATTTGAGGAGATTAACTGCTTTCAGTTGGAGTTTGTCAAGGGTTGGGTGGAGATTACATTCTTGACTTTGGAACATACTAGTTGAAGCCATTGTATAATGTTTGCCAATTTATGGGCTGATACCTGTTTGTAAGGAGTTTGTGGTCATTGCAAAACCCTAGGCATTGCTTCTACAAGCAAAATAAGGGAAATTCGATATGGAGCTTGAAGGAAAATGGAACCATAAGAAGGGATGAGTTGATTAGATGCTGAAGCATTGTCATTATTAAGCCAAAAGGAAGTTGTTTTTACCTTTCAATGCAAGGCGAGTTATCTAGAAGAAGAAAAATGGCTGTAATAAGGGTTGCCTAGACTTTCCAAGGAAAATCGTGGCAACAGGGAGTAAAAATGTGGTATTCTGAGATTGCTGTGAGTCTTCCATGATAAGGCAAACATCTCCAGGTTTGGACGGCTCATTCACACTTCAAAATATGCCTTTCTTTGGTGCTGGAAACTCTTGTAAGTTTCTGCATTAAATTTGAGTTGTTTCTAGTGATGAGATTGAGGTATGGAGTCCAAGTAATGTTCAGTCTGCAATGTATTTGAGTGTTGTGCACTTATCTCATTCATTAGCATCACAGAGAAAGCAAGTCAAACTACTGTCAAACTATTGAGCATGAGACCACTGGTAGTGTTAGTGCTAGTGGCAGTGCTTGTGCAAGTGCCATTGATGCTATTTGTGGTTCTACACAAAATGTAGCATCTAATCATGCTTTTATTGATGATCCATATGATTTAGATTGATCAATATGATCAATAATGGCTGATTGTAAACACTTGACATTTTTAAATTTTATGTTTGAACTTTAATCTATAATTCTATATCATGACATTTGAGTATAAAGTGGTGGTGTATTTTTGCTATGTTATTTGACTATTAATATGGTGGTGTATTTTGTAATGTCCCTTACCAGGTTTGCCCTAAAATTCGCTTGTAGATTAGGTTTAAGGTTTCTTTTTCTCCAAATGAATGTTCTCCTAATGCAATAACCCTAGATTGGAATCTTGTATTCACCATATTAACAACATATCTATTAGCATTAATATCTAGATATCCAAAATATAAGCATAATCACAAAAGTAATAATGAAGACATAGGAGGAGTGGCATGGGTAGAACCTCCCAAAGCTATCCATCTAAGCCCAAGGGCACAAGCATCCCCTCAGGACAACCCACCCCTTGGCTCCGAGTTGAACATCCAAACTAAGACCATTCCGTACTCAGAGTGGCGTGCTTAGTGGAAACACTGGTACCTGCTTTCTCTACCCATGTCAACACCTTGGAAGATGCTTAACTTATTGGGGATAGTCGGGGGAATAGATAAGTGGCCCGGGCCTACAACCCCTCCATTGCTGCAATGAACTATGAGTGGAACCCCCACCCCTCCATGGCCCACCCAAGCCTTGGGACTAGGCGGACTATGAGTGGAATTTCCACCCCTCCAGGGCCCATCCCTGCCTTGGGTTCTGGGGGCGGACTTAAGTGGGGTTTTTAGGCACCACTTCCCTCACACCCTTCCTCCCAATAAGCTTACAAACATAAGGAAGACAATCTTTTAGCAATCAAATACATTTGCTTTTATTATTGATTCTTGAAGTCAATATCAACATCATTATCATCATGATAATATTAAAGAAAGCATTACGCCAATAATCAGACTAGCAATATTTGTTTCTTATACTCAAAATATGCTTAATATTATTGATAAGTGAGTACATCACCTGAGTTGCTATATCTCTCCATGTTTCCTACTCGCCTCCTACAACCTTATATTGAATTGATCATAGGATAAGGACAATTCATAAACATACATAATCTACTTATATTTATATTAAAGAGTCATCATTACTTATAAGTATCATTATTGCATAATCTTGTATATATATATACTTCATATATATATATAAAATTATTCTTTTACTTATATCCATTAGTATTCATATATATATGTTTACATAATTATTCTTTCCTTATTCATATATATTCTTTATTCATTGCATATTATGCATAATAAAATTTATCTATATCTATGCATATATACTTGTATGCCTATTAAATAATATATATATATATATATATATATATATATATATATATATTAAATGGCTCTATATTCCAATGCATAACAATCATTGTTGCTGCTGTTCTGAATTGCAGATCATATTTCTCCATGTTTTTCCCTCTTCCTTATTTTCTTTCCTTCTATTTATACTATTCAAGGTAGGTGATTCATGGGGGGGGAATGTATTGTTTGGTGAAAGAGGTGACTTTTCATAAAATACATCCCTTTGTTAGATTTAAGGCTAGGAATCGGGTAGCACGACCCCCTATAAACTGCAATGCGCATGGTAAACTTTTTAATGTGACCGGCGGCGCTAGCGTGACACGCCCTCCGGTACCACGGGGGTGGGGGAGACTAGACCTTGTGACCAACCTCCTGCAACAGGAAAGATTTAGCCAACCGAGCTAGGGCCCCAACCCTAATAATTATGATATTTCAGATTATATACTTATTTTATTATTTTATTTTGATGTTTTATCGAACATATTTTAACATTAAAGTATAATAATAAAACCAATTTGCTAATATCTTATTATTATTTTATTCTAATGTATTACAATATTTGATGTATAATGATTATAATATTTATTTATATTATTATTATTTTTGATATTAAGTTATTTAATACTAGAATGTAATAACAATAATTTGCCTATATATTATTATTATATTTGATATTTGATATTTATATATTGATATGGTACACATTTATTTTATATTTAATATTAAAATTTATTTGTGTTTTAACACTTGGTCTTTATGGTATTGCTATTTTAGAGACATGACATATTCTGAACTTAATTACTGCTGTAAATATGTATATATTCCTGATTTTTATATGTTTTTGTATTAACAAACCCAAAATGTACCCAACCCCAATTTTTTTTTTGACCAAACCCGCATATGGAACCCTCGTACCTGTACCCGAACCCAAAAACGAACCGGTAACTTAGCTTACAGATAATAAAGCAGATCTCTATGATTGAAATAGTATTATGTTAACTGTTTGAAACCCACCCTATGGAAGGGCCAGGGGTGGAGTGGTAGAGGCCAAAAGCCCATTTGCGACCTCCGCCAATTTCCTCAAGAAGGAAGGGCCAAGGGTGGAGTGGTAGAGAGCCAAAAAGCCCACTTGCAACCTCCGCCCAATCCCACAGGATGTCAAGTGTCTTTAGGGGTTGTGAAATTGATGGGGAAAGTAGGTACAAGTCGCCAAGGGGGAGGGCTGTGGTATACACCCTCTTAGGCTTGGTATATGGCTTCGGGCGGACCCATCATGTCCCTTCTCCCAATTTCTTTACATGTTTGCATTGTTGATAACCTCTAGATGTGATGCAATTGTCTAACCCTAACAAGCATATATACATATTTGCATAGATTGTTCATGTGGTGAATACAGGATTCGAATCCAAGATTACATCATTAAAGAGATTTATTCAATAAGGTGAAACCCTAACCCTAATTTGTTCCAATTTGTGATCAATAGGTGAATTCTAGGGTAAATCAGGATAGGGGACATTACATATCGGAAAACCATTCATAAATTTACTAAATCTGCAAATATTTCCTTCATACATATATCATATTTTCGCAAGGAAAAGATTAAAAGTTTCCTGAACTTCTACAATAGATGTGTATAGATGACGAATCCTCAAGATTTGATTTGCAAGATAGTCTTTATGCTTAGCGTTGCCAAGCGCTAGTGTAAACAATATGTGATATTCCCTTATATAATATGTTTGTTGCATATGGAATTTCTATTCACAACTTAGAGAAGTGACTCCTTCAATATCCATGAATCCTCAACAATCACATTGCAAAGGAATGCAATAGATAAGAGATGTTGGAACCCGCGTTCTTTTCTGGAAGTATTAATCTTTCTTCTTCTCCACGTGAGCTGGTGTTAATAGATAATATCAATAACTCCAGTGGCTACAAATGATGGTAGCTATTCCCTTCTCTAAGCCACAATTTGCCCATGCTATATGTCACAACCTCTTTGACCTGGGATTTATTCTTAGCCTCCTCGATGCTACGTTGGGCCTTAATAATGATGCCATCCTTGAAATAGGAGGCACGAGTCCTTAGTGTGTATGTCCATTGAGGTGTTTGGTGACTTGGCATGGTCTATGCCGACCCTTATGAATTCACATGACATTCACTTATGACAGGCTTGACTACCATGAAAGAAAGATGGCTACTACTTTATGCGGCTATCTAAAAACTAATGGCTTCACCAATACTGTAATGATACGGCTTCTATGGAAGGTGCAACTGCTTATATCATATGGCCATGATAAGAATAACACCATCGACAACATTAATAATATTTACCTTCAATATCTTCAATAGCCACTCTCCAATATCACAACTGGACCCGCATCACCCTTTAACATCCGTTCCATGTGAGCAGCTAATATAAAGTTTGACGCCTCCTTTTTTTTAAAGCACGCTTCCTCATAGGGCAATTAAATATATAGTATGATTGCCATTGACCTTTGACTGTTCAATTGTAAATGGAACGGGCTTGAAATAAAGTGATTCCTCCTTGATGAATATGCCTTCCACTATATATTGAATAAACTGTCTTTCTCATCCAACTATTGGAACACATATATATCAGTCCCTTCAAACTCTGAAATATATGGTTGTATCATCAGCTGATCAAATAAATAAATAAACTTATTTTCCACCATAACTTTGACAATTGTTAATTCCTTTGAAACTTATCTTGGAACGAGATCTCACAAATTTCTTTAAACAATAACATGTAAATGCGAAACTTGTGTGATTCCGCCTATATCCAACTAGGGCAGATAGTTTCACTACCGAAATTGGTTCACCCGTAGGAATTACCAACCTAGGGTTTTAGACTTCGAAGAGCTCCTCCAAAGTACCAAATAAAATAATAAACTAGCACAGTGCACAAATGAGCTCACTTCCCCTTTTATCACTTTTCAAAACCCCATTTTAATATTTTCCTGCCAAAACATTAAACTCTTTTTTAATAAAATTATGTTATAAAATATCTTAACTTTATAATAACACTTTAATCTAATTATTTAATATTACCTTTTTTAATATACTTTTTACTAGGCAATGCCAAATAATTGAATAAAATTAATTTCTATGTGGCGAGTTGGAAAACGAGGGCATTACATCATTCCAAATTCACTCTTGGATTTCATTGCAAAGAGAGCCTACTCTCCAAAATCCCTAGGATTGTATCCAAATGCTTCAGCTGGTCTGCCCAAATTTTACTATAAATTGTGATGTCATCAAAGAAGGCCAAAAAAGTTTTTTTAAAATACTTACTCAATTCATGGTTCATACAAGATTGAAATGTATCTGGAGCATTTTTCAAACCAAAGGCACGACCAAGAACTTAAAATGACTAAAATGACATAGGAATGTTATTTCTACACATCCTTATCCTTGACATTAATTTGATGGTAAATTGGTCTCAAGTCAATCTTCAAGAAATACATTTATTGATTCAACTGATTGGTTTTGAGAATTTTATACCTCTTCTTTTTAGTGTTCTTATTCAAAGCTAGCAATCAATGTGAGCTTTCACATAGTACCATCCTTTTTCTTAACAAAAACTATTTATGAAGCAAAAGGGATAGAACTAAGCTTGATATGGCCCATCTCTAAGAGTTCTTTGATGGTCTTTTCAATTTCTTCCTTGTACCTCCTTGGATGGTGGTTGAGTGTAGTCATCATAGGCTCAAAGCCTAGTTCCATCTTTATTATATGTTGAGACCCTCTATCAAGAGGTATTCTTAGAGGTAAATTATTAAATACCACATTGTGGTTATCAAAGATGGAATAGATATCAACATGATAGGATCTCTTTTCTATAGAGGAATCTATAGATGTCACCAAACAATGGGCTGCTAACAACTTGCCCTCTCTTGAAATATCTTTCCATCCTTTTTGAAGAAACAACTCTAGGAGCTCATTAGCAATACTTTGAAGCACTACTTCCTTCCATTCTAAGTTTAATTTTGGCTCCTTGGTTTGGTAGTTTTGAGTGAACTCTCCTAAAGTATGTAGCCACTATACTCCTAAAACCATGTTGGTCTTTGAAGGTCTACCACATAAAAATCATCAACACCTTGTGTGTCTCTAAAGTGATATCAAGCTATTGAATGCTCTTTGTACATGGAATAGTAAAACCATCAACAACTATGCTACGCCCTTAATATTAGTGTACATTGGGTTATGAATAGTCGGCTTGTGGCTATCTTAACTCCTAATTAAGTCATATTATCATTATTACATTGTTATTTAGTTCTTTAGGTCGGCCTAGGGCTTATATAGGGCTATCTAAGTCGGCCTGGGTGATATCCTAGGCATAAATAGGTATATATAGGAGGTTGTGAGTCTTATTTCATCATCATATTGTGAATTGTGTTCTCGCTGGACATATTTGGAGGTTTCCCCCTCAAAGTGGATTAGGAGGTTGCCCCCTCAAAGTGGCATATTATTATCAAGTATTTGCAGCATATTTCATATTATATTCTTCTTGTGCAAGTTGTTTTATTACAAACTATAACATTAAAACCTTGGAAATCGTCTATTTCTAACCCCTTTTTAACAAGCAATCCTTCATCTATGAAGTTGTGGGTTGCCCCAATATCAATGATAACTACAATTTTTCTCCCCTTGTAGGACTCTTTGAACCCTAAAAGGATGATATCTAGAAGCACTAGAAAGTGTAGTAAGGATGCCTCTTGAAGATTTTTCTACTACATTATTGTTAGGCTTTGGTTCATTGTTTGCATTTTAGGCTCAAGTTCCTTTGTTTTTTATTCTTCATTTGAAACTACCTGAACGTAATATACCCGTCCTTTACCAATGCATTTGTATCTTGGTACCATGGCTCCTTGAATGAGAAGAACAATTTCTTTCTTCTTAATTCGTTTTTGGTTTCTTCCTCTTTACTTGTCATTTGAGATATTTTTTCTGATAAAAAGTGTTAATCTAAAATGGTTTCTTTTGTTGTCTTACTAGTGGTGTCTTAGAGTAAAATTTTTATTCTATTTGTCCAAAATCCTCATCCAACCTCTAAGAGGTTTGGTTAAGCCCTCCATGAAAAGAGCAATAAGTCTCTTTACAGGGACATTTGGAACCATCATTAACAACCTCTGAAATATTTGCCAGAGTTATCCATTGTGTTGTATTGTCTCAACTGTGCCAACTCTCTAATATACAATTTGGGTTCTTGTTGAATCTATTAGTAAGATGTTGGGAATTGATCAAAGTATGCTCTTGGGTAACCATCTCATGGTACCACCACTTGTGAGCTACTTCTTCCAAATGAAGGGTAACAAATTTGATGGCTTCTTCTTCTTCATACATTGGGTTAAATGAAATGTATGTGTCTAATTTTTGTATGCAAGTACAAGTTGTATATTTGTTCAATCCATCATAAAGAATGGACAACTTACTCAATCTGGGTTGTAGGTATTAATGAGGCTGATTTCATTTTGCCTCATGTCATTCTTTTGTCCATTTTTCTTCTTAAGATCGCAAAAATTAGTAGGACACATTTCTGGTCCAAGAGCTCGATATTCATCAACAGAAGCTGCAAAATTGTCTCCCTCTTGATTCTATTGGTCCTTTTCTTTACAAAAATTTAGGTTGGTAAGGCCTAGATGCAGAACCAACAACTCTTTTGTTATTTGTATCAGGAGTAGCACTTCCTTCACTTGTAGTGGTTTGGGAAGGTCTTGGAGTATTTAAATTTGGTATTGTTTGTAATGATTAAGCCATAAGGTCTGTTATCTGTTGTTGTCTCTGACTCATATTGATGATAGCATTATACTGCTGCCAGTCTTTTCCTCATTTGTTAGAACCCTTTTACTTTTATCACCCATTTCTATCTCTTCAATTTCTTCACTCCATTCTTGCAATCTTCTTCTTTCCCTTTGATAAAATCTTATTTCTTTGTCACTAGGCGACATTGAAGTCTGTTAATTGTAACCTTGCAGGTTAGCAAGATCATGTTTTGATACCACTATAATAATCCTCTTCGATTTTTCTTACAATTTTTAAAATTTTTTAAAATTCTATTTGTTGTAATATTGGAATAACAACCAACTAGTAAATAACTGCATGTGAAACTGATAAGGTAAATTCTTTAAACTAAACTGAAACAATGGCTGAAAACCCACAAACATAATCTTTTATATATTTGCAACTATTAGAAATTATCCATGAATATTTAAATAATATTGAAATCAGATGTAAATAGATCACTTGCAAGATTAAAGATATGCTAACCACGAGTTTGACCTATGGCCATTCATAATAGAAGGGTGGCAATATGAAATGATCATAAAATATTATTAAATATGCTCTGCCTTCCTTTCCAAGAAATACAACAGCTCTTTCATATATGGTATGGCGACGAAGCAAGAAATAATCACTCGGCACCTTACTAAGGCTTAAGCATTAAGAAAATTGCAATTCCCATAGGAAATGTGGTGGTCTCACATAGTAAATAAAAGTTTATTCAAAGTTTTAAGATGTCCGGCCGGCTTAGAGCATACAACTTTTAATGAACAACCACTTAATACTTTTCAAAAAACTTATTGTCTTCAATTGTATGACGGCACTTCACAACAATAAAATATACCAATAACCCTACTTTGATGGATGTAAAAGGGTATGGCTGCAACAGGATGGCTTGAGCCGATAGAAATAGTAGTACGGCCACTCCTAGGTATTAAAAGATCTACCACTAAAATAGTAATGACAATATAATATTCTGGAAATCATTGAGCTGATATATATATATACATATATTAAAATAAAATCTTCAACTCACTGTAAATCCCAACCACAACCACAATTGGAATTGAATAAGAAAACTTTTAACACACATGAATCCTAAATGGAACCACCTCAACTGAAAATTGATAGGATTTTCGTCGTTCAATTTTTCGCACAAAAGGGGTTTTGTCCTTGGGTGTGGAGATAAACAAAATGCTCAAGCTCTACAATAGGGTTTGATAGCAATGTGTCAATAATAATAGATGCCTTTTTATCCAAGCTCTTCTTTTATATTCACCCCTTTTAACCTCGACTTATCTTTTCTAGCCTAAAAACATCTCCAAAGGTGTTCGGAAACACTATTTTTAATAAAATATTTCATTAGGCCCACTTTAAAAGAATAATAATAATAGTTAATTCGTTCCTTTATAAAATCTTAAAATAAAATCACTGGACCAATTGAAATATTATTATTAATTTGTTTCATTAACTTCATCCCTTAGCCTAGGGGAAATAAAAAACAGGCAACGGGTTTCCCGGAAAAATTATATGAAAAGGGGCCGTGACAGTACAAAAATCAGGGTGATATATTTTAATTAATCAATACAAGCACTAAAAAGTGAATTTTGCATATGCAATAGGAACATTAGTCTAATTGCTACATGTCCTTTTTGTTTTTCTAACCATTTATTTTCTGGGATGTGATAATTTGATTTAGGTTCTCTTCAGTGCATTTACATATGGTGGACTATCCGAATTGCCTGAAAGTGACTACCTGTCATGTTCCATGGGTACAACAATTGCTGGAGAAATTGGTATGTTTGGATATAAGCCATCTGTTCTCATGGACATGCTTGCTGGGAAGAGAGCCGAGGTTGGTGCAAAAGTTGGGGCTTACATGAGAACATTTTCTGGTGATTGTTCACCTTCTGATCTGGAGACAGCTTTGCAGGTTTAATTGAATTTATATTTCTTGTATTATACTTGTTGTTTTATTATAGTTCTGAACAAAAACAGCTACTTAATTTGTTATTTTTCTTGTGTTGTGATCGAACTATTCTGATGATACTTTCTTTCTGCCTTATAACTGTACCTATTGATTTGAATCTATATTTTGTGATGAACTCTAATCAATTTTTCCACTAGGAGCATTGAATAATCCTACAAGAAAATTGCAGATTCTGACAGTGCTACTTTTTGTTTTTTAATAGCTTACAAGTTAAATCTTGAGGTCTCTATACAGCTTACATTGGTGGACATTATTGGTACATGAAATCGAAAAATCAATGTTTATGCTGTTTATGTTTTCCTATATTTTATTTTTGGTCTACATTTCTGTATTTGAATTGGACAACTGTTTACAATAATCATATTTTACTATTGGATAACCCTTTTTGGATTCTAGTTGGTACATTCTTTTTGAAATTTCTATGGTTCTTGATGCGCCATTCTACTGTGGAAAGACAATCAATCAGAAATGTCTTAAAGGTTTTGGATTGGAATTTATACCTGGTAAATAACCAAGTGTAACACTTTGATGTGTTAAATTTTAGGGTTTTGCAATCAATAATTTCTCACAAATTATTCACAGGTTGAATTTATTTTGAAGCTGTTACACTATTTCTGTTTAGCTTTACTTATCTGCTTGTGGATTCACATAAAATATTAATATGATTTTCCTTAACAATGAAATATTATATTCCAATCTCATCCTCTAACATCGGAACAACTCTCTTGCTTTTCATTAAGTTTATTATAAGTTTATGAAATATGTCTGCAAATAAGATGTTTATGTGATATATATCCTTTCATTTATTTTGGCAAATGGAGTTTGTGTTTTCTTGGGTTTGTGATACTGAAAACTGCTACATTGAAAAAAGACAGAATACAGTACAAATTCTGAAAATCACTTATTAGAGACAAGAAAAAAATTAGAAATTATATTAATGTTCCCTTGTGAGCAAAGATGAAAGTTTAAGAGCAAGTAGTAGCCCTGAAAAAGAACTTCAAAACCCCCACAATATGTATATAAAACTAAAACATCAAGACATACTAAGAAGACAATAAAAACAAACTGGGTAAAGCCTAGAGAAATCATTATTGAAAAATCCGTATAATACAAAAGACCATGTAAATGAATCTTCCTTTGCAAAAAAACCCATCAATAAAGCCAAGAGAGAGGGGCAATGAAGATCAAGGCTCTAGTCTATATCAGAATCCAAGCCAGAATAATCCCCAACACTTCATCAAGCATTATCAAAGTACCAATACAGAGTTTGATGATGTCCTCAAGTTAATGCCTTTGGAGAATACTGCAAAACGAAAAATCAGGTTACTCTTCATAAATTTTTTACAGTTGTACTTTGAAATACATCAAAAATGATATAAAGTGCTTAATAATACGGGTCAAGTTGACAAAGTTGAGATATTTCCCTTGGCCATAATGTAAAGCTTCTAAGCACTACTCCACTCTACTTGGGAAATTATATCCATAGACTGTCACTCTTCTCCTAGAAATCCCTGCACAGTATGATTGAATCATGATAATAGTTTCAAAACAAGGAAATTATGTCTAGATTCCATCCAAAATCACACACAAATCTTCCAAAATCCTCTTATTGACATGAAATATCCTCTAAATATGTCATATGTAAGGATATTATTAGTGATAGTGGCCAAAATCTTCAATTTCATTTTTTAGTTTTTTGATATCTTCCAATTTTAGTGTGATCCATAAGAATCTGAATAAAGTTTCGTCAATACAACCAAGAATTCTGTAGAACTAGGCTGTGATTTTTGCACCATGGAAAAACTGCCACTTACACTAAGTTGGCATTGCATTGCTATTAGTGGGTTTTGTGAATGTGACATGGTGATTTCTTCATTGTTTTCTGCTATTAGTGGGTTTGGAGGAACTCAGGACTTGAATTTCAGGCTGAAATGTGACTACATGGATCTTAGGATGAAACATAGACCTCGCAGGGGTGGTAGACTTCATAATTAGGACTTGTAGAGGAAGATTGGTAAGTTATCGATTCCTTATTATGATGGTCTTGGGAAGACTACAGCTAGGGCATGGGTACAAAAACTAGATGCTTACTTTCGGCTCAACCCTATGCTAGAGGATGAGGCCATAAAATATGCAGCCATTCATTTAGATGGTAGTGCTCATGAGTGGTGGCATCATGGGATGATAACATTAGGGCATGATTGGATTGATTCATACGTTGAGTTCACAAGAGGTTAATCGATAGATTTAATAAAAAGGATCCTGAACTACACTTTAAGGAGTTAGCACAACTCAAGCAACGAGGTTTTGTTGATGCTTACATAGCTGATTTCAGAGGTTGTTTGTTTTGGTGATTGATATTTTAGAGAGGAGACTCATTGTACTTTTCATGGATGGGCTTTCAAATCCGATGAGGGGTTGGATTAAGGCACTTAGTCCACCTACCTTTCAGGAAGCAGTCAAAACAGCAAGGGACATGGAATCCTCCACTTCCAAAGGTAAATTTCAGTCAAAGGGATGTTTACAACTTTACACAAGGATAAGGATAAGGAAAAGAAGCATTTTTAAGGGATTCTAAGCAGCCTAAAAATGTGTCAAGTAGGTTCAACAATGATCAGCTCAATGAACTTAGAAGGAAAACTTTGTGTTTTCAATGTAGGGAGCTATGGGACCCATCTCACAAATGTGTTGTTAAGGCAAAGGCAAAGTAGATTGAGTACTTCAAAATAGATGAAACAACTTCAAAAAAATCAGATCAGCAATTTGATTTAGAGAGTAATGACGAGGAGATTTCTACTGAAGAGCCCGAAAAGGAGCAGGGACGTGAAGGGACATTAGCCCAACTTTCTAGCTTTCAGAAAGTGGTATCATTCAGGGTTAGAGGAATGCTATGTGGACAACGAATAAACACTTTACACAATTTCATTGACAAAGGAGTGGTAGCTAGGAGGGGAATCAAAACAGAAAAAAATGATGGGTGCAAGGTAATGGCTGTTGATGGCTTCACTGTAAGAACACCCTTGGAATTTTTGTTTTTTTTGTTTTCCCTAATTGATTTGAAACAATAACTCAAGCAAAGGATGTAAATGGTGTAATTTTGAATGAACATAAACATTGATAGATTAGCACTTTAATAAAGCTTCAACTGCTGCAAGTAAATATGATGATTTCATTCTTTCAAGCACTGCTGTTACAAATGTGAAATTTCAAACACCTTATTATCATTAAATTTGACATCCAATTGGATCAATTTGCATTAGAAGTGAAATACCTCAAAGGAATTTGCATTTAAAGTCCACTACAGTCTTGCTGTTATGGTTTTTTGTGTAGTGACAGTCATCCAAGGGCTTCATACCATAGAAGCAAAAATCCTGAAAAAATTGCGATTTTAAAAAAATCCTCAGGCTTGCCTATTTTTTCAGGATTTTTGCAGACTTTTGACTAGAAAAAAATTGTTGAAAATCCCGAATTTTTTTTTGCGTCGAAATCGTGAAAAAATCGCCATAAATTGTGCTAACAACTCCCGCATTAAAAACTCTAAATTTGGTGCGTTTTCTACTATAAATCAGGGTCGCAATAAGTTAAGGGTGACCGCCGTCGACTCTACAATCTGCCCTACATACATGCGTGAATAGGTTACTTTCTACTTTGAACTTTAAGCTTGCAGTCTTGTCAGTACGGCCTAAAATAAAGTAAACCATAGTAAAATAAAGCAAGGGATTCTTCATTAATGAATATAAGCAATTCTAGCCATTTTCACTAGTCGTGCCTGTGTAAGGTAACCTTATAAATGGTTATAGCATTTACCACCTCCATGCCAAGAAAACTTCAGAAGCTAACTTTGATGACCAACTTAGTTAGAACTTTACATATGAAACCTGCAAAAAGAATGAGCAGTGTACACTAAATCGGTCCAAATTGTAAATAACTTTATTGTATCATTTTAAGTTCATTGTCTGTTTAGATGTTAGGTGATAGGTTTGCCTCTATTTCCCTGAAATGAAACATTGATCGAATTTTTTCCAGAGATTTTGAAGTCCTCATATGGCCCACGTTTGTACCAAGGTCCCCCAAAAAAAAACATTTTTGGTACCTCATTTTGCAAGCTTGAAATCAGAGACAATGCATTACCCTGAATTCAGACTCCATTCTCTGATTGCAAGCTTGCACAACTTTAAAGAGTATTTGCCTAAGATTTTAACCATTCTCTTGGACTGGTAATGCATTGTCTCTGATTTCAAACTTGCACAACTTTAAAAAGTATCTGCCTAAGATTTTAACCATTCTCTTGGACTGGTAATGCACTGTCTTTGATTTCAAGCTTGCACAGCTTTAAAGAGTATCTGCCTAAGATTTTAACCTTTAGCCAATCCTTTATTTTATCACACTTACTTTTTCATCTTCCACTTTATTTCATTCATGTCATTGCCTTCTCAAAGCTTTTGGTCACTTGTATCATTTATGACTCCATACACTAGCCTTTTCCACTTTTCTCAGTTGTCATTTCTGCAAAGATTTTACATTACAATTGATTCCATATCTCACATATACACTACTCTATTCTATGAGGTGCTCCAAACGATCTTTAGTTCACAACCTAAGCAAGAAACAGATGCCTTTAAGCTCAACAAACATAAACTTGATAAACAACATGCAAGCTTTCTACAATTCATGGGTTAAAATTTCTATTTTATTTGCTCTCTATATCTCTATGCTATGGAAATGACCTTAAATTTAAAAAAAGAGTAGCATTTGTCTCTTTTCAGTTTTTCTACAATTTTTTACATTATTTTTCCAATCCGAATTTTTCCCAATTTTTTCAAAAAATCCTGAACTTTTGGTTTGCCGATTTTTTCCCCAAACGATTTTTGCTGCTCCTCTATCAGCACATTCCCAAAAGGTACACAGCAGCAAACCACTCTCATTTTAGGCACTTCCCAATCATCAATATGCACCTTTACCTTGTCCCAACCTATCGTGCTGCCACAAAACAATGATTCAACACCATTACCAAGAGCTACAAGCTATCACAAACTTGCTGTAGTTAACTCAGGCGCTGGACAGTCACAGGGGCGACTCAAAGTTTAATTCACTTCAACTTTCTGAGCACTCCCAAATGTAATCTAACACCTACAAACACTTTAGGCAACCTTGGTGCCTCCCTATAAATGATTTTCAGCTACGAATATGCCTTGAAACATTGATCACACCCAAAATGACTCCTGCTATAGCCAAATGACTTGTCCAAGGGGGGCAATCTGCTCTAGAAATTCAAGACCAATATTTTAATTCCCAAAAGACTTGCAATGGAGCCGCATAGGCTGGGAAAGACTTGGGTAAAATACCCAAAATCAACCTGTCTGTCATGTTCCCAAAATTGTAACATTTAAATAACAAAGAGCACACCTAAAAGTTATTAACCATTCGAGTATCATCATAATTATAATTGTCGAAGACAATATTATAATTAGAAAACACTACAAATAACAATGTTAAAATAATATTACAATCATTATAATATAGTGAGTATTAAAGGAAATAAAACTAATATAAAACTCTGGTATAAATTAACATCATAATTAAGGAATATAAATTTATGAATATTATGCTATTATCATCATAACAATTTAATAAGATATTACAACGAATAACTCTCATGCCTTTAGTGATATATGATGCCCTCGATCAATCTCCAACGATTTCCAATTTGCAAGTTCATGATCTCCTTGTAGCCAACGTATATTTCCGTCAGACTTCTAGGAGCCATCATATGATATACAGTGAGTGCTCAACACCTCAACCAGTTATATAAGATTCTCCTAAATCGCAACAAGCTATGTGTCTAGTATCGGATGACATCAACAAAGTGAATCCCGATAGCAAAGCCGTTGTGTTTTCGCGTCTCCACAAACACCAATATAATTGAGTAAATTATTGTGATCACCGATAAACATTTGAATCAATGATGTTACATGTGGTGAAAGGAGACTACAGAAAAACAATACAAAATAATAATTACCATACATGAAGCCACTCCTAGTTTTCCGAAAGGAACTCATAATGAAACACGAAGACGAAACTAGTCTGGACTCCTCAAAAGAAGCGAAGGGGCTCTAGGAGTTTATGAAAGATTACGAATACATATATCTTCACAGGCATCGACTAACTCCCAGGACTTGTCTCCCGTCCAGTTCAGGGACTTCCAAATGATCATCAATCGTTGGTCTTCACTAACAAGATTCATAGCAAAACATCGCAATTCCCTGAAGTCAATGTAGTGGCGCTGACAAGATAATTAAACGGCTCTTACAAAATCTCCACCAAATCACGATATTCGTCTCCTGACTCCTAGGCAAGGTGGTCATCATTAACTTTATCTCAAAAGACAAATATCATCTAAACATAAGTTACGAGAGTAAGTAATAGTTGATGATCATTAAGCCATGAATATCATTTAGTTAACTACTATCAAGCGACATGCCATATCACCATGGAATCATAAACAAATTACACTAAGCGTTATAGAGAGGCTCAATCTATCTAAGGCAGCGATTGGAGTAAGATTAGTTTAATCTACAATGATTACTCTTAGACTAATAGTCGTATCCCCCCGAAGAGGACAACAGTCATCCAAGATGCACCTATTCTATATAGAACACAAAGGTATAAGTAATAATGGAATAAAGAGCAAAGGGGGAAAAACAACATATTTTCTACTATACTAGCCTACTGCTAATATAACCATATGAAATTAAAGAAGATAGGGGTAGTAATAGAAACATAAAGGAAGGAGATAACCGGAAACATGAATAAGTCGAGTAGGACATAAATAAAAGAGATTACAGTAGGAGACCAGACACATTGAGCAGGTGAGATTACTCACTGGCTTTAATATTTAATCCCTTCAATCGAACATAACGATGCTGCATAAACCTCCAATCGATCTATGTATTATTGAGTATAATATCTAGCATTCATTCCTTGAAATATACAAGTGCTTCTGACATATTTTGAAAACCACTCCTTCTTGATAGACCATTATCTGGAAATAGAATTCGTGGCATTGATATTGGGCATTACATTTGGGGGACTATGTAGTCCTTGGGCAGAGATAGACCATTATTGTTTACCTTTTTCAGAACTATTTCTAATGATGCTTGATCTACAATTATGTGTGACTAAAGATTGAACTAATGTTGGAACTATAGGATTGTATTGAATTATATCATGGGCATATAGATATGGGTATTGCATAATCTAGTTTTGCATTCTAGTACACCCTTATACATAGGACTCAATGAAACTACATACGTATTCTGAACTAAACTATTTGAACTTGTTGGTTTGCATCAATCTGAAGAACATAATGAACATGTATACATGAATATTGCTTAATTTAATCCTATACTCTGATATACCTTCATATTAGGACTCAAGGAACTGTTTGATCATATTAAATACTCTTATTGCATAATATGGGTAAATACAAATGAAGTACTAATGACTACATACTTGGTGACTGCATATCAATTGTCTGAATTGTGATTGTAATCCCGCCAGGAGAGTTGAGTCATAACTTAAGTGGTTCGTCTAAAAACCTCACCCAGGTTCTGCCCCATAGGCCCAAAGCAAGGGTTGGGCAGTCTGCCCCACAGGCCCATAGAAAGGGTTGGGCAGTTTGCTCCACAAGCCCATTGCAAGGGTTGGGTCATGGAGGGGTGAGGGTTCCACTTATGCATTTTTCCCCACAGGCTCAAGATACGGGTTGGGCATTGGAAGGTGGTAGACCGTAGGCCCTTAAGGGTTCCCCTCTCTTGATGGGCTAAGTGACTCCTCTTATGTTTATCAATTTGTATTTATCATTCTGTTTGATTTTGGATATCAATATATTAATGCTAACAGGTATGTTGTTAATGTGATGAATACAGATTCAAATCTAGGGTCATTGTATTAAAAGGACATTCATTTGGAAAGAAGAGACCCTAAACCTAATCAACAAGCAAATTCTAGTGCAGACAAACAGATTTTAGGGCAAGTCCGGGTAAGGGACATTACATTGTCCACTGTTTGGTCTATGCAAGCAAAAGAGTGGGTACAACTATGTGCTGGAATTAGAGCGACCAGGATTGGAAATAACTTCAGACTATCATAAACACTCCAAAAATTTCATCAAATGCCTAACATAAAACACAGCAAAATTTGCACTTCAAAATACCTTGAAAATCTTGATTACCGAAACTCCAATCTGCAAACTTTATGAAAACAATGGTGATTCCTGAGCTAGAATTACTCCTGACCATCTAGGGATCGTCTTTCAGATTTGAAACCAGCAAGTTGATGAGGGTTTCCATCCTCTATCAAACCTTGGAGAACTTCTCAGTTCATTCCAACAACATTTCGTTATGTGTGCAAATTTGAATGCCCAAATGAGAGCCCAAAACCCCAATATATAGAGTTTAGAGGGGAAAAAAGCCCATTTAAAAATTAAAATATTTAATTTTTCCTTCAAAGGCCCCTTTTTAATTGTAAAAGCACTTTAAGTCCCCCAACACATTCCCCTAGGTGTCCAACTTGGGGAATAACTTCTAAAACTTAATAATATTTAACACTAAAGTAATATTTAAACATTACTTTATGACTTTAGTGTAAATATTAATTTTTTTCCAATCACCTCACGAAAAGCATTGACGAGGCATCCAAAATGGTAACTGACCACACCAAGAAACTCCTGATGACGAGGGAAGATGCCAGGTGCCAAAACAGGCACTTACTAAAAATAATAGTGTTCTTCAAGAAATGCAAAGAACAACCCAGATGGCCAAAAATGCAGCGAAGATCATCACCACCATCTTGAGGGCCAATAGAACACCAACACACCAATGAGCTATCCAAGAACCTTGGAGTCCCCTAACCATCTCCAATTAGCCTACAGGAACTTCAGAATAGGCTAACTGATGCAACAACTGGCTAGGCTTGAGAAGGGGACATTACATTCACATTGACATGTTCATGGAAGATTCCTAACCAAAACGTACAATTGAGTGATTATGAGGTGAGAGATGACTTCTATGTAGCGAGCATAAGAGATATGGATGTAGTTCTTGGGATGCACTGGTTGCGGTCTATAGGTGAGTTTTGTATGAACCTACATTCTATGGAAATGAGGTTTGAGGTGGATGGCAAGAAAATAGTTCTCAGAGGCATGTCAGATGGTGGTACAAGGATAGTCTCGTTCAAGAGGATGGAGAGACTAATCAGGCATGATCAGGTAGAGTGGGTAGTAGAGTGTATTATAATTCCTACAACCATGGAGTAGTAGAAGAACAACTATCATCCTGATATTCAAACTTTGATGTCTAAGCATGGTAAGGTGTTTAGTAGCATACCTCATGGGATACCTCTTGAGAGAGGCAAAAACAAAATTGAAAGGCTATTAAGGAGTTCCTTGAGATGGGATGCGTGAGACCAAGTAAGAGTCCGTTCACTTCTTCAGTGGTGTTAGTAAAGAAAGAGGATGGGATAATGGGAATGTTCATTGATTACAAGGCTTTAAATAAGAAAACTATTAAAAATAGGTATTCCATTCTGAGGATAGATGATCTCATAGATGAGTTGCATGGTGCATGTTATTTCTCCAAGATTGATTTGAAGTCGAGCTATCATCATATCAAAGTCTGTGAGGAGGATGTGGAGAGAACTTCTTTTCATTGCCATTTTGGGCACTATGAGTTCTTGGTTATGCCCTTTGGCTTAACCAATGCACCAACTACTTTCCAATCTTGCATGAATAGGGTGTTAAATAATCAGCTCTTTAAGTTTGTTCTAATATTTTTTGATGATATACTAATATTTAGAAGGACATGGCAAGAACACACGAGGCAATTGGAAGAAGTGCTAAGCATGCTTGAGAGAGAGTCCTTGTATGCAAGGGAGTCTAAGTGTGAATTTGAGATGACAAAGCTTCTCTACCTTGGCTACATCATTAGTTCCAAGGGTGTTAGAGTGGATCCTGAGAAGATCAAAGCAATAGTTGGCTGGCCTCCACCCACAAATCTCTCATAGTTTAAGGGATTCTTCAAGTTATGTAGATTCTATAGGATGTTCATTAAGGGCTTCCTGCAAGTGGCAGTTCCACTTAAAAATTTGACCAACAAGGGGGCTTTTGTCTGGCGAGATGCAACACAAAGGTGTTTTGATCATTTCAAATAGGTTATGAGTACTTGCCCAGTTCTAGCAATTCCAGATTTCTCCAAACCTTTTGAATTGGAGAGTGATGCTTCGGGAGAGGGAATAGTCCCTGTATTGATGCAGGATAAGCATCTAATAGCCTTCAAGAGAAGGAAGGTGAGGGGAAAGAAAGGAGTTATTCAATTTATAATAAGGAGATGTCGGCCATTATGCATTCTTTGGCCAAATTGAGACCTTACCTTGTGGGAGGCAAGTTCATTGTTAAGACTAACCACAATAGCCTCAAATACTTCTTGAACTGGAAAAAATTGAATGATAGGCAATAGAAATGGGTGAGTAGGCCTCAGGTATATGACTTTGACATTGTGTATGTCAAAAGAAAGAAAAATGTTGTAGTAGATGCCTTATCTAGGAGACCTCATTTATGCTCTTTAGTAGAGATTACCAATGATTGGAGGAAGTTGATTTCAACATAATATGCTAAGGACTCTTGGGCTTCAGGCATCATTGAAGGTACTACACACGATGATAGGTACACTATGACTAATGAGTTGATAATTTATAAGAGCATAATTTATTTATTACCCAATTTATAGATTAAGGGAAATTTTTTAAAAACTTTTCATGATGCTCCTATGGCTAGACATTTGGGTTTCTTTAAAACATACAAGCAAATCTGTGAGAGATTTACTTGGAAAGGACTTAAAAATGAAGTACTTAAGTATGTCAGAGAGTGTACCACATGCCAACAGAATAAGAATGAGCACACTTACCTACCTGGATTGTTGTGGCCCTTGCGTATTCCCAATAAAAAATGGGAGTGTATCTCTATGGATTTCATTATAGGGCTACCGAAGCTATAGAATAAGGATTGTGTATATGTTGTTGTTGATAGATTAACAAAATATGCCCATTTCTTCATTATTTCGGCGGCATATACAAGAGTGCAGGTAGCTCATCTATTTTTCAAGGAGATATTTAGACTTCATGGGATGCCCAGGAGCATTGCTAGTGATAGGGACAACAAGTTCCTAAGTCTTTTTTGGCAGGAACTGTTTAGATTGAGTGGGATTGAGCTCACTCCTAGTACCAATTATCACCCACAAATAGATGAAGATAGTAAACAAATGGGTGGAAAGGTACCTTAGAAATTACATTTCAGGGTAGTAGAAGGCATGGGTGAGATCGTTACACCTTGGTGAGTACTGTTACAATTCTACTTACCACATGTCAATCAGGATGTCACCATTCATGGCATTGTATGGTTACAAAGCTCCAAGTTTCATTGATTTACTTTTTGGTTATAGTAGAGTGCTAAAAGCCAAGGATTTCCTACAAAAATGTCAGGACATAATGAAATCTCTGAAGGAAAATCTGCAACAAGCACAAAATTAAGCAGAAGTTATATGTTGATCATCTCACTAAGCGTAGTTTTGAGGTTGGTGACATGGTATACCTAACGTTGTAGCCCTACTAGTACTGCACTCTCAAGAAGAGTGGGTTGGAAAAACCTAAGCCATGGTTTTATGGTCCTTTCAGAGTCTCCAAGAGAGTTGGAGAAGTGGCTTACGAGTTGGAATTACAAGAAAACAGTAGAGTACACAATGTTTTTCATGTGTCACGCCTCAAAAATTTGTAGGTGGCTAAATATCCTTAGCGTAGTCGGCCGTAGATGGCCAAGTTATTAGAATGCAATAAAACTATAGTCTTAGTAGGAATAATTGTTGGCATGTACTTTTGGGTAATTAAGTCCCGATTAGTTGTAGCGGGTTGTTATGGAACGTCACGACAGTTGGTTGCTCAACCAACCGCCGAACGTTATATGTACTCAATTTTGTAGTCGGGAGATTTACTACTATTGTCATTATGATTATGATTCCATGATTGATAGCACAGAGATACTTGTGATTGTACATGGTGATATTTACTGGATATGAATACAAACATCTCATGATTCTAGCATATTGTATTGTTCTGTTCTATGTGTTACATATAGTTCCGTTTACTTCTTGTGTACGTAGTACGTTGATATAAACACTCCGCGAGGTAAACATTTGGCGCCGTTGCCTAAGCGGACCAGGGAAGCACTCGTTACGATGGTTGCGTAATGGGCCGACTGGAGGAGGAACCTGTTGTGACCTTTTCACGCATCACCCCATCTAAGATGGGGACCCCCTAGTTTTTGCTCCATTCTGGTCTTTTGGCTTTTGTTCTCTCTGTCTCTGATCTTTTGTCCTTCCGGGGATGTCCCGTTTGACCTCAATTGAAGTAATTGACAAATTTAAGTTTTCTATCCTTTAGGCCCAGCTGAGGTCAAGATTGAGTTACTCAGGTGAAATCTAAGTGCAGCAACACCTTCAGGAAGCTCAAGGCAGAATCCCCCTGAAATCTCACTGAAATTTGACAACTTACTATTTTTAGTAAGTACCTAATTTGAGGCTTGTCCCTCAGGATTTCGGGATTCTAACTACTTCAGCATAATCAGGCAGCTTCAGAGCGCCTACACGCGAAATTTGAACGGATTCAAACAACTGACTATTTTTAGCAGTTCAGCCGTCAGAGGCTATTTTCAGGGTTTAAACATACAATTCTCCGATGAATGACAGGAGAATTGATCTGGGTTTTCCAAGACCTTCGCAATGATGTAACATGCAAGCCGAGATGGTGACTTTTAGAGTACAGCCTTCCGAGGCTATTTGTAGGGTTTGCATGCAGGAATTTTCAATGCATGTCCGGATATTCCATCTGGGTTTCGCGAGAGCTTCGCAGTGATATGACATGCAAGCGGAATGAGTCAGTTTTCAAGGATTTACTATTTTTAGCCAGTGCCCGCATGTCGACTAGTTTTCTGGGTTTTTCTGGGTTTTTTGAGATCCCACGGGCACTGTGACATGGAAACTCGTCCGACATCTGATGGACCACTTTCTGGACACTTACTATAAATAGCAGCTTCAGTCCGACGCCTACCTAGCACTTCATTCTAGCGAGCAGAATGACAAACTGTATAAATCAAGGCAATCAGGAGTAGTTGGGAGCACATGCAAGTCAGATTAGGGTTTCCCTGCCATGTCTAAAAATAGATGAAGCAAAATGCAGAGATGTCGAAATGAAGCACGCCACCATGATCAGCATCGTTCAGGCTACCTACTGGCAAATTTTGAGCAAAATCGGAGGACTTACTATTTTTAGTAAGTTAGGACACGGCTATAAATAGCAGGTCTGTGTCGGAAGTTGGTATGAACAGAGCACTCAAGTTATCAGGATCAGACATAGCAAGTTTCAGGTCGAACGAAGCTACCGAAGACAGGCAACTTTGAAACTTACTATAAATAGTAGGTGGCTAAAAATAGCGCATCATCACTAGAAGCAAGTATGAACAGGTCTCTCACAGCATCAAAAGCAACTGGAACAAATTTCAAAGCAAACAGAGATACGAAAATTGATCAATCCTAGGGTTTGCTAAAAATAGCATGTATTGTGCCACATAAGATGTGAACAGGATAGCAAAACCAAGTGGAGGCACAGCCACGTTAGCTCCAGTTCAAGACAGGGTGAAATGCAATGAAACCCTAATTTTACTAAAAATAGAAAGCCAAGGTCACCTAGGGCGTTGGAAATTTATAAACAACAGCTGACAAGCAAACACCCTCATATGCACCCAAGAGGAATGAAAGATGCAAAAATCTCTAAGTGTGAGATTTCCTTGAGCAAAGATGAAATGTGCCTTCGAGAGGCATAAAAATTCTTCTAAGGCATGGAATTTTCCTCCTCATACCCCCATATGCGCCTAGGGAAGGTGAAAGATCACCTAAGGCGTGGATTTTCCACCTCACATAGTAAAATGCGCTCAAGGAAGGAAGTTGCCAAGGCTAAATGCGCCAAGGGGAGGTGAAAAGTCACCATGGGCATAGTATTTTCCTCCTGACACCCCTATATGCGCCTAAAACAAAGAAGTTTCCCTCTCACACTAGCAAATGCGTCTAAGGGAGATGAAGAGTCATTTGAAAGGGACGGAACTCCTTGTCCACATACAAAATGCGCCCAACATGGAAGCAACATAGCCAATATGCGCCTGGAGGAGCTGAAGAGTCACCTAGAAATAAGTAGAATTCCCCCTCACACTAGCAAATGCGCCTAACATGGAAGTATGCAAGTCAAGATGCGCTTGAGGAAGCTGAAGGATCACAAGGTAATTCAATCTTTCCTTTGCAAATGGCAAATGCGCTTGAAGGTGGAAGTAGCCTAGCCCATATGCGCCTGAGGGAGGTGAAGAGTCAAGGCAAAACGTAGGGTGATGAAGTTGAAATGCGCTCAAGTGAAAGTCTAGTGTGTGAAGTGCGCTAGAGGGAGATGAAAGGTCAAGCTAAGGCGTGGGAATTCCTCCTCTCCATGGCATATGCGCCCAAGGTAAAACGTAGAAGGTGAAAGGTAAAAGGTAAAAGCTAAAGGCATGGGGTGGTGAAGGAAATGCGCTTGAAGGTGGAAGCTACCTATGTCATATGCGCTCAAGGAAGGTGAGGAGTCACCATATGCCAAAGGGGAATAATGTTAAGGGGGCGTGATTTTTAAAAGACCAAGGGTTATTTATATTTTTCCTCTTCACTATATGAAGTGCGCCTAGTGAGTGGGGACTTAAAAATGAAAATTGCTAAGGAAGTCTAGGCGTGAAAATTGCTAAGTATAAAAAAGCTTAGGCGTGGAATTGCCTAAGGGAGGAAATGAAAAATGACATGCTATATGTGCCCTTCAGAGATAAAATGATAAAATTTAGATTTTCAAATAATTCCGAAGGTATTTTTCTCAGGAGAAAATGAAGACGATGTCTAGAGGATGATGCTAGGAATTTCTGGAGTTATGAAAATCTTCAGAAGGAAAATTCTTCAAGGAAAATCAAGAAAATTGGCCAGGATCGAGAAGATTGAAATTGCAAGAATAGAATACATCCGAAAGGGAAGAAATAAACATTAGCCATTTTTATTATTTTTAAATAATAAAAATTAAAAGAACCCCTTTGTCCGGATACACATGAAAACGATGGATTATGGAAGGATTTTTCTTCTAGGTATTAAACATCTGCAATTCAGAAGTGTGTCAAACTTACTCCACGCCGTGACCACATCGTTTCGATGGGTATTTTGCCCAGTGCCTATTTTAAATAAAATTCCTAAGGCAAAATTGAGGGAATTCTCTAAGGCAAACAAACAAAATGAATGAGAGGCACTTCGCTAGAAGTTTTGAGCTAGATAATTTTGCCAAAGCGAAGACAAGATCAAATGACTTAGCCAGACAGTTCGAAATTGTTCAAGGAAGTGAACGATTTAATATTTAAAAAAATCAAATGCGACGAGGCAGGCCTGTGTAGAGATGATGAATTCATAATTCTAGAAGTTTGAGATTCCTATGCCTCAGATGATAAGTGTTACAACTGGGAAAAGAGAGGGAAAATGAATTCGAAAATTTGCTAAGTATAGCCTATGCAGGAATTCGACCAGGCTATAAGATTTTAAAATCCTCTTCATTCCTCTCACCAGTTGCTAAATGCAAAAAATATTGGCTAAGTGAGTACGATTTTCTGAAGAGGTTGCAGTTGCTGAGAAATTCGAAATTGTGAGAGAGCTGGAGGTTGCTAAGTATAAATTTGTAGAGGTTGAAGTTGCTAAGGAAGTGCGACTTAACTTGCTGAGGCTGCAGTTGCTGAGAGGCACGAATTCCCAAGTTGCCAGTTGCTGCATTTGCTGAGAAGGTATGGCTTTGAAGAAGTTCTATTTGACTGCTGAAGTAAACAGGGTTAAGTCTGAAGTTGCTGAGAAATCTGAAGTTTAAAAGGGCTGCATTTGCTGAAAGTTCGTACTTGTGAAGACATTTACAAGTTGTTGAAAGTACATTTATTCTAGAGGAAAAGTACGAATTTAAAAGAAGTCTCAAGAGCTGCTGCAAATACAGAAATTTCACAGCTGAAGTAAACAAGACAGTTGAGGTTTGCAGTTGGAATCGGCAGAAGTGTTGCAGCCTTTTTATTTAAAAATCTGCTGACACCCTCAATGATGGTTATTTTATTATTTTAAATCTTGCCGTCTAACTCTCTTGCCTTTTTGCAGAATGGCCGAATCAAGCAAAAGAGTTGTAGGCAGAAACAACCACACCGAGTCCAGACAAGCTGTGATCAAGAAATTGGGCAAGTCATTCTTGCCAGAATCCAAATTTTCATCAAAGCTCGGCAGGCTAGCTGACACGAACTTAGGCTCATTCAACATGGAGGCATTCGGAAGAAGGATAATGGGGACTGGAGGCCATCACCCATCAGTGACTTCGCACAGTATTGTCAGAAGTGGACTGTATGTAGTTGCCAACTTTCCGCCAGCTATCCGGTGCCCGAAACTCATCATGGAATGCGCCCACCACTACAATGCAGAGCAGAGGACAATCACTGCACCAGATGGCAAGGTGCTGGCTAACCTGACACCTGAAGCAATCGGAGAGGCATTCGGGATTCCAGTCCATGAGAAGATGATCTACAAGACAAAAGAGAGAGCTGGAAAGATGTACTCATCCACCACAGACCGGTGTGCTGATTTGATAAATACTAGGTGGATTATTAAACCCAAGCCAACTCGCACAAAATTGCCCAAGCAGATAGTCTGAGAGGACTTGAGACAGGAGTTTGGTGATCTCATTATAATGTTGAGCAGAGTTGGAGGTTGCGCCCAAGCGTTCATCTTCGAACCTTGGATGTTCTATTTTGTCAACTTGGTGTTAGAGGGAAAAGATTACATGGATTGGGCACTGATGATCAGTGATTGCATACATGAGCAGCTTCGTGGCGTGAGGAGAATGAAGACATTTTACATGGGCTCCTACCTTGTCTATATGTTGGCTCGCATGACGAGATACAGAGGAATCTCCTACAAGGAACCTATCGGTTGCAATTCCCATCAGTTTAAATATATGAGGCTTGTCCACAGTTGCATTTGACAAGCATGACTAATTACAATAGGGTTAATGATGCCTTTACCATGCACATAACGAGGACCTTGCAGCAGAGAACCCATCACAAAATATCAAGGGAGGCACAGGAAATGATTGAGAAATTCGGATGTTGGTTTATCCAATTTCCAAAATTCACCTATATAAGGCTGCAAGGATTTTCCTCCTATCCATACAGATTGCCTCGGTATCCCACAAACAGGACAGTGATGCTGGAAGTATCTAGGCAACTGATTGCCTATGATAAGATTCAGAAGAAAAAGAAGAAAGGTGGACTCGGATTCCCAATTACCATGGGGAATTCAGATGAAATCTGCCCATCGCTGCAAGCAGCAAGGGAGGCAGAAGCGGAGCTCCGATTCTTCCACCTTTCCTATCACACCAGCAAGTATTACTACGATCCCCATAGAAACATCAGGTGGATATTGACAGAAGGGTTCAGGCACAAGGTGCAGATCGAAGATTTTTGGGCAAGTACAGTGGATGAGATCGACATCAGAAAGAGAATGTTCTCTCAGATACTGTTGGTGATGGTCAGGGAGTGTGAGATCATCCCAGTATGAGATCAGATTGAGGAAGACATAAACGTTGTACGGGCTGACTACTAGATAGTAACAGATACGCCTTTGCCACTCCCAGATTGGTCTGAGCCAGAGATCACTGACTTGGATACACTTTGTATCCCAGTCTTGACATTTACACGGAGTTGGGTAGAGAGGCACGTCAGCCAACTCAAGGGAAGGTCAATTACCCTCACATACAATTTGATGGGAGACAGCAGATTGCCGGCAACTAATCAGAGGAGACGGAGTAATCCAACTCCAGAGCCTAGAGGAAAGGAGCCAGTTCGACCTAAGCCAGTGGTAGTTGAGGAGTCCATGCATATGCCATCTCAGACACATTCACCAAGCTTACAGGAGGTGTCGTTATTTGTTGATCAGAGGGAGAGATTGGATGTAGAGCAGACGGTGCGAGTAGAGAATCAGCCACCTCGTAGAGAATCAGTGGGTCAGAGCATCAACATGCCCCAAGAAGATCATTAGCAGGAAAATCAGCAAGAGACAGATGAGGGGATGGCTACTGATACTCAATTTTAGCAAGAAATTGAAGCGGCTCTCGAGGGTGATGCTACTTCGGATCAGGATGCCCAGAGCTCGGGAGACACTGAGCCTATTGATGGCAGTGAGCCTCGTCAGAACGATGGCAGAGGAGAGGTTCACGAGGTAGAGACTGAGGTAGAACAGCCTTTTATTATATCAGACACACGGCAGGAGGTGCTAGAATGGCTAAGGGATAGAATGAGGCGTGATCCTGTAGATGAGACCGATCTCGCAGCTGAGATGGAGGAATTATTACAGAGGATCAGTGCACCTCCAGCAAAGAAAAAGGCTAGGAAGTTTTCCAAGATCTCAACAGATGAGGATGGATCCCGAACCTTGCATATGGTAGTTCCTCGGGTAGAATGTGATAGGGACGAGGCCGTTCCTGAGAACTATGTTGTGACAACCATGGAACTAGGGCGCCCTACTGGAGCACAAGTGGTAGAGGAGTGCGATAATTCCTATCAAGCACTCAAGGATAGATTGTCCCATGTTGAGGGCAAACACAAAAGGTTGAAGGTAGAGCACAAGACACTGATTGGCTACGTGCAACACTTGTCCCGTCCTTGTGGGCAAGAAAATCCGGCAATTGAGCTTCCAGTTGAGTTTTCCAAGGAGTCAATCAATGGGTTAGAAGATTTGAAGAGAATGGCACAGTAGGCAGACAAGTGGGTTGCCAGTGTGCGTACAGAAACGAAAAAGTTCATGGAAGATCTTGCACATGCCTATGGGCAAGCTTCCGATATTGTGGCTAGAGTGGAGGCAGTTAACCATGCTTGGGGTGAGGCTCGCATCTATCAGACGAGAGTTGTTCTTCGTTTAGGGGCTTTGATGAGCATACCTCAACACACTTTGGTTGAGGGAGGTTATCCAACAGGGGGATAGATACGACTTCGCCAGATGGTATTCTTTAGTAGTCACAGGCCGGGGATTCTACGATGCATCACAGGCAGATTCTGTCAGGGTCAGAAAGGCCATGACGAACATCTTAGATGGAATCCTCAACACATTGGAGGCAATCTTTGCCAGGAGGTTGACTTCTGAAGAGGTAACTGCAGATGGATTGAAAGACAGATTGACGCCATTCTTCTCTAAGGTGAAGACCTTCACACAGGATGATTTCGGGAACACAGCCATGTTCTCCAGTATCATACAGAACACCCAAGATGCCCTTGTTGCCTGGAAGAAATCATGTGCCCGACATGGGCAAACAGTTGCAGTTTTGGAGTTTCAGTTGGATCACATTCCTCCTATCTCCAATCAGGAAGTTGAGGCAGTTTTGTCCAGGTTCATCAAATTTGCAGCTAGCGAGGAGAAAGGAAACGCCCTTCTGGACGATGACCTTCTGGAAGGAGACAACGTGCATTGATGGTGGTTAGTGGTTCATTGATGAGGAGTGGAGGGCGCATTCATTGCCCCACTCCTCTCGGTGGCGGTTTTTAGGGCAGAAGCCCTAATTAGGGCATGGGTGGCTCAATCTGAGCCCTTTATTGTAATCAGATCTGAACCGTCCACTAATTGGACTCATTATAAAAGGGGCATCCCCCCTCATTTGTAATTAGTTAGAATTAGAATCAGAGATAGATCAGAGCTAGACAGAGATAGAGATTGATAGAAGTTGTAGAGCTAGGAGTTAGCTTAGTTGGAAAGGAAAGAAAGAGTTTCCCTTTGAAAGTTTTTGCAAAAGATTGTTGTGTAAGACTCTCATGATATAAAGATTTCATTGATTGGTGACTTCATTTTGTGTTATGGGCAGTTGACGAGATATTTTCGTCTTTCCAATTCGAATAGAGTAAAGTAAAGTAGATTTGTTTTCATGCAAGTAGAGTTAATTGTGGAATGTGACATTAGTTTGGGCATATCTTCCCGTATCCATACCACTGGCGGACTTGCTGATGGTAAGTTTGCTCCTGCGTGGTCAACTGGAATCTCAGCACTTAACTTCGATTGTCTTCAATGTGCCCACTTGCTTCGTTGTGAAGGGGTGTGCATGGTGAATCTCAATTTGAACATCTCATCCATCCTTTGAAGATTGCACCAGCTTTGTCAGAGTTGTTCGAAGGGGAGACGAAACGAAGTTTGGTTTGAAGACTGTCAAAGCTAATCCTTGCATTCCACCCATAGAAATAGATTGTAGAATTCCTATCCCTACCTCCTTTAAATTCAGCATCTCCCGATCCGTTCAAATACCAGAGCATCATAGTCAAAATCCTTCATTTGCTTGAGCATATAAAGTTGAACAATTACGTAAGTCCTCTTGGAATACCCAGCATATTCACATCAACCAACTGAGTCTATTCGCATTAAAGGAACCTTGGAGTCGAACGCATGAACTTTCACGCAATCTTAGCATGCAGAACACTTTGATCAAGAGAGAATAGAGTGGCTGTTGGACATTTTATTCTGTGCTGGCGTTGTCATAAAACACACGTCAACAGAACCCATAGTAACGAATGAAGAAAGAGAGGATAACCTAACACGGGATTTGACAAATCTCTGGAACATATCCCTACGAGATCACGTACGGAAGCAAGCCCTCAGGCGAGAAATCCCTGAGGCAGTAGTATGGGATTGACTTGAAGTGAACGACGAGGTTGATCACCTTCTCCACTGCATGCCAAGATTGCTGGCCCGCCACTTTATCATCCTACAAGACCTTCGGGCGGAAGAGGAAGAGGAATGCCGAAGCCAACAAATCTTGCAATGGTACGAGGAACGAACCAAAGAGGAAGAAGAGGAACAAGACACTAGCCGGAGACGTACCTTTGGCAACCAACAATGATTGCGTGAAAGACCTGTAAATGCCCGTACGGCCGAACAAGGACAAGAACTGAGTACCATTCGGGCGTGAAGTGGAGGAGGAAAGAATTCGACGATCATTAAGAGTACAAGAGCAAGAAAACCGACGGCTGAGATTTAGTAAAGCACATCAGTGCTCTGTGGAAGGGAGGGACGAGGAAACATTCGTCACCCCATACTTTGAAAAACATAAAAACCAAGAAAATGAGGAAGACTTGAGTGGTGAACTTGAGAACAGTGTCCAACGCTTTCGAGAGTTGTCCATATCGGACGACGACGAAGGACGGAGGACAGGGAGATCTGAGCCCAAGACCCCATTGGCAGAGGGAGCACCGAAGCAGAGCCCAGGAAACCCAAGGTGTAGAGGATGTTGACAGGGGACAAAAGAGTGACTCGTACGTGGCCGAGAGTGCAAGTGACGCACCGGAACGTACCGGGGAAACCAGTCCAGTCAGGTGCAATACATGGGGAGGACAACAGGGCAGGATGGTGACTCCAGAACGGCAAAAGTTGCCGAAGTTTACGGGGAATGGGTTAGAGGATCCAGTACAACACTGCAAAACGTGCGAGACAATTTGGATAGCGAGTGGAGAAGATGACCAAGATAACTGGCTGAAAGCATTTCCGGCGACACTTCGAGACAGTGCCATTGACTGGTACTCGGAGTTGGACCAAACATAGAAAGCTTCATGGAGGGTGTTGAAGCAGGCATTTCAAGACGAATTCAAACTGTTGAGAGACGACAGTGAAATTGTGGCCGAGATTTACAACACCAAACAAGGGAAGAACGAAAGCGTACGAACTTACAACCGAAAATTAAAAGACCTACTAGGGAAACTAGAATCACAGCCAACAAATGGTTTAAAGAAGAGATGGTTTATCGAAGGGCTGCTTCCCTCGCTATGTAAGAACATGAAGGTAGTACCTCCATCCTCGTACACTGAAGCATACAACCATGCGATGGATATTGAAAGCGAGAACAAGACATCCTCTAGAGGGAAGAAGCATGATGATGAAGAAAGCGCGGGGATGAATTAAAAACCGTACAAGCACTCCGTTGCGACATGCTAAGGATGATGAAGGAACTAAAAGCAGACAAAGAAGGATCCAAAGAAGCAACCGAACTGTGGTGTACGAAATGTAAAATGGAAGGCCATACAAAGACAAACTGTCCGAAGAAGATGTTCTGTGACATCTGCCAGGTTATGGGACACTCTGTCAAAGAACGCCGATACAATTTGAAAAAACAGAGTGCGCAAGTGTTCTTCACACAGGGGGAACAATCCACCCCTCCGGCCACAGCACCGAAGCATCAGAATAACAACGCATCCCC
>CM021105.1:653021671-653252873 GCA_007115665.2 Sequoiadendron giganteum | reverse complement strand
TTTGAAGAAGAAGGAATCATTATTAATGGCGACTGCCATAATAACCGGCTGACGACTAGCCCACTACTGCGCTGGAATTAGAAGATTCCGAACGAAGATAGTGGGAAATTGATGAAGGTGCTAAAAATAGCCCCAACACTACTTAGCAGGATTCTCCGAGAAGAGTTATTTAAACAATCTCTTCTCTCATTTCTCCTCACATTATTTCGAAGTTGAAGTTGCTGAAGAGGTTCTGGAGAGATTGAAATATTTTCCAAGTGGTTGAGGAGAGAAATTCTGTGAGAGTTTATTTTATTTCGGAGTGTTGAGTTGCTGAAAGTACGAAGTGCTGGAGAAATCTTCATTTGCCGAGACTCTTTCTTTCGAAAAGCTGAAAGTGTGTTGCTGCGACTTCGAAGTTGAAGGCTGAAGTTATTTTCCGGAGTTGCTGGAGAATTTAATTCTCAAAGAGCTGAAAGTGGAGTTGCTGCGAAGTTTAAACGTTGAGAAGTTGAAGAGGTTGAAATTTCATATTGCTGGCAACTCTTTATTCCTCTAACTGCTGAAGTTGACAAAGTGAAGTCAAGGTTCAAACAATTTGTGCTGGAGAAATTAGCTACATTGCTGAAAGTTATTAGCTTGCTGCGTTTTTTCTTCACCAGTCAGAAGTGCAGTTGCTGAGAGTTGTCTCTAAACCCAGAGATTTTTATACAGTACGAGGTTTGGAGTTAGAAATTTATGCTGAGAAATTTTATTTTCAAAGCTAACTCCGTATTCGCAGCCATCTCGGGAATTGTTTTATTTTAAAAATCTGCAGTCTAGCTTATCCTTCTATTTTATTTTGCAGATGGCTGGCGCAAAGGATGTTGCAGAAACAAGCAGAGCCGCAGGCAGAGCTGCAAACACTGAAGCAGGCAAGGCTGGCTCATCTCGACAGGCAATGATTAAGAGGCTCGCTAAGCCATTTCTCCCAAAGTCAGCAATAGTTTCAAAGTTGGCAGGATTGAATGACACTAACCTTGGTTCATTTAATCTGAATGCACTCAAATCGAGGATGTTCGGGCTAGGGGGCCATCAACCATCCGTCACGGCACATAATATAATGAAGAGGGGAATCTACGCAGCTGCTAGTTTTCCGCCAGCAATTCAGTGTCCGGAGCTAATTATGGAGTGCGCCAATCACTACAAGCCAGAACGTAGGACGATTGTCTCTCCGGATGGTAAACTGCTCGCCAACTTCACACCCGATGCCATCGGAGAAGCATTTGGGATTCCAACTGCTGAGGAGATGTTATACAGAACAAACAAGAGGGCAGATAAGATGTACTCTTCCTCTTTCGAAAGAGTCACTGCAGTCATCAACAGAGTTTGGATGCAGAAGCCGAGGCCACCCCGCACTAAGCTCCCAAAGCAGATAATTGCCGAGGACGTGAAACAAGAATACTGTGATTTGATAATGATGCCGAGCCGGGTGAATGGGAGTGCACAGGCTTACATTTTCGAGCCTTGGATGTTCTACTTCATCGAGATCATCTTGGAAGGAAAAGAGTGTGTCGATTGGGCTGGGATGATTAGCAACCACATCGATGAGCAATTCAGGAGCTTGAAGGTGACGAAGACTTTCTACATGAGCTCATATGTGATTTACATGTTGGCCAGAATGACTAAATACAGAGGGATTTCGTACAAAGAGCCAATCGGCTGTGCCCCTGGTCAATTCAAAATTCATGAAGCCTGCACAGCTACATTTAGCTAACATTGCCAACTATAAACGGGCAAATGATGCATTCACAATGCACATTGCAAGGACGCTTCAGCAAAGGACGCAGCAGAGAATATCTAAAGAAGCACAGACACTGATTGAGGAATATGGGTATTGGCTCATCCAATTCCCGGAATTCACATATATTAGGCTGCAGGGGTTCACTTCGTATCCGTATCGGTTACCACGATACCCCACTGATCACATAGTAATGCTTGAGATATCTAGGCAATTGATTGCCTACGATAAGATTCAGAAAAGGAAAAAGAAGGGTGGGCTTGATTTCCCCATCACCATGGGAAATTCCATTGAGGTGTGTCCCTCTTTGCAGGCAGCCCGAGAGGCGGAGGACGAGCTGCAATCTTATCATTTGTCATATCACACAGGCAGGCAGGATTTCGATCCTTACAAGAACATCCGAATGATACAGAACGTTGAATACCGGCACAGAGCTCATCTGGAGGACTTTTGGGCAAATGCAGTGGATGAGGCTGAGATAAGAAGAAGGATGTTTTCCAGACTTCCTCTCAAGTTGATTAGAGAATGTGAGATTATTCCAGTTCCCGACCAGGTGGAGGAGGATGTCAACGCCATGCAACCCGACTATGGGTCAGTTAGGGATACTCCTGTCCCACCACCTGATTGGTCCGAGCCAGAGATCATGGACTTGGACACTCTTTCTATCCCGGTGATGACTTTTACCAGGACTTGGGTCGACAGACATGTATGCAGACCTAAGAGCAAGTCGATCGCCCTTACTTACAGCTTGATGGGTGACCCAAGGCCGTTATCGGTAAAAAGAGGGAAACAAATTGCTCAGACATCGAGGGCACAAGTGGAAGTGCCAACCCAGCCGATACCGTTGAGGATAGAACAAGCATCACCCGTGCACTCACAAACTCAATCTTTGAGTTTAAGAGTGGTTTCATTATTTGCCGATCAGAGGGCAGGATTAGAGGAAGAGCGGGGACTTGAGGAGGTAGATCAGCCCAATGCCCGGGAATCGGCTAGTGTCAGTTTACCCAGGGGCGGCCAACAGGAGGAGGAAGAGGAAACAATGGCCGACACCCATTTTCAGCAGATGTTGGATACGGCTTTGGAAGAAGAAGAAAACACAGAACAGGGGACCCAAGGGTCGGGAGATACCCAGCCTATAGAGGAGGATGAGCCTGAGCAGACTAGTGCAAGAAGAGAGGAAGTGCACGAGATGGAGGCAACAGAAGAACAGCCCCTTGTCATTTGTAATCCACAGCAGACAGTGCCTGATTGGCTTTCCGACAGAACGAGGAGAGAACCCGAGGATGACACGGATCCGGCCATTGAGATGGAGGAGTTCCTTAGAAGGATCAGTGCGCCACCAGAGAAGAAAAGGGCCCGAAAGTTTTCAAAGATCTCGACTGACGAGTCAGGTTCTCGCACGCTTCAAGTGGCTATTCCGAGGGAAGATTGTGATCGAACCGGGGAGAGGCCTGAAAATTATGTGATCACCACAGTAGAGTTGGGTCGTCCTACGGGAGCCCAAGTTATCGAGGAGTTCGATAACTCCTATCAGGCATTGAAGGATCAGTTGCTCCGCACGGAGGGGAAGTATAAGAAGTTGAAGAAGGAGCACAAAACCTTGATAGGATATATGCAGAATCTAGCACGTCCAGGTGAACCAGCGGACCCGGCAGTGGAACGTCCATCGGAGCTTCCGAACGAGTCAATTGTTGCCTTAGAGGATTTAAAGAAAATGGAAACGGAGGCAGACAAGTGGGTTAGCCGTGTTCATACCGAGACAGGAAAATTCATGGAGGACCTTGCCGATGCTTATCGACAGGCCTCAAATATTTTGGCACGAATGGATATAGTAGATCAGACCTGGGGTGATACTCGCATCTATCAAACGAAGACTGTACTTCGTTTGGGGGCTTTGATGCATGTACCTCTAGAAACCTTAGTGGATGGAGGTGTAATTTAGAGAGGTGATAGGTACGATTTCACCAGTTGGTACTCCTCGGTGGTCACAGGCCGTGGATTTCACGACGCAGCAAGGGCAGATTCAGCTAAAGTGAAGAAGGCAATGGGCAACATCTTGGGGGGAGTCCTCAACACATTAGAAGCCATATTTGCTAGAAAGTTGGTCCCAGAGGAGATAACTGCTGATGGTTTGAAAAGTAGACTGCCTCCATTCTTCTCAGCTGCGAGGTCACTTGTCCTGGATGACTTTGAGAATGTCTCCACGCTCTCTAGTATAATTCAGCATACCCAGGACGCCTTGGTGACATGGAAGAAATCTTGCATCAGATACGGACAGACGGTAGCAGTCTTGGTGTTCCAGCTCAACCGGATTCCACCGAGCTCTACACAGGAGGTTGAAGCAGTATTGGCCCGGTTGATCGAGTTTGCTATCCGGGAGAAGGCCAGTGGGAACGCGCTGCTTGATGAGGATCTTCTTGATGATGGTAGTGGGCATTAATTGCTCATTATGATTCCCGCAGGGGAGTGGAGAATATTCTGTGCATTCATTGCCCACTCCTCTCTGTGGCGGTTTTTAGGGCAGAAACCCTAATCAGGGCATAGGTGGCTCGATCTGGGCCCTTCATTGTAATTTGATCTGAACCGTCCACTGAATTGGACTTATTATAAAAGGGGCATCCCCCCTCATTTGTAAAAATTAGAATTAGAATCAGAGATAGATCAGAGCTAGAGAGTATTGGAGATAGAAGTTAGAGAGTAGAGCTTAGAAGTTAGCTTAGATTGAGGAGGAAAGGAAGTTTTCCCATTGAGGACTTTGTAAGAAGTTGTTGTGAACACTCTCATAATATAAAGATTTATCATTGTTTGGTGGTTCTATCTTCTATTGTGAGTAGCTAGCAAGGCTTGTTCGTCTTTCCAATTCAAGGTAGATAGAGTAAAATAGATTTTATTTCATGCAAGTAGTTGTTAGCTGTGGAGTGTGGCGTTGTGATTTGAGCAAGTCTTCTCGTCCATACCACTAGCGGACTTGCTGATGGTAAGTTCGCCTTGCGTGGTCAACTGGAGTATCAGCACTTAACTTCGATTATGGTTCATGTGTTTGTATGCGTCGTGTTGACGGTATGAACGTGTTGTGTCATAGTTTGAACATTTTCTCATCCTTTGAAGATTGCACCAACTTTGTCGGAGTTGTTCGAAAGGAGACAAAGCAAAGTTTGGTTTGAAGATTGTTTAAGTCGATCCTCGTCCTCCACCCTTTAGAAGTAGATTTGTAGAATCCCTATCCCTATCCCCTTTAAATTCTGCATTTTCCGAGTCAGTTTAGATACCAGAACCATATTGCCAAATCATTCATGTCCTAATTGCTTCACGAAATTGAACAACTACGTAAGTCCCCTTGAAATAACCAGCAAAACACATCAACCAACTGAGTCTATTCAATAAAAGGAACCTTGGAGTCGAACACATGAACTTTCAAGCAATCTTAGCATGTGGGACACTTTGATCAAGAGAGAATAGAGTGACCGTTGGGGCAACTTTATTCTGGCTGGCCTGCCAAAGGCAAGTCAACACTTACCTTGTGGGAGGCAAGTTCATTGTTAAGACTAACCACAATAGCCTCAAATACTTCTTGAACTGGAAAAAATTGAATGATAGGCAATAGAAATGGGTGAGTAGGCCTCAGGTATATGACTTTGACATTGTGTATGTCAAAAGAAAGAAAAATGTTGTAGTAGATGCCTTATCTAGGAGACCTCATTTATGCTCTTTAGTAGAGATTACCAATGATTGGAGGAAGTTGATTTCAACATAATATGCTAAGGACTCTTGGGCTTCAGGCATCATTGAAGGTACTACACACGATGATAGGTACACTATGACTAATGAGTTGATAATTTATAAGAGCATAATTTATTTATTACCCAATTTATAGATTAAGGGAAATTTTTTAAAAACTTTTCATGATGCTCCTATGGCTAGACATTTGGGTTTCTTTAAAACATACAAGCAAATCTGTGAGAGATTTACTTGGAAAGGACTTAAAAATGAAGTACTTAAGTATGTCAGAGAGTGTACCACATGCCAACAGAATAAGAATGAGCACACTTACCTACCTGGATTGTTGTGGCCCTTGCGTATTCCCAATAAAAAATGGGAGTGTATCTCTATGGATTTCATTATAGGGCTACCGAAGCTATAGAATAAGGATTGTGTATATGTTGTTGTTGATAGATTAACAAAATATGCCCATTTCTTCATTATTTCGGCGGCATATACAAGAGTGCAGGTAGCTCATCTATTTTTCAAGGAGATATTTAGACTTCATGGGATGCCCAGGAGCATTGCTAGTGATAGGGACAACAAGTTCCTAAGTCTTTTTTGGCAGGAACTGTTTAGATTGAGTGGGATTGAGCTCACTCCTAGTACCAATTATCACCCACAAATAGATGAAGATAGTAAACAAATGGGTGGAAAGGTACCTTAGAAATTACATTTCAGGGTAGTAGAAGGCATGGGTGAGATCGTTACACCTTGGTGAGTACTGTTACAATTCTACTTACCACATGTCAATCAGGATGTCACCATTCATGGCATTGTATGGTTACAAAGCTCCAAGTTTCATTGATTTACTTTTTGGTTATAGTAGAGTGCTAAAAGCCAAGGATTTCCTACAAAAATGTCAGGACATAATGAAATCTCTGAAGGAAAATCTGCAACAAGCACAAAATTAAGCAGAAGTTATATGTTGATCATCTCACTAAGCGTAGTTTTGAGGTTGGTGACATGGTATACCTAACGTTGTAGCCCTACTAGTACTGCACTCTCAAGAAGAGTGGGTTGGAAAAACCTAAGCCATGGTTTTATGGTCCTTTCAGAGTCTCCAAGAGAGTTGGAGAAGTGGCTTACGAGTTGGAATTACAAGAAAACAGTAGAGTACACAATGTTTTTCATGTGTCACGCCTCAAAAATTTGTAGGTGGCTAAATATCCTTAGCGTAGTCGGCCGTAGATGGCCAAGTTATTAGAATGCAATAAAACTATAGTCTTAGTAGGAATAATTGTTGGCATGTACTTTTGGGTAATTAAGTCCCGATTAGTTGTAGCGGGTTGTTATGGAACGTCACGACAGTTGGTTGCTCAACCAACCGCCGAACGTTATATGTACTCAATTTTGTAGTCGGGAGATTTACTACTATTGTCATTATGATTATGATTCCATGATTGATAGCACAGAGATACTTGTGATTGTACATGGTGATATTTACTGGATATGAATACAAACATCTCATGATTCTAGCATATTGTATTGTTCTGTTCTATGTGTTACATATAGTTCCGTTTACTTCTTGTGTACGTAGTACGTTGATATAAACACTCCGCGAGGTAAACATTTGGCGCCGTTGCCTAAGCGGACCAGGGAAGCACTCGTTACGATGGTTGCGTAATGGGCCGACTGGAGGAGGAACCTGTTGTGACCTTTTCACGCATCACCCCATCTAAGATGGGGACCCCCTAGTTTTTGCTCCATTCTGGTCTTTTGGCTTTTGTTCTCTCTGTCTCTGATCTTTTGTCCTTCCGGGGATGTCCCGTTTGACCTCAATTGAAGTAATTGACAAATTTAAGTTTTCTATCCTTTAGGCCCAGCTGAGGTCAAGATTGAGTTACTCAGGTGAAATCTAAGTGCAGCAACACCTTCAGGAAGCTCAAGGCAGAATCCCCCTGAAATCTCACTGAAATTTGACAACTTACTATTTTTAGTAAGTACCTAATTTGAGGCTTGTCCCTCAGGATTTCGGGATTCTAACTACTTCAGCATAATCAGGCAGCTTCAGAGCGCCTACACGCGAAATTTGAACGGATTCAAACAACTGACTATTTTTAGCAGTTCAGCCGTCAGAGGCTATTTTCAGGGTTTAAACATACAATTCTCCGATGAATGACAGGAGAATTGATCTGGGTTTTCCAAGACCTTCGCAATGATGTAACATGCAAGCCGAGATGGTGACTTTTAGAGTACAGCCTTCCGAGGCTATTTGTAGGGTTTGCATGCAGGAATTTTCAATGCATGTCCGGATATTCCATCTGGGTTTCGCGAGAGCTTCGCAGTGATATGACATGCAAGCGGAATGAGTCAGTTTTCAAGGATTTACTATTTTTAGCCAGTGCCCGCATGTCGACTAGTTTTCTGGGTTTTTCTGGGTTTTTTGAGATCCCACGGGCACTGTGACATGGAAACTCGTCCGACATCTGATGGACCACTTTCTGGACACTTACTATAAATAGCAGCTTCAGTCCGACGCCTACCTAGCACTTCATTCTAGCGAGCAGAATGACAAACTGTATAAATCAAGGCAATCAGGAGTAGTTGGGAGCACATGCAAGTCAGATTAGGGTTTCCCTGCCATGTCTAAAAATAGATGAAGCAAAATGCAGAGATGTCGAAATGAAGCACGCCACCATGATCAGCATCGTTCAGGCTACCTACTGGCAAATTTTGAGCAAAATCGGAGGACTTACTATTTTTAGTAAGTTAGGACACGGCTATAAATAGCAGGTCTGTGTCGGAAGTTGGTATGAACAGAGCACTCAAGTTATCAGGATCAGACATAGCAAGTTTCAGGTCGAACGAAGCTACCGAAGACAGGCAACTTTGAAACTTACTATAAATAGTAGGTGGCTAAAAATAGCGCATCATCACTAGAAGCAAGTATGAACAGGTCTCTCACAGCATCAAAAGCAACTGGAACAAATTTCAAAGCAAACAGAGATACGAAAATTGATCAATCCTAGGGTTTGCTAAAAATAGCATGTATTGTGCCACATAAGATGTGAACAGGATAGCAAAACCAAGTGGAGGCACAGCCACGTTAGCTCCAGTTCAAGACAGGGTGAAATGCAATGAAACCCTAATTTTACTAAAAATAGAAAGCCAAGGTCACCTAGGGCGTTGGAAATTTATAAACAACAGCTGACAAGCAAACACCCTCATATGCACCCAAGAGGAATGAAAGATGCAAAAATCTCTAAGTGTGAGATTTCCTTGAGCAAAGATGAAATGTGCCTTCGAGAGGCATAAAAATTCTTCTAAGGCATGGAATTTTCCTCCTCATACCCCCATATGCGCCTAGGGAAGGTGAAAGATCACCTAAGGCGTGGATTTTCCACCTCACATAGTAAAATGCGCTCAAGGAAGGAAGTTGCCAAGGCTAAATGCGCCAAGGGGAGGTGAAAAGTCACCATGGGCATAGTATTTTCCTCCTGACACCCCTATATGCGCCTAAAACAAAGAAGTTTCCCTCTCACACTAGCAAATGCGTCTAAGGGAGATGAAGAGTCATTTGAAAGGGACGGAACTCCTTGTCCACATACAAAATGCGCCCAACATGGAAGCAACATAGCCAATATGCGCCTGGAGGAGCTGAAGAGTCACCTAGAAATAAGTAGAATTCCCCCTCACACTAGCAAATGCGCCTAACATGGAAGTATGCAAGTCAAGATGCGCTTGAGGAAGCTGAAGGATCACAAGGTAATTCAATCTTTCCTTTGCAAATGGCAAATGCGCTTGAAGGTGGAAGTAGCCTAGCCCATATGCGCCTGAGGGAGGTGAAGAGTCAAGGCAAAACGTAGGGTGATGAAGTTGAAATGCGCTCAAGTGAAAGTCTAGTGTGTGAAGTGCGCTAGAGGGAGATGAAAGGTCAAGCTAAGGCGTGGGAATTCCTCCTCTCCATGGCATATGCGCCCAAGGTAAAACGTAGAAGGTGAAAGGTAAAAGGTAAAAGCTAAAGGCATGGGGTGGTGAAGGAAATGCGCTTGAAGGTGGAAGCTACCTATGTCATATGCGCTCAAGGAAGGTGAGGAGTCACCATATGCCAAAGGGGAATAATGTTAAGGGGGCGTGATTTTTAAAAGACCAAGGGTTATTTATATTTTTCCTCTTCACTATATGAAGTGCGCCTAGTGAGTGGGGACTTAAAAATGAAAATTGCTAAGGAAGTCTAGGCGTGAAAATTGCTAAGTATAAAAAAGCTTAGGCGTGGAATTGCCTAAGGGAGGAAATGAAAAATGACATGCTATATGTGCCCTTCAGAGATAAAATGATAAAATTTAGATTTTCAAATAATTCCGAAGGTATTTTTCTCAGGAGAAAATGAAGACGATGTCTAGAGGATGATGCTAGGAATTTCTGGAGTTATGAAAATCTTCAGAAGGAAAATTCTTCAAGGAAAATCAAGAAAATTGGCCAGGATCGAGAAGATTGAAATTGCAAGAATAGAATACATCCGAAAGGGAAGAAATAAACATTAGCCATTTTTATTATTTTTAAATAATAAAAATTAAAAGAACCCCTTTGTCCGGATACACATGAAAACGATGGATTATGGAAGGATTTTTCTTCTAGGTATTAAACATCTGCAATTCAGAAGTGTGTCAAACTTACTCCACGCCGTGACCACATCGTTTCGATGGGTATTTTGCCCAGTGCCTATTTTAAATAAAATTCCTAAGGCAAAATTGAGGGAATTCTCTAAGGCAAACAAACAAAATGAATGAGAGGCACTTCGCTAGAAGTTTTGAGCTAGATAATTTTGCCAAAGCGAAGACAAGATCAAATGACTTAGCCAGACAGTTCGAAATTGTTCAAGGAAGTGAACGATTTAATATTTAAAAAAATCAAATGCGACGAGGCAGGCCTGTGTAGAGATGATGAATTCATAATTCTAGAAGTTTGAGATTCCTATGCCTCAGATGATAAGTGTTACAACTGGGAAAAGAGAGGGAAAATGAATTCGAAAATTTGCTAAGTATAGCCTATGCAGGAATTCGACCAGGCTATAAGATTTTAAAATCCTCTTCATTCCTCTCACCAGTTGCTAAATGCAAAAAATATTGGCTAAGTGAGTACGATTTTCTGAAGAGGTTGCAGTTGCTGAGAAATTCGAAATTGTGAGAGAGCTGGAGGTTGCTAAGTATAAATTTGTAGAGGTTGAAGTTGCTAAGGAAGTGCGACTTAACTTGCTGAGGCTGCAGTTGCTGAGAGGCACGAATTCCCAAGTTGCCAGTTGCTGCATTTGCTGAGAAGGTATGGCTTTGAAGAAGTTCTATTTGACTGCTGAAGTAAACAGGGTTAAGTCTGAAGTTGCTGAGAAATCTGAAGTTTAAAAGGGCTGCATTTGCTGAAAGTTCGTACTTGTGAAGACATTTACAAGTTGTTGAAAGTACATTTATTCTAGAGGAAAAGTACGAATTTAAAAGAAGTCTCAAGAGCTGCTGCAAATACAGAAATTTCACAGCTGAAGTAAACAAGACAGTTGAGGTTTGCAGTTGGAATCGGCAGAAGTGTTGCAGCCTTTTTATTTAAAAATCTGCTGACACCCTCAATGATGGTTATTTTATTATTTTAAATCTTGCCGTCTAACTCTCTTGCCTTTTTGCAGAATGGCCGAATCAAGCAAAAGAGTTGTAGGCAGAAACAACCACACCGAGTCCAGACAAGCTGTGATCAAGAAATTGGGCAAGTCATTCTTGCCAGAATCCAAATTTTCATCAAAGCTCGGCAGGCTAGCTGACACGAACTTAGGCTCATTCAACATGGAGGCATTCGGAAGAAGGATAATGGGGACTGGAGGCCATCACCCATCAGTGACTTCGCACAGTATTGTCAGAAGTGGACTGTATGTAGTTGCCAACTTTCCGCCAGCTATCCGGTGCCCGAAACTCATCATGGAATGCGCCCACCACTACAATGCAGAGCAGAGGACAATCACTGCACCAGATGGCAAGGTGCTGGCTAACCTGACACCTGAAGCAATCGGAGAGGCATTCGGGATTCCAGTCCATGAGAAGATGATCTACAAGACAAAAGAGAGAGCTGGAAAGATGTACTCATCCACCACAGACCGGTGTGCTGATTTGATAAATACTAGGTGGATTATTAAACCCAAGCCAACTCGCACAAAATTGCCCAAGCAGATAGTCTGAGAGGACTTGAGACAGGAGTTTGGTGATCTCATTATAATGTTGAGCAGAGTTGGAGGTTGCGCCCAAGCGTTCATCTTCGAACCTTGGATGTTCTATTTTGTCAACTTGGTGTTAGAGGGAAAAGATTACATGGATTGGGCACTGATGATCAGTGATTGCATACATGAGCAGCTTCGTGGCGTGAGGAGAATGAAGACATTTTACATGGGCTCCTACCTTGTCTATATGTTGGCTCGCATGACGAGATACAGAGGAATCTCCTACAAGGAACCTATCGGTTGCAATTCCCATCAGTTTAAATATATGAGGCTTGTCCACAGTTGCATTTGACAAGCATGACTAATTACAATAGGGTTAATGATGCCTTTACCATGCACATAACGAGGACCTTGCAGCAGAGAACCCATCACAAAATATCAAGGGAGGCACAGGAAATGATTGAGAAATTCGGATGTTGGTTTATCCAATTTCCAAAATTCACCTATATAAGGCTGCAAGGATTTTCCTCCTATCCATACAGATTGCCTCGGTATCCCACAAACAGGACAGTGATGCTGGAAGTATCTAGGCAACTGATTGCCTATGATAAGATTCAGAAGAAAAAGAAGAAAGGTGGACTCGGATTCCCAATTACCATGGGGAATTCAGATGAAATCTGCCCATCGCTGCAAGCAGCAAGGGAGGCAGAAGCGGAGCTCCGATTCTTCCACCTTTCCTATCACACCAGCAAGTATTACTACGATCCCCATAGAAACATCAGGTGGATATTGACAGAAGGGTTCAGGCACAAGGTGCAGATCGAAGATTTTTGGGCAAGTACAGTGGATGAGATCGACATCAGAAAGAGAATGTTCTCTCAGATACTGTTGGTGATGGTCAGGGAGTGTGAGATCATCCCAGTATGAGATCAGATTGAGGAAGACATAAACGTTGTACGGGCTGACTACTAGATAGTAACAGATACGCCTTTGCCACTCCCAGATTGGTCTGAGCCAGAGATCACTGACTTGGATACACTTTGTATCCCAGTCTTGACATTTACACGGAGTTGGGTAGAGAGGCACGTCAGCCAACTCAAGGGAAGGTCAATTACCCTCACATACAATTTGATGGGAGACAGCAGATTGCCGGCAACTAATCAGAGGAGACGGAGTAATCCAACTCCAGAGCCTAGAGGAAAGGAGCCAGTTCGACCTAAGCCAGTGGTAGTTGAGGAGTCCATGCATATGCCATCTCAGACACATTCACCAAGCTTACAGGAGGTGTCGTTATTTGTTGATCAGAGGGAGAGATTGGATGTAGAGCAGACGGTGCGAGTAGAGAATCAGCCACCTCGTAGAGAATCAGTGGGTCAGAGCATCAACATGCCCCAAGAAGATCATTAGCAGGAAAATCAGCAAGAGACAGATGAGGGGATGGCTACTGATACTCAATTTTAGCAAGAAATTGAAGCGGCTCTCGAGGGTGATGCTACTTCGGATCAGGATGCCCAGAGCTCGGGAGACACTGAGCCTATTGATGGCAGTGAGCCTCGTCAGAACGATGGCAGAGGAGAGGTTCACGAGGTAGAGACTGAGGTAGAACAGCCTTTTATTATATCAGACACACGGCAGGAGGTGCTAGAATGGCTAAGGGATAGAATGAGGCGTGATCCTGTAGATGAGACCGATCTCGCAGCTGAGATGGAGGAATTATTACAGAGGATCAGTGCACCTCCAGCAAAGAAAAAGGCTAGGAAGTTTTCCAAGATCTCAACAGATGAGGATGGATCCCGAACCTTGCATATGGTAGTTCCTCGGGTAGAATGTGATAGGGACGAGGCCGTTCCTGAGAACTATGTTGTGACAACCATGGAACTAGGGCGCCCTACTGGAGCACAAGTGGTAGAGGAGTGCGATAATTCCTATCAAGCACTCAAGGATAGATTGTCCCATGTTGAGGGCAAACACAAAAGGTTGAAGGTAGAGCACAAGACACTGATTGGCTACGTGCAACACTTGTCCCGTCCTTGTGGGCAAGAAAATCCGGCAATTGAGCTTCCAGTTGAGTTTTCCAAGGAGTCAATCAATGGGTTAGAAGATTTGAAGAGAATGGCACAGTAGGCAGACAAGTGGGTTGCCAGTGTGCGTACAGAAACGAAAAAGTTCATGGAAGATCTTGCACATGCCTATGGGCAAGCTTCCGATATTGTGGCTAGAGTGGAGGCAGTTAACCATGCTTGGGGTGAGGCTCGCATCTATCAGACGAGAGTTGTTCTTCGTTTAGGGGCTTTGATGAGCATACCTCAACACACTTTGGTTGAGGGAGGTTATCCAACAGGGGGATAGATACGACTTCGCCAGATGGTATTCTTTAGTAGTCACAGGCCGGGGATTCTACGATGCATCACAGGCAGATTCTGTCAGGGTCAGAAAGGCCATGACGAACATCTTAGATGGAATCCTCAACACATTGGAGGCAATCTTTGCCAGGAGGTTGACTTCTGAAGAGGTAACTGCAGATGGATTGAAAGACAGATTGACGCCATTCTTCTCTAAGGTGAAGACCTTCACACAGGATGATTTCGGGAACACAGCCATGTTCTCCAGTATCATACAGAACACCCAAGATGCCCTTGTTGCCTGGAAGAAATCATGTGCCCGACATGGGCAAACAGTTGCAGTTTTGGAGTTTCAGTTGGATCACATTCCTCCTATCTCCAATCAGGAAGTTGAGGCAGTTTTGTCCAGGTTCATCAAATTTGCAGCTAGCGAGGAGAAAGGAAACGCCCTTCTGGACGATGACCTTCTGGAAGGAGACAACGTGCATTGATGGTGGTTAGTGGTTCATTGATGAGGAGTGGAGGGCGCATTCATTGCCCCACTCCTCTCGGTGGCGGTTTTTAGGGCAGAAGCCCTAATTAGGGCATGGGTGGCTCAATCTGAGCCCTTTATTGTAATCAGATCTGAACCGTCCACTAATTGGACTCATTATAAAAGGGGCATCCCCCCTCATTTGTAATTAGTTAGAATTAGAATCAGAGATAGATCAGAGCTAGACAGAGATAGAGATTGATAGAAGTTGTAGAGCTAGGAGTTAGCTTAGTTGGAAAGGAAAGAAAGAGTTTCCCTTTGAAAGTTTTTGCAAAAGATTGTTGTGTAAGACTCTCATGATATAAAGATTTCATTGATTGGTGACTTCATTTTGTGTTATGGGCAGTTGACGAGATATTTTCGTCTTTCCAATTCGAATAGAGTAAAGTAAAGTAGATTTGTTTTCATGCAAGTAGAGTTAATTGTGGAATGTGACATTAGTTTGGGCATATCTTCCCGTATCCATACCACTGGCGGACTTGCTGATGGTAAGTTTGCTCCTGCGTGGTCAACTGGAATCTCAGCACTTAACTTCGATTGTCTTCAATGTGCCCACTTGCTTCGTTGTGAAGGGGTGTGCATGGTGAATCTCAATTTGAACATCTCATCCATCCTTTGAAGATTGCACCAGCTTTGTCAGAGTTGTTCGAAGGGGAGACGAAACGAAGTTTGGTTTGAAGACTGTCAAAGCTAATCCTTGCATTCCACCCATAGAAATAGATTGTAGAATTCCTATCCCTACCTCCTTTAAATTCAGCATCTCCCGATCCGTTCAAATACCAGAGCATCATAGTCAAAATCCTTCATTTGCTTGAGCATATAAAGTTGAACAATTACGTAAGTCCTCTTGGAATACCCAGCATATTCACATCAACCAACTGAGTCTATTCGCATTAAAGGAACCTTGGAGTCGAACGCATGAACTTTCACGCAATCTTAGCATGCAGAACACTTTGATCAAGAGAGAATAGAGTGGCTGTTGGACATTTTATTCTGTGCTGGCGTTGTCATAAAACACACGTCAACAGAACCCATAGTAACGAATGAAGAAAGAGAGGATAACCTAACACGGGATTTGACAAATCTCTGGAACATATCCCTACGAGATCACGTACGGAAGCAAGCCCTCAGGCGAGAAATCCCTGAGGCAGTAGTATGGGATTGACTTGAAGTGAACGACGAGGTTGATCACCTTCTCCACTGCATGCCAAGATTGCTGGCCCGCCACTTTATCATCCTACAAGACCTTCGGGCGGAAGAGGAAGAGGAATGCCGAAGCCAACAAATCTTGCAATGGTACGAGGAACGAACCAAAGAGGAAGAAGAGGAACAAGACACTAGCCGGAGACGTACCTTTGGCAACCAACAATGATTGCGTGAAAGACCTGTAAATGCCCGTACGGCCGAACAAGGACAAGAACTGAGTACCATTCGGGCGTGAAGTGGAGGAGGAAAGAATTCGACGATCATTAAGAGTACAAGAGCAAGAAAACCGACGGCTGAGATTTAGTAAAGCACATCAGTGCTCTGTGGAAGGGAGGGACGAGGAAACATTCGTCACCCCATACTTTGAAAAACATAAAAACCAAGAAAATGAGGAAGACTTGAGTGGTGAACTTGAGAACAGTGTCCAACGCTTTCGAGAGTTGTCCATATCGGACGACGACGAAGGACGGAGGACAGGGAGATCTGAGCCCAAGACCCCATTGGCAGAGGGAGCACCGAAGCAGAGCCCAGGAAACCCAAGGTGTAGAGGATGTTGACAGGGGACAAAAGAGTGACTCGTACGTGGCCGAGAGTGCAAGTGACGCACCGGAACGTACCGGGGAAACCAGTCCAGTCAGGTGCAATACATGGGGAGGACAACAGGGCAGGATGGTGACTCCAGAACGGCAAAAGTTGCCGAAGTTTACGGGGAATGGGTTAGAGGATCCAGTACAACACTGCAAAACGTGCGAGACAATTTGGATAGCGAGTGGAGAAGATGACCAAGATAACTGGCTGAAAGCATTTCCGGCGACACTTCGAGACAGTGCCATTGACTGGTACTCGGAGTTGGACCAAACATAGAAAGCTTCATGGAGGGTGTTGAAGCAGGCATTTCAAGACGAATTCAAACTGTTGAGAGACGACAGTGAAATTGTGGCCGAGATTTACAACACCAAACAAGGGAAGAACGAAAGCGTACGAACTTACAACCGAAAATTAAAAGACCTACTAGGGAAACTAGAATCACAGCCAACAAATGGTTTAAAGAAGAGATGGTTTATCGAAGGGCTGCTTCCCTCGCTATGTAAGAACATGAAGGTAGTACCTCCATCCTCGTACACTGAAGCATACAACCATGCGATGGATATTGAAAGCGAGAACAAGACATCCTCTAGAGGGAAGAAGCATGATGATGAAGAAAGCGCGGGGATGAATTAAAAACCGTACAAGCACTCCGTTGCGACATGCTAAGGATGATGAAGGAACTAAAAGCAGACAAAGAAGGATCCAAAGAAGCAACCGAACTGTGGTGTACGAAATGTAAAATGGAAGGCCATACAAAGACAAACTGTCCGAAGAAGATGTTCTGTGACATCTGCCAGGTTATGGGACACTCTGTCAAAGAACGCCGATACAATTTGAAAAAACAGAGTGCGCAAGTGTTCTTCACACAGGGGGAACAATCCACCCCTCCGGCCACAGCACCGAAGCATCAGAATAACAACGCATCCCCTGGCGGCTATCACAACAATCGGAGAAATACCACACCAAGAAGCAAAATCCAATATGACAGCAAAGGTCGACCCATGATCCAGTGCCTAAGATGTAGCGAATGGGGCCACTTTGCTAGGGAATGCCAGAGCGGCCAAGGTGCCAGAGGGAAGCTGTGCAAGTGTTGCGGTCCGGGAGATCACAAAGACATTGACTGCCCGAAGCAGAAAGGTATCAACATATTGGAAGTAGCCGAAGAAGAAGTCTTGGCACTTACAAGGGCGCAGATGAAGAAGGCCAACTATCTGGACCCCCGTACGGAAAAAGAACGACTTTGAGAAGCCAGGGCGGAAGTAGAAGAAGCAATGGAAAATGAACGGAGAACTACCAAAGTGGCGAGTACGCCATTGCAGTCAGAGTTGGAAAAGAACATCGTACAGCAAGTACTTCACACAACTATACCAGTCAAGGTAACAGACCTTCTGCAAACCATGCCGCAACTAAGAGTAGCACTCACAAATATCATGACAGACAATACTCAAATGGGTCCGAGCGAAGACACCACAAAACCAACAGGAGCAACCATGGATCCAACGCTACTAGCAATAAGTGGCGGGAGGAAATCGGTTGTCGTACAGATGGAAATACTGGGGATGAAACTCTCTAATACCATCGTCGATGAAGGATCGGGAGTTAACGTACTACCTGAGGATACATGGAAGAGCCTCGGGAAGCCCACACTCTGGCCGTCAACATTCCAACTGGTGGGCGCCAATCAACATAATATCAAACCAATCAGTACGCTGATGGCACAAAAAGTGGTGATAGGTATGCAACAATTCTTATTGAATTTTGTTGTCATCCCACTAGAGAGAAAAGCATGCGATGCACTACTGGGACGGGGATGGCTAATCGCCGCCAAGGCGAACCATAACTGGAAGAAGAATACCCTCTCGATCGAGAGCCATGGGAAGAAGTATATTATCGATTTAAAGAATCAGGCGGTTAGTGAGGACTTGGCGTCTTCAGACTCTGACGAAGGATTAGATGGCGATGAAGAAAGGAGAACAATGGAGCCAAACGAGGAAGGGGTACTGGAAATAGGAAGTTGTTCAGAAGATGAAACCAGTTCACTGAACGGGTTATTTCACTGGCAGATGGAGGATTATGAAGTTTTTCACCCAGATTGCAACATGATGCAGATCAAGGAAGGAGAAGAAGGCGAAGATAAGGGCCTTGCCAGTGAGGCATTCCCGCCAGAGTACAACGAATATAAGGAAGGTACGGCAGAATTAGATGAGACGCTAGCCGATAAGCTTGAACAAGATAAACTCATCACGTACGAGGAACCGACACTCAAAAGGGTGAATCTAGGGGAACAAGAGAAGCCTAGGGAGATCCTCGTCAGTGATGACTGGGACCCCGTACTGAAGGCGGCAGCATTTAAAATATTCATGGAGTACAAGGACACCTTCGCCTGGACGTACAAGGATTTGAAAGGAGTACCACCAAAGTTGTGCATGCATAGGATTCCGCTCGTACCAGGAGCCCAACCCGTATGGAAGAGACCGTATAGGATGAATAAGAACTATGCCGCGAAGGTACAAGAGGAGATAGAGAAGATGTTGGAGGCGGGCATCATTTTCAAAGTAAATGTGAGCGAGTGGATGTCAGCGATTGTCATTTCCTTGAAGAAAGAATCAGAGCAAATCCGGATATGTGTCAACTTCCGGTGTTTGAACACAGTAACAGTTAAGGACCCGTTTCCAATCCCCTTCACCGACACCATCTTGGAGGAGGTTGCTGGGCATGAAATATACTCGTTCTTGGACGGGTTTTCCGGATATAACCAAATTTGTATTGCCGAAGAAGACAAGTTGAAAACAACTTTTGTGGTTGAAGATGGAGTATATGCGTACCACCGGATGCCATTCGGGTTGTGTAACGCACTGACCACGTTCCAAAGGATAATTTTACACATATTTGACAAGATGTCGGTGGGCAACTTCAGGGCATTTCTAGACGACTGGTCCATTTTCAGTGACAAGGAAAAACATCTCAAGGCTCTTGGAGAATGCATGGAAAGATGTCGAGCAACACACCTAGCATTGAACCCAAAGAAATGCAGGTTCATGGTACCACAAGGAAAGTTACTGGGACATATTGTGTGCAAAGCCGAGTTAAAGACCGATCCTGATAAAATAAGGGTCATTGTGCATATGGAGGCTCTAGAAAACGTCACAGGTGTAAAGTCCTTTCTCGGCCATGTCAGTTACTATTGGAGGTTCATCAAGAATTTCGCACAAGTATCGTACCCTCTCGACTTATTGACAAGAAAGGGGCAACCTTTCATATGGACAAAAGAACAAGAAAAAGCATTCAAGGAACTAAAAGACTGGCTAATCAGTTCACCCATCCTGGCTTACCCGGACTAGGACAAGGAATTCCACGTACATGTGGATGCCTCAAACTTCACCATAGGAGCAACACTCGCACAAGTTGGAACACACGGGCTGGACCACCTAGTATTCTTTGCCAGTCAGCTACTCTCGAAGGCGGAGAAGAACTACAGTACGACTGAGTGCGAAGCACTAGGAGTGGTGTACTCCGTACAGAAATTTAGGCACTATTTGTTAGCAACGCCATTCACCTTCTACGTGGACCATCAAGCCCTAATGTATCTGGTGAACAAGCCTATAATCCAAGGCAGAGTGAGTAGGTGGCTGCTATTACTTCAGGAGTTCACATTCACTATCATAGTGCGACTGGGGAAGAGTCACATGATCGCCAACCAGTTGTCAAGAATACGGTCGAGCGAACCTGCGAAAGGTGTGAACGAAGATTTCCCCGATGCGCACCTGTTTCAGATTGCAATACTTCCATCATGGTACGCAAAGATCGGAGAATACTTGTCCACATCCACATTCCCAAAGGAAATGGCACTGGTGGAGAGGAGGAAGCTCGTACTGAAAAGCAAAACATTTCAGCTAATTAATGGCTTGCTATACAAGATGGGGTCTGACCAGATCCTCCGAAGATGTGTTATAGAAGAAGAAATACCAGGGGTACTGAAGGAAGCACATGAGGGTTTGGTTGGCCGACGATGCACACAGACGCATGGGAGTGGGTGATAGGATGTGATACTTGCCAGAGAGTGGGAAAACCTCTAAAGCGGGATTTTATGCCACTCTATCCATCCCAACCTCAAGAGTTGTTTGAGCGATGGGGATTGGACTTTATCGGACCACTAAAAGTGAGTCACCTACACCGGTGCCGATACATTGTGGTGGCGATAGAATATCTCACGAAGTGGGCTGAAGCACGAGCATTGCCAGATAACATAGCCCAGAGCATAGCCAAATTCATCTATGAACAGATAGTGACACGGTACGGGATCCCAATCCAAATTATGAGTGATCGAGGAGGACACTTTGTGAATCACGTCATCTGACTAATGACAACAAAGTTCTGGATATTCCACAACCTATCTAGCCCGTACTACCCACGAGCCAATGGCCAAGCAGAGTCTACGAAGAACGTGCTAGTGGCAATCATTCACAAGTCATGTGGTGTAGAGGAAGCCGATTGGGAGGAGAGGCTACCAGCCGTCTTGTGGGCATACCGTACGATGTATAAAGTGACAACAGGACACACACCTTTCTAGTTGATGTACAACCAGGAAGCAGTGGTACCTATGGAATACATGGTCCCGAGCCTGAGAATAGTAGTGGAGAACCGGTTAGGGGATACGGAGAGCCTGAAAGAATGGTTGTACGAACTTAACAAACTGGACGAGCGGAGAGCGATGGCACAATGGGTCACAGAAAATATGCAACAGAGAAGGAAGCATTGGCATGACAAACACCTCCGACGAATGAATTTCCGGCCAGGACAATTAGTTTTGAAGTATAACGGTCGTAACGAGATCAAACCAGGGAAGTTCAAAGTACGATGGTTAGGACCATTTAAAATCAGAGAAGTATGCGACAATGGCTCTATAAAACTGGAGAACTTGGATGGATCATTCTTGCCTAATGCAATCAATGGATCAAAGCTGAAAGTATACGAAGAAAGGAGGCAAAACACACAATAGCCATCAATATACTCGGCTACGCCACCAAGGAAGATTGGCCTGTGCAGATGGAGGCACCGAGAGAGCAAGACTGGGGCTTGGGAGGCCCCGGATACACAGCAAAGGAAGTCTAGACGGAGTCAGGCAGGAACCAGATAATGGAAGAGAGACTGGTGGAAAAGAAAGTGGAGGGAATTCCAATACCATGGATAAACAAACACCTAACCAATGCAGTGTTCGGGACACCTGCACTATGGAAACGAATGGGCGGACATTGGAGTTACGTTGCACCATACAAAGGCATACGAAAGGGGTATCTGGCAAAAGAAATAGATGAAGAGGCACAAAAGGAGAAGGAAGAACAAGTGGCAAGAGAACCCCAACCTGAAGATAATGACGAAGAGAAGGAAGAATGGGATGATGAACAATGGGAGGCATACTTCGAAAAGACGGGCCCTTGTTTGAAAACAGTGGTCATGACAGTACAAATTCATATCACATATTGACGGGTACATGGAAGAAATACTTAAATGAATGAGAAGAGAAAGAAGGAAGGTGCCAAGAGTACGGAAAATAGCGACGAAGGACGGACTGTGGAAGATAATACCCAACCCAGCCAGACCTCCGAAGATAGAAGGCGAAGATGTCACGTGGTACCAACAATATGGAGGAAGGTATGTCTACGGTAGCTACAAAGGTACTTGCTCTGCTCCTTGATAAATGGTTTGACGTAAAATTCATAGGGACTTGTTGTGAAGAAGAATGTTATAAAAGATTTCCGCATACGTGTAAATGGTACTATGCGTCGAAATTAAAAATGGAGTAGGGGGATGAGATAGGGACAACGAAAAGAAAAAGAGGAGACAAAAAGGAAGAAGATAAATTGAAAAAATTAAAAGAAAGTGGAAAAGGAGACAAAATTAAACAAAAAGAAAATAAAAGGAAATTATCAAATAAAATTAAAAAAATTGAAAAAGAAAAAACAAAGCCAACTAAGGAAAAAGTAATAAGTTCGGCCAAAGTAGAGACCGTACGAATATATAAAGCACTTAAAACCGTACGGCATCCACAGAGTTCGATAGTTGAACATATTCAAACCGTACGGCGTACAGATTACAAGGAAGATTGCACCATACGGCTGGTGGAGGGTTTGGAATTTTTCAGCGTACGGACTTCTCTTCAACCCGTACGATGTACGAGCGGCATTGAAGGTGACATCGTACGGTTTTCTATCTACATCGTACGACGAAAAGAAAACATAGAGGGTTCCATTGTACGGCAGATTGCAGGAAAAGGTGTTGGCACCGTACAACGAAGGGAGGATACAAAAGTTTCCATCGTACGGCGGATTGCAAGCACAGATATTGAAACCGTACGGCGAAAGGAGAACACAATAGTTTGTATCGTACGGCGAAGGGAAAGCACAGAGGTTTACACTGTATGGTCGGAAGTTGACATCGTATGGTCCTATACTCACATCGTACAGACTGTTCATTTTGCTGAGTCTCCTCAAACCGTACGGCCGAATGAGCATATAAGGAGGTACAACTGCATCGTATGGTGGGGTTGTGTCACAGAAGAGGACATCGTACGGTTCGAAAGGTGGACAAGGGTATTCGTACGACCAGATAGTGGTGCAACCAAGACCTGCGTACGACCTAGTAGAGGGAACATCGTATGGCTTGGAAAGGAAACAGGGTACACTGTACGACCAGTCAAAAACATAGGGAATCGCACCATACGGCTGGCAATTAAAGTTCAACCGGGCAAGGTACGGGATTGGCTGGATATTCAAAAAATTTCACAACAATTGCCTCAATTCGGCAGTTGCAGCAACGGTCAAGCAGAGGATAACGGTCCAGTAGAGGGAGATAAAACCTGGGAGAACTATCGAAACAATACCAAAATGGACAAGGGGAAGAAGACTGTGCAAATCAGGCCAAAGTGGCATTGGCAACAGGAAAGAAAAGAATGGACACAGACACAAACGCCATGACTTGGGAGAGCTTGACTGGTAATGAGTGCAAGCAATGGTGGAGGAATACAACCGACGATCATACACTGAAGGCTGCATTAAGACAAGCTCGGGTGGACAAGGCAGTGTTAGTACCGCACTTCAATTCCCGTGATTTTGCGCCCTAGCTAAAGGCCATCGTGGAGAATTACTGTCGACATACGCATAGGTCCATAATAGATTACAGGGGATGTCCGATTACAGTTTCCTTTTGGGCACAGGATTTTGAGAGAGTATTTGGCATTCCGGCCACAGGGGCAGGAGTCAACAAACCAGGGAAAATGAGCCAGAAACACAAGGAAATACTCATCCAACAGGTTTGTAGGAACGATCTGACAACGGACGAAAAAGATACCATATGGAACGCTGGCAATCGAGGGCTCCGCAAGAGTTACTTGGCGAATGCCGAATGGAAGTGTTTACTGGATCTAGTGAAATGTCGATTGACAGCAGCCAGTTGGGCATCTGATATTGCCCTATGGATGGTGGATTACATGGTGGGAATCAGCGTGGGCAGAGTATATAATTGGGGGCGGTTGCTATCAGAATGCATGAGGGAGTTTTTAGCATAGCCGCACAAGGCATTCTACATGACACAACACGCGATTGCCTTGCTCTTGGATGCCATCCATACATAGGTTCCAGAGGGTAGGTGGGGCCAACTGCAGCCACTTAAACATCTGGATCCAGGATCACCAATAGCATTCTACTGGACGACATTGGAGCTCAAGCAGGCTGGTGAGGGCTCTATGACAGGGAAAAAAAGAAAAAAGGCCGAGAAGCATCCACAGAGGAAGAAACATCGGCACAAAGTGGGGAGGAAGGAGAACACATTGAGGTGTCTTCCTCAACCTCAGCAGGGAGTTCGTCGGAGGACGAAGAAGTATTGGTGGCCGTAGGTGGGCGAAACAGAATGGAAGTGGTAGAAGCAGTTTCGTTTCAACTAGCAGGGTTCACCTTGCCAGCACCACCAGCGGGCCAGGAAAGCTCGCCGACGATCACCTTCACACTTCCAGCATCCTCCATTGGTGGTGGATACACATTGAGAGTGGCAGCCGCAATACTTGGCGCATTGCCAGGAGGGGCACCACTAGGAGACGTGACCACCATATCTTCGAGTTCGACAGCCTCGGGGGACACGGTACCACCACCAGGATTCATAACTGCACTGACAAGGTTGGCAGCCATACAGTCAAGGTCGGTAGTTGTAGTAGAGAGCGCCAGGAGTGGCAATGGAGGGTCTGCCAAAGACATCACCAACAGCCCCCACCAAGCCGTCAGAGGCCCCAAGTACTTGGGGAACCATTGAGCCTCAAGAGCAAGTTCCCTCGATTACACCACCAGGAGCGCCAGGAGTTGTGCAAATCGATAATTGGTTAGGAGCATACGGCCTGAGAGTGGAGGTGGCTGAGACACCAGATGAGAATTCGCTAGAAGGGCTAGTGGGCGATACGAATGTGGCAGGCTCAGCCATACAGACCCAGGGAAGCGATACGACGAAGAGGATAGAGGGGATGGACATGGCAAGAGAGTTAGGGGAAGAGTAGCCAGTGGTAGAGGAAGTATACCAACAGGCCACAGAGGGGATGAATGTAGAGGAGGAGACAGTAGCTGCTCTAGACGAGGAGGCTATACCAGATGAGGAAGAGGATAGTGAGTCTGACGGATATGTGCTAGAAATATCACAACCAGATCCATCAGACCCTTTGGGGACAGTATAGAGATACGTGGAGGAGCTCCAGCACATGGGACGAGTCATGATGCAAGTGGGGCACATTTCGAAGGACCTTAAGATTGGTCGATCCCCATTAGTGGGCCAGGAGGTACAACGCCTTAGAGGGTTCGTATAGATGGGATGTGAGGCAGAGTTTGCTCGCATTTTTACCAGCCAAGGTTGGCCGGCAAGCGAAATTGCAGCCATGCTCAAAAATTGGCGAGGCAACCCACCAAGGATGGCAGTAAGATGCGAAAGTTATAGAAAGCCTCTATCACATTGAGCTTGCATTCCGAGATGTTTTCTACAACGTGAAGAGGCAGATACTGTCTGCCGAGTCGGCGGTAGCAGGAAAGGTGGAAGCCTATCACATGTTACAGAAAGTGAAGGAGGAATCCGCCATGACTATGAAGAATCTCCAAACCCAGCTAGTAGAACAGGCTTAGGTATCGGATGCACAAGCAAACCAGATAGCTACCTTGGAGGCCAGAGTGATTAGTTTGGAGGAAGGGAACTGCCAGAGGGAGGAGGAGGAGACTCAGAAGCAAGAACATATGTGGAGGGAGAAAGTCAAAAAATTGGAGGAACAACTAGCAACTACAAGCGTGGAGGCAAACAAAGTCAAGAGCCAGCTGATGGAGGTAGCCCACATGGTGAAAGCTGCGAGGGAATGAGAGATTCTTGCCGATTGCCAGCTTCGAGTACGCACAGAGGAAGTAAAGCGATTGAAGGACCAACAGTCTTCGGCTGCTACTCCCACATCATCAGTTCATCCAGGGACGTCCTCACTTCCCCCTCCCTCTCAATAAATTTTGTACAGCATCATTTCCCAATTTTGTTATCTTGTCGCCCAGAAGGTGACCTATTTTGTGGGGGGGATGATGTAGGTGGCTAAATATCCTTAGCGTAGTCGGCCGTAGACGGCCAAGTTATTATAATGCAATAAAACTATAGTCTTAGTAGGAATAATTGTTGGCATGTCCTTTCGGGTAATTAAGTCCCGATTAATTGTAGCGGGTTGTTATGGAACGCCACGATGGCTGGTTGCTCAACCAACCGCCGAACGTTATACGTACTCAGTTTTGTAGTCGGGAGATTTACTACTATTGTCATTATGATTATGATTCCATGATTGATAGCACAGAGATACTTGTGATTGTACATGGTGATATTTACTGGATATGAATACAAACATCTCGTGATTCTAGCATATTGTATTGTTCTATTCTGTGTGTGTTACATATAGTTCCGTTTACTTCTTGTGTACGTAGTACGTTGATATAAACACTCCGCGAGGTAAACAAAATTCACTTGGGAATTATGTGATTCCTTTTTTAGAGTTACCACCATTAGATGAGGAAGGGAAGTTAATTTTGATTCTTGAGGCTATTATTGACTCCAGGGAGTGTACTCTATGAAGGAGGACTATTTGGGAGTATCTAGTGAAATGGAAGAACCCGTCAGTTGAGGATGCGACATGGGAAGTGAGCAAATATTATAACATCTAGAGTTGCAATTGCTTGGGGACAAGCAATTTTGGGAAAGGAGGACTATAATGTCCCCTTCCTAGGCTATTGACATTTAGTGACTGTTAGCCTAACCTTCGGGGTTCCCAAAGGCTAATGTGGTGGGATTAGGGAGTTCCTTTCATCTTGGAGACTTGTGATTCAGCCTGAGGCCTTTCCAAGTGTTATTTTGAGCTCATATTGTTAGAAGCTTCGCAATGACACTTCTTGGGGTGTTTTCGAGCATTTAGTCTATTTTTAGTAAGTGACAACTTGGGCACAACTTGGTTAGTTGACAGTGTTTCAATTTAGGTTTGGTCCATTTAATGTTGATTTGGTGATGATTTAATAGGGGATATTATTTTATTTTATTTAATGCTAATGCTATGAAGTTAAATTAAATGTTTAACTTAGTGTTATTTAATTTATTATAAATTGACTTTATGTGGACATCAAGGGGGAGGTAAATGAAAATATTTAAAGTGCATTTAATGTTTTTTAAAAGGGGAACACCTACATGGGAGACGTAAGAAATTTTTAATTAAATAAAAAAGGTGTTATTTCCCAAGTTGGGCGTGGGATTTGAGGAGGCAAATAAAAGAAGTTTTTGAGCTCATTTTTCACTATGCTGGATTTTGGAAAAAATCAGGTTATTGTTGGTTGACATTGTCTTCCAAGAGCTTTGTGAGGATGGAAACCTTCACCAGGGACATTAGCTGCGAAAGTGGAAGATCTTTCTTGACTAATTTGTAGGCAGTTTCATTGAGGAATCACACATGAGCTTATTTGATTCAGAAATTTCAGTTTGTCTGCAAGTTCTAGAAGAGAAATTTAGAGAGATTGAAGGACAGATTTGGAGAAGGGTTTTCAGCCATTTTGTGGAGACTTATTGCAGAATATTCACTCACTATTCTTGGGCATACTCCCTCCGTAGCAGGCCTTACCATCTTGACAGGGGCATGATAGTTTTGGGACAAAGTGCTTGGGGTTTGGGAGGACTCTTTGCTGAATTTGAGGCGCCTAGGGGTACTACATTCAGAGACATTAATTGCTGGGTGGAGAAATGCAGATGTGAAGTGTTTTGAAGTCATCATTGTGCCCTCTGTTTGCTGTTCCAGACTTATTTGCAGACCTGTAATGAAGTGCAACTTCTGGGTATGTGAAAACAAGTATTAGTTTACGTAATGCATCCTTTTGGAGTTGTTTTCATGTCATTTCTACCTGTATATCTGCTGTTCATGAAATTTTGGGGTGTTGAACAGCCTATAAACTCGTTGTTATAAACTGTATCAATACTGAAACTTGCACTGCAGCATATGGGTTTAATGTTTAAATGAAGTATAATTGATTTGCTCATTTGGGTATGGAGGATTATTGCTCTGAGTTGTTTACAACCATCACATTTGTCACTAAAACTCCTTGTAACAGTAGTTTGGTTAGTTTCTAGTTGGCTGTAGCTTTATATTGTGTTTCAAAAAACAAAATAAATATAGGTTGGTTATTACATAGGATTAGATTTGACAGAAGAAATAGGGATCAACCAGTCTTAGTCTCCACAAATATCTTCTAACCTTTCACAAACTCCAATCGCCCCTTCTAAAATACTTGGTATGACTGCCTTAGTGCCTGCAACAATGGTACGTCCAGCAAATTAATAAAAAATAAAGTAATTTCTTACCAAAACCTTCAGGTTCCAATGCTATGGTAGTATATGGTTTTCAGGGAAGTGAAACTCAAGAAATCTCTAATCCTCCAATCAAACTGAAATTGATATGTCTCTCCTTGATTCTTCAAACCAATCAGTACATCTACAAATCCTAAAAGAATCCAGTCGCAAATTGGCTGTAGGAGGGTTTCCATCCTCAAAATCAATATGCTTTCATCCAAGGGCAGGCAGATGAATAGTTGCTCAGTCTCCAAGACCAAGGTTTCACCAAATGAAAATGTCCAAAATGCCTTTTTTCTCCTCATATTCCCCCTTTTTATATTATTTTGGAAATAATAAAAATATAATTTCCCATAACTTTTCATTTCCTTCCTAAAGTGACTTTATAATTTAACTTTACAATTTGGGCCTCATAAATAAGTCACTTTTTAATTAAATTATCCAACTTATTAAAATAATTAATTAAATATAAGTTTGTCTAAAAATTGACTTTATTTAGACAAATTAGATATAATCAATCAATTAATTATTCCCCTATCACATCCTGATTAGCCTATTATAATTAAAATAGGCTAAGGGCCTTTGCCAATTGCTTACGCCTATGAAAGGGACAGTGCATAGTATGTGTTCGATGTTATACCTCCAGGCTTGCCACGAAGTAGAGGATTTCATGAAGATCTAGGGAAGGAACTATAATGTCCCCAATTGGACAACTTAAGGAAATAGACATAATTTCAAACCATGTTCAAGTTGAACAAATACCAAATGCCCAATTGTAAATGCCAAAATGTAACTGGAATTAATGCTGATCAATAGTGTATGATAATTGTAAATCCTTGTCAACCATATTTGCAACTTCAAATAGTTATTGTAAGCCCTTACAAGCTGATATATACCCTTAAATACACTATTACTCAGCTACACCAACAAATTTGAATGTAAATATGACAACTGATTTATGATCGATAGTGAGGGACCAAATTTATAGTCAGACTTGGCAATTAAAATCAGAATATTCATAAGGCTATACAGTCAAAGAATAGTATTGTTCAATAATCAATCTCCTTCAATGCTGATATTTGAGGCTCTTTTACAAATATCTTTGTGTAGAATACTGGAGCACAATATTAATAACTTTAAAAAAATATATATTAATAGCTTCTAGTGGTGGGCAAGGAGTTTAGTGAGCTGGTCTCTATGTGCTGGAGGAAATGCTTTAGGTACTGGTTGGAGAAATGGGCAGAATGCAGAGTGTTTTGGTAAAAAATGGGATTATCCCCTTGGTCTAGATGTGGAGAAGCTTGCTGCCCCTTTCATGGCTTCATTGCATGAGGAGAGTTACAAAGCAGAGAAGGCCATAAAAGCCATCATATTTGTCATCCTAATGGCTTTTCTGATTAAAGAATGATGATGGCATGGTCAGTTCCAAAGTGTTGGGGATTTATACCCCTATTGTAGGCGATCGATAGACTGGGGTTAAAGAAACTTAGATTATGTACATCAAAAAATCAATAGTATTTGCAAAATCTATCCAACAACATTCAAGAAAGTAAATGGAACAGTATGCACACACAAAATCACACAAGACTTAGATTTTTATGTGGGAAACCCTTGTAGGAGAAAACTTGTCATGTCCCCTTCTCATTGACATCTCTCAAAGCACTGGATTGGCCTATTATGCGACCCTCGTAGGCTGATAGTTTGGATAGAGGGTCTTGATGGAGCTGGGCTCAGCTTCAGTTTGTCAGTACTTGATCAGTTGGTTTTCGTTCGGGCTCGTTCGGACACTTCTAGCCCGAGTTGCTATTTTTAGCAGTATTCAGCACTCAGCGTGGGACCCCTGCTATTTTTAGCAGTATGGATTGGTAGCGTTCTGAATCACTTCCGTGTTCATCAGCTTCAGACGGTTTGTGCATCGGGTATATATCGAGAGAGATATTAATATTTAATTGATTTAATTAAATATTAATTATTGGAGCTTATATTATAAAGTTATAATATTTTAAATATTATAACTTAAGTGATTTTGCTGAAGGGGTCGCCCATCATTGAAAGGGGCCATTTTTAATTATAATTTATAATTAAAAATTGAGATTGAAACTATTGAAATATTAAAAGGGAAAAGTTCGAAATTATTTAAATGATACCTAATTGAGAAAAGTCGAGCTTTTGAAGAATATAAGGGTTTCATTGAAATTCGAGCCATTATGATTGTTTTATGAAAAACTGATTAAGTCTTCAACCAGAGCACGGAAGCCAAGGGTTTCAGTCTCAAAGCATTGGGGAACGAGCCATCTCCAGTGAAAGCAATTCAGAGGTTGTGAAATACCTTCCGATTTATTGCCAGGCAGAGATTTTTTCATTCAGAAGAAATTACAAAGCATCACAGATAAGAAATATTCAGGGGGTTCTTTATTAGCAATTTATCCAGCAGAGGTTTATACAGTGAGGCGCCTATTTTCTTCAGACCTGGAGACTCTAGAGGGAGCCGTACCTTTTATTCATTGTTTGCTGCTGTGTTCAGGCCGTACAAATCTGTACCAGGCCGTACTTCCATTAAAAAGGGGCGTACTTTCTCTTGCAAGCAAATCGCCTTCTCTTTGGATCTTCCAGCTTCACCAGATTGGGCGCAGTTGTAACTGGGGTCATTAGAGCTTGCCAGACGGAGGGAGAAACATTCACTGCAGCCGTACCAGTTATTACCAGCTTGCTGATTATATCAGGTTCTTTATTAAATAATGTTGTTTTCATTATTGCATGTTACCGGAACTTAATTGTATTGAAGCCAGATGATCAATAAATGATTAGCCAGCATTAGATCTCAGTATTTCCATCATTATTGATACTGGAGTATTTTATTGTGAATTTATTATAAATTCTTTGCAAAATCGCATTCTTTCTTTTATGTCCAAAAATCACAAAAAAACCAAAAACCATCAAAAACTATAAAAACAATCAGATTTCAGAAAAACGGAGAACAAGGGTTTTCTACAAAACCCACCACCAAGACATGTTCATAGATATATTATTCAAAATCAAGGATTCAATACAACAAGGCCTTTTTAGAGAGTCTCAATCTGCAATATAGTTCTTCTGTAATCACTTGAATGTCTCGCATCAACAATGTTCAATCCAATGCTAACCTTTTTAAATGTCTACAATCATCCAACCTTGGCATCTTCACACTGGACGATAGGTATAGATGTGCACATGAGAATTCCAACCTTCTAATAGTCCAAACAACATGTGGAATATGAAGTCTCATGCAACAATATTCAGACAATATTTTGACACCGGCATATTGCACATATCACCAAACATGATGTTTGTATATAGATAATCACCTTGTATAAGTAGTTGTTGCCGCACACAATGAATTGATAGTTACACCCTTAACACTATTGATGAGTTCATATTTTCTGATATAGCCACCATTACTAGTGCCATGCTTGGGGCACACATTCAAACATTACTTCTAACTGCTTGCAGTACCTTTTGCCATCTTTTAGAACATTATCCCACTATCAGATCATACTACATGAACTCCAGCTCTGTCGCAAGTGCTTTTGCATTGCAATTCATGTTTCTAGCAAATAGTGTTATACATTTGTGCTTGTGAGTTCTTCAAATGACTGGCAGTTGCTGTTACAACACCACCACATATAAACTAACATGCATGCTGTACCGTAACACCTGAAACTCACTACATCTTACCACATTGAATATTACAGACAAAATCTTTCTACAAGGACTCTCTATAGTTGAATATCACCCAAGTCCCAATATAAAGCAAGTAAGACTGAAGTTAGAGATTTGGATTAGCTCTTTTCTATTTTATAGGTGATTCTATATATATATATATAGGACTGTTATGTCATTAAGTATATATAGCTCTATCATATCTATAGGACTGTGCAGTTGTCTTACTGTCATATTTATAGGTTTGTAGAACAATGCTTAGATTTTCAAGCTGAGTCTTTGATATGTATCCCCTATTTACAGGGCTCTGGAAAAACTTTATGATCTTTTTCAAATTATATATGTTTATATTATAGTGAGCGACTATAATTTTGTGGGTGAGTTAATAGTCCTTGTATAGTAAAATCTGCAAAACTAAAACTAACATTGATGCGAATCTTTTCTTATGGAAAGTTCTTAATAGCTTTAGAAATGCCTTTTGTGCATGTTGCCATTGGTTTTATCTCCTGCTGGAAAATTCAGAAATTTTAAGTATTTTGTCATTTTTGTACTGTCATCCATTGATCTACTGTTCTATAGATCTCTTTGCATGGAGGATGAATCTTCACCCTTTAACATATCTAATTGGTTCAGGCATACTTTTGTCCTGAAGAAGAAAACTACCTTTGCCTTTGATTTTTTTCCTAGGCATCTTTATTCCCATTTGACTTTCTCAATTCTTGTGTTTCAATTTATTTAGTGTCTCTTGGAGGCAGGGGTGAATACATTTGTCTTTGGAGTTGGAAATCTGTTGGTTCTTTTGGACTTCTGTATTATTCTGAAACCTTTATTTTTTTAAATACCAAAAATAATTTCAAATAGATAGGTCATTCCTATACCAAATTCTACAATTACATCTATCTCTGTTTGAAAGTGTAGAATTCGTTGAACTGGCTTTTTATGATAAGATTAAGAGATTGTCTTGAGGTTCTAGTAAAATTTAGTTTATCTAGTGATAGTTATGAGTTCAATTGATTTTATTTGCATACAAATCAAGGGAAAATATGAGGCTTAAAGTGTTTAAATTGAATGGTACAATATGATTTGATGGCTTTCATTCTTTTGTATATACAAATGTTTCTTTTTTAGATGGTGACTAATGTTCAAAATATGTATTTGATTTCCAATGCTAGTTTGGTTGCATGGTTTTCTTTATTTGGTATAATTTTATATCTTATGGTGAAATTTTGGGCAACCCATGCAGCTTGTATATCAGTTATTTGTGACATCTGTTGTGCCGGGAGATGAAGAAGTTAATTTAGTAATGGAAATGACAAAGGAAGCGATAAGAGCACAGGAAAGAGATCCCTTCACTGCATTTGCTAATCGTGTACGAGAGCTTAACTATGGGAACTCTTACTTCTTTAAGGTAAAGTGATGTTAGATCTAGTGCAATTGATATTTTTTGGATATGCACATAATGTTCATCTATCACACTAGTAAATCTTGAGCTTTTGAAATGTGATGCATGACTTCAACATGCAACAGCCTGTCAAAGTCAAGGATCTCCAGAAAGTGGATGCAAAAAGATCTTGCCAGTACTTTGATAGCTGCTTCAAGGACCCTTCTACATTTACAATGGTTATTGTAGGAAAAATTGACCCTGCTGTAGCCCTGCCACTGATTTTGCAATACCTTGTAAGTATATTTAGAATACGTGTGTACTTCCTACAAAGCAATTGTCTGCTATTGTGTTCTTGAACAATGCATACTTTTAGAGTTGCAAATCATGTTTCAAAGGTTTTTAATTATCTCTCTGGGTATATTGTATGCTAATAGGGTGGCATACCAAAGCATTCAAAGCCAGTAATGCATTTTAACCGTGATGAGTTGAAGGCCTTACCTTTTAAGTTCCCTAGTAGCACTGTCAGGTATTTAATGTTTTCGTTTCTTTGCAATCTGTATTTTTTAATTGAAAACATGACCACCATTATAAATTATGACCATATACAGAGAGCTTGCTTGCCAGTATTAATAAATTGTAATATAAACTATAGCTCACACTGTGATTTGATTTTTTTTCTTCTGATATCTATTGTATTATCATTCCCTGTTATCTAATTATTTTCAGGTTATTCATATGCAACATTTTCTTTTATATTTTTTTGTGACATATTTACAATGTTCTTTAGGATATAAACAATAGATATTCTTGAATCTTCCTTATATTATCTGAAGTTTGAATTACATAAAATTTGTGAATTTCAGAGAAGTTGTACGCAGCCAAATGCAAGAAGCACAATGTTCTGTTCAAATTACATTTCCTGTTGAACTTAAGGCTCTTCATGTGGTATGCCATGAACTTAAGTTAGATTAGCTATTCTGAATGTTAATCTATAAGAAAATATGCCCTCTGAATTTGAGATCTTTTATTTATGTTTACAAAATTTCTATCCAATCCACTGCTAATCATATAGTTATCTCTTTTGTATTTGTGAAAGATGGAGGAAATTCATTTTGTTGGTTTTACAACCAAGTTATTGGAAACAAAAATCATGCAGGCTCTCCGTTTCAAGCACGGGCAGGTATTCAACTTGTATTTTCCAGTTCAATAGGATTTATAGGGAGATGTTTTGCTTGTTACTTCAATTCCTAGCTCATGCAAACTTTTTTATTCAGGTCTATAGTGTCAGTGTTTCTTCCTTTCTTGGAGGTAATAAACCTTCAAGGACGGGTAATGTACGTGGTGACATTGCAGTTAACTTCTCTTGTGACCCAGATAGCTCTTTTAAGCTGGTGAGTTTTCATTCTATTAAATACAATTTGTCTTTTTATATGATATTTTGTGCTTGACTGCCCTTGTCCCTTATAGTCTATGTTCTTCTACCTTGTAATTCATGGATTAGTATTGTTGTTTTTCTTTTTCTGTTTACTTATTAGTTATTTATGAATACATGCTGCAATATGTGATTAGTTTTTTGCCTCTTCCTTTTGTGATAAGCATTATACCAGCAAACAAATCATAGATTTAAACAGCAATTAATTGTGCATATATATAAGAAAAGAAAGTGTTTCAAGTTGGGCTCTATTTTTGAGTAAACAATGTTGCAAGGTGTTTAGAGAGTAATGAGTTAGTTATTAATGAGGCTAGTGAGGGTAATATATCACATAAGAATATTGGTAGTCTCCTCGCTATCAAAGTGATGAAAGGCCATATGGGTTATCATTCATGTAAAATTCAAAATGTTGAACACAAAGTAATGGAGTGTGGCTTAGGCATGATTTCATTCCCCAAGTAGGTAAGGGAGAGATGAGCCATTGTGGATACCATAGTCCAGATTTAGAATAACAAATAAAAGTCGTGTTCAGCTCAAGGGCTTACAAAAAGCTTGACATGTTGTTTTTGAGAACTATAGGTTTTTATTGGGCTTTTTGGTTATTGCTATTAATGCAAATGAACATACTTTCAAGTATAGATGGTGACGGTGAATGGAAAGGGACGCATACTTTGAGTCACATCAACAATGTGAATTAGATGGATTTTTAATGCTAAACATTGTTCATATAATTAAATTAACCCATAGAATGCCCTCATTGTTGTAAATGTTGTCGTTGATGTCAAAGGGAAACATGAACATGTTGTCATTTATGTCATGAAGGTATTCAACATTGTCATTATTGATGAGTAGATGAGGTAGTTGTCGCTAACATCAAAGTGATAGTATCATGGTATGCAAGGTATAAATGGTGTCAAGTTGGATCAGCTTAAGACATGGATATGTAAAAGGAACAAGACATGAATGTGTAAGAGGAACAGCGATAGACATTGTCTATTGTAGAAGAGATTGAACAAAAACACAATATATAAATATGGACCAACCCATATACCTTTGAGCTATATGTTAGAATCATAGAAGTATGGAAGTCTAATTATATGTATCATGGAGCAATGAAGGAGATACAATGCCTTATGATAGTTGACCTGTTTTATGATAAAACTACATTAATATCTCCAAAGGTAAGATTATGTTGGAGTTGAGAGGAGTGTAACTAAGAAGGAGCAGAAATTAATTAAAAGAAGCAGTGAATAACTAAAATGAATATAAAGATGCTGGCCGACCACTTTAAAAATGCAGTGATTATATGACTATGAAAAGCAGCGACCCCTGGATAAGTAATAAAAATTTAATAAAATCAAAACATCCCTTTGCATTGACCGACTCATGAAATAATGGGTGGCGCTGGAATTAAATAAGACAAATAATAAGGCCAACCCATATTGCCCAAAGTAATTAAAGCTTAATAATTAAAAGATGATTAATATATGAAGGGCTGCAATTTAGTTTGAAGTGAAATGACTCCTTTTGAAGAGGTGTATCCCTTGGGAGGGGTGATAGACTTTGTGGAAAGACACATCTATTCATCAAAGACATAGCATTTGAAAAGGCATAAGAGGGAATTGATGAAATCAATTTGAGGACAAGCAATTAACTGATTTATTTCTGATTAAAAGGTTCAAAAAGGCAGAGTTAAGAGCAGAAAATTATGAAGAGTTCTTCAGATTTATTTTGAAGAATATATGCAGCTCTTGTATGAAAAATAAATGCAGAAATATATGAAGAACGTGTGCAAACATTAGTGAAAAAATTAATTGTAGATTTGCAACAAAAATTGTGCTTGATTTAGAGCAGATTTGTAAGAGTTTATGGCAGAGGTATAGAGTGGAATAAGTGCGGGTTGAAAAGCAGATTGTAAAGAAAATTTAGAGCAGATTATAAGGTAAAGATCCATGTGAAGATATTGACATAGTTATGACCATTTTTGTGAAGGGAATTGGTGCATACTTTGGATCAGGTTTGTGGAAGAAGAGAGGACATTATTGTAATCAGATTTATGAGAATTATTGTGATCAGATTTGAAAGTAAGGTTAATATTGGATTGTGGATCAGATTTGTGATTAGTTATCAGATTTACAAGGAAAAATGTTTGGATCAGATTTGTGGGGGTTGAAGCCTCCAAAGGTTGGAGCCTATCAGATTTAGGTTGGAGTCTTTTGCTGGGTTGAAGCTCAGTTTTTTGTGTGGGGGGTTGGAGCCTCCAATAGGTTGTAGCCTATCGAGTAGAGGTTGGAGCCTCTTGTTGAGTTCGAGCTCAGTTGATATTGAGAATTGAGACTTTGATAGTATGTTGAAGCCTACAAGAAGAAGAAGATTAAATATAATATATATGAAATATTGTGCCGTGGTTTTCACTTTTCTCCCAAAAGGGTTTCCACATAAATCATGTGTTCTCATTGTGTCTCTAATTGCTAGATCTTATTTGAATGGTTTTAATTGTGATTGGTTAAGTTTTGAAAAATAAATAATTGTTGGATACTGATTCATCCTCTCCCCGCTGTCCCAGTATCACCATGTGCTCAACACTCATTTTACTAGAAAATGGAAAAAAAAATGTTTAATTTTTTTACAAGAATGTTAAATGGAAAGCAGGTATATACAATAAATAGTTAAGGAGAATATATATAACAAACATATCACACAATGAATGAATAAAAGATTTTAATATTGTTTGAGATCTAGTAGTCTAGGGACCAAGAGTCACAACCCTGAGACATTTTCAAACCCTTTTTGATGTCAGATCTTCTATTGTGGATGCTAACCAAAAAGCTTGCAATTTCATATTGCCTTGCTTCCTCAAATAAGGCAGTTAGGTTGTCAACTTTCAGGTTTTCTTCATACTTGATATGGATGTCATTGTAGACTAGACATGTTCTCATTTCTGATTCTTCTTTAGGTATAGTCCATTTTCCAATTTCGCGTCGAAGATGATGCAATGTAGTCCGCAATTGGACTATCAACGTCTTCAGCTTCCCCTTAATTTCTGCTTGCCTTTTTATCATGTTCCCATGTGGGGTTAAACTTTTTGACATAATGTGTTTTTTCTTTACCAATTTGCTTTGTCTACATGGCAGCCTTGAATTTTTCTCACATGATTTTATATTTTCTCATTGATATTTAGGTACTCTTGCAATTTAATGTCCCATTTACTCATCCACTTGTTCTTCCTTTTACTTAGCACCTTCTCATTCACCATTCTAGGCCAATAATGGTTCACTATATTGTGAGACTTTTTAGATAATCTAGCACCTAGACAATTGCCGATGCCTCCAATAGGTAAGTACCTGCTTCAGCCAAAGGAATCTCATATGGAATTGAAGTTTTGATTTTGAGGCTGCTTATGATTAATTGCTTTTGGATTTTTTCTACCTCTTTCCATTTTTTATTTGACATATTGCTTCCCTAGACTACCCCCTCATAAAGGAAAATTAGCATGAAAATAAAGCCAAAAAGGATTTTGTTGTTTATCAATCCCATAATTCAGCAGTCCTACATCTATCTTGTAGTGTGTAAAAAGCTTTCCACCCACCCTTATATTCTTTTTGGCCTACATGTCTCCCAATTGAGCTTGTTGTTGAAATTGATCCTGAGGTACTTGTATTATTCCATTATTTTTAGTGGGTTTCTATCAAAGACAAAGCTAAAATGTTTCCTTTTTCTTCTTAAGAAAAGGATCATGACTTTCATTTTGTTGTTCACTTGCATCTTGACCTTTTGGTGGAAAATTTCTAAGGCCCTTAGGTGTTCTCTCAAACTATGTGTTGTTTTGGCAGTCATGATGAAATCGTGATCATCTAAGAGTTACTTTACCATGTATCAACAAATTGGATGCCCCCACCATCAACTTTGTTTAATAACTCTTCAAGTCTATCAATGAATAGCCCAATCAAAGTGGGAGAGAGTGGGAACCCCTATGTAGTCGGTGTACAATGTCTATTATTATGCTTCGGTAATATTGGTTATCCAACTATGTATTAATTAATTTGTACTAATTGGTTGCCGGTTGTGGGTAGTTATAAGCTTTGGTTCGTTGACGGTTGTGTCCTTGGCAACCATTGGGTCCTTTAAATACATTGTGTATTGTCAAGGAGGGTAGTATGATCTAGTTAGATCAACTTTGATCCTTGGCTGACCCTCTCTGGTCTTCTTCTATAATAATTTCATGAGCAAATAAATATATATTTTATGCATGTATCTGGTATGCATTGTCATCATTATTAATTCATGTACTTAACTTATCAGACCAAGCAACAAACATTTGGCATCGTTGCCTTAAAGAAATCAGGTCAGATTTGAGAGATTCATGTCCTTAGACCCCAATAAAGGTAGGAAGAGACCACAACGTGGTCAAGATCAAGAGATTAGGTGATCTTTAAGGATCATCGAACAAAGAGAATGAAGTAGACAACTGAGAGGTGAAGTTGAAGAAGGCAAAGGGTTTCTGAGGGAAAGCCGAGTCCACCCAAGAGCAAAAGTTGAAGTGTAAGAAGCCAAGGTCGGGAGAGAAAGAGAACTATCATGACAAGAGAACGGATGAAGGGAGAGTGGGAAGAAATAGCACGACATCGACCGCTCCCTAATGAAGTGTATGCAAACTTCACTGACCAAGTCAGAGAGTTGTCCATACCATCATCGTTGGACAAAGGCGAAAGCAAATGAGAACCCACCAAATTCGCCATGAGCAAATTGTTCGAACTGTCATTATTGGATGAATGAGAAAGCGAAGGAGAACCCACCAATCTTGCCATCAGTGAACCGTTGGGACCATCGCCGTTAGGCAGAGGTTCACCATTGGACAAAAGGGAAGGCGAGGGAGAACCTGCCAACCCAATTGTCGGAAAACCATTCGTACTATCAAAGTCGGTCGAAGGGAAGAAGAGGGAGGAACTACCAATAGTCTGATAGAGAACATACACCAAATCGAAGACTTGACATTGATGAAAGAATTAAACACTGGAAGGTCAGAGCCAATAACACCAGGATGAAGGGAGCATCGAAAGGATCTTGAAGGCAACCCGAGGGTGATGAACGTTGAAGAGGGATGAGTGAAGGATTGCGGCGTGTCTGAGAGAGCATGAAACACATCGGAACATATGAATCAAAACTCTCCAACTAGGTTGTCGTCACAGAGGGTGCAATAGGGAGGCAAGATGGTGACTCCCCTAGTAAGTCCAAATGTGGAGCGGCATAAACTTCCAAAGTTCACTAGAAAAGGGATGGAGGACCCTGTAAGGCATTGTAAGACATGTGAGACAATCTGGGTAGCAAATGGTCAGGCTGACGAAGTGTATTGGTTGAGATCATTTCCAACAACTCTCACAGAGATAACCATAAACTAGTACACAAAATTGGAAGCAACACACAAAAATACATGGGATGCATTGAAAAGAGCATTCGAAGAGGAATCCAAACTCCTGGGAGACGACAATGATATTGTGGCGGAGATCTACAATACCAAACAACGGAAGCTTGAGAATTTGCTAGCTTATAATTGTAGGCTCAAGGAATTATTGGTGAAATTAGAGAACTAACCGACCAATGGACTAAAGAAAAGAAGGTTTATCGAAGGATTGATTCCTTCGTCGAGGAAGAAAATGAAAGTAGTGTCTCTATCATCGTATGTTGAAGCCTACAATCGACCAATGGACATAGAAATTGAAGATAAAATGTCCTCGTGTAGTAAAAGAAAAGCAAAGGTAGATGGAAGTTCAAATGACAACAGTGATGATGAATTAGGAACGATACAAGCACTCTGGAGAGACATGCTCTGGATGATGAAATAATTTTAGGCGGAGAAAGAAACCAACAAAGAAACTAACAAACTGTGGTGTGTTGAGTGCAAAATTGAGGGCTACACAAAAGTTAATTGTCCTTGAAAGATGTTTTGTGAGATTTTCCAAATTATCTAGGATCCCGACATTCAGGTGACAAGCTAGGTTATTCGGGTGATGATTGCTTGGGGACAAGCAATCTTGGGGAGGGTGGACTGTAATGTCCCCTTTTCTTAGGCAGTTGATACATGCAATGGTTAGCCTATCACTTGGTCCTTGTAGGCTAACATGGTGTTTAGGGGACCCCTTTGAGGGGGATCTATGGCTCTTCAACCAGCCTTTGGGTGTTTATTTTAGTACTCTTCAACTCAGTGCCCCAGTTTATTCATGGTGTCCCTTCTTGAGGCCATTATGGACACTTTGACCCTCACTTACTATTTTTAGTAAGTCACTTGGATGTGTTGCTCATACTTACTATTTATAGAAAGTCATTGGTATGGTCAATTGGCAGAGTTACTATATTGGGCATGATGGCAGATTATTGTTCTAGATCAATCTTGGTCTGATTATGGTCCTATGCATTAATTTTAATAATGTTAATATAAAGTTAATTTAAATTAATTAACTTTATGCATTATTAATATTTATAAAAAAAGACTTTATTAAAAAGGGATTTAAATGATTTAAAAGAATATTTTATAAAGTATTGTGCCCAATTAAACAAAATATTGAAGGAAGTTGTAAAGCGGGAAAAGTAAATGAAATGAAATGTAATTCAAATGCAAATTAGGGCGTGGAGTTTGGGAATTATAAAAAGGCATTTGGACTCATTTGCACATTCATTCATTCATTATTGAAGAAGATTATTTTGATAAGGGTTTTGCTGATGATTGGAGAGTCTGAAAACCTCAAGCTTTTTGAGGATGAAATCCCTTAGGAAGAATAGCTCGGTACAGGAGTGAGAGATCTCACAAGCCAACTTGCATACAACTTCACTCAAAGGTTGTGCTTGTGCTTCAACGAATCTACAAGAGATTTTCATATTCAAGGGTTTGAAGGATTAATTGCTGCCATATATTGGACGCCAAGTTCAGGGTTTGATGATATTCTTTCTACTATTAATGGTGAAGACCCAATTTGGACTGTGTGTGGGTTTTGAGGAGTATATAGACTGAATGTTTGGGGAGTTGTGTATAGCATCATTTGTGTTTTAGAGAGGCGTCTATTCTGTTGTATGACTGCTGCAAACTTTATACTTCATTCTGGCATCCATTTTTAGAGGGTTTCAAGGCATTTCTTACCTATGAGTTTATGATTTGTAACTCCCAAATTTTCTAGGTATTGTTGTTTTAGATAATAGGGGATATTTTATGAACTGGGTTGTCAATATTTTGTGAAAATACTGAGTATCTAAGCTGCTATAAAAATCTAGAATTTTCAGCTGTGTATTCCCTATGTAATGTTCAATTTTTGAGTTGAAAATTATTATTGCAATATCTTCTATTTTGCTGCATTATATTGTTGTATCAAACATTCCAAATATATCACAAAACATTCATTGAAATAAATAAAGACAAAGGCAAAACAGGGCTGCATATTATAGTGGTATGAGAGCACAGTTTATCCTGCCATCTTGTTGGGTGAATCATAAAAATTCAGAAAGATGGCTACCGATAAATCTATGTTTGAGCTAATGCAGTTTTTGTACATGCTAATGAAGGACCTTGACACAAAAAAGGTATATATAAGGATGGTTGCAAAACCTAAACATTTGGGTAAGGAAGATGAATTGCTTCCATGTGACTTGTAGCCTACAGGTGTTCATGGGGAAATTGAAAATCAGTCATCGTGTGTTGAAGATTGGACTCTAAGTTCTAAAGAGAACAAAGCTACAAGTTCACTTCAGCCCTATGAGGACAAGGATGTAGGAGAGTCACCTACTGAGCTCTAGATGAAAAGCACATACGGATTACATGAGACGCCATCATGGAGATCGACAAGACAGCCATGTGCAATCAGCTTCAAGAAGGTATAAACTCATTTGATACTCCTCTAGTTGAGCCTAGCATTGCTTTATCACCATTACTTCATCTTGGCAAGGAGTCAGATTGGTGGTTGGGTGTCTTTGAGGTGAATGTTTCACAAACCAATGCTGGGAAATTATAAAGTATAGTATGTAGTAAACAAATGGGTTTGGATCAGACCTACATGGCATTAAAGGATCTTGTTCAGGATGGATCTACTGTCGACCATATTGCTGTCCTAACTTTTTCTTTCAGTTGTGCATGCGGGATGGCATTATTGACACTTTTGGTGTTGAAACCAACCCTGGAAACAAATCTGATTTAATGTTGCATGGTGTTGATCCTAAATCAGAAAAGTTGCATAAGGATGATGGGTCTACTTCCAACTTTAGTGTTGCCCCTACTTCATCTTTAGGGTTGGCATGAAGAATGATATTTTTGACATTCATGGTTTTGATATCAGCTCCCAAAACAAAATTGATTTAATGTTGCATGGTGCTGATAGAAAATCAGAAAATTTATATGAGGCTGATTAGTCTAAGGAGTCCAATCAGTTGGCAAGACAGCTGAAGGTGAGTGAAGATCAGATTAGTGCAGTGTTGTGGCCTATTTCACACATCGCCCCATTGCAAATGGGGACCTGTTGGTGTGTGTTTTGAATACGCCACCATACATAGAATAAAATGCCCAAGGACACTTTATCCTCTCTTGAAAAGTAATTGCAAATACCTAGAAGATAATACAATGACTCCAATGTTTCTTTTGGCCAGGTTATGACATATGGACAAGGTCAGTGGGCGTTGTGATTTGCTGGTAATCACAAGGGGACTTACGTAAAATTCATTTCGCGAGTTGAGGACTTAGGCGGTTTTATTGTTGAAGCTCTTTCGATGGGTATTTCTGATATTCCAAAAAAAGGGCAAAAGGATAAGGGTTTAGAGATCTAAACTACGCCTAAGAATTCAAGAGACAGCAGTGATTAGACAAAATGGGTAACCACACTTCGTTTCGCCTCCTTCGGACAACTACGCGAAGCGGGTGCAATCTTCAACGGACGTGATAATGGTTTTCATGTTCGAATTGATAATCAAAACAAACAGAAGTTAAGCATCCACGATTTAATGGCTCAGACTAACTTTACACGTCGAGTGCAAATCATCCACTCGACAAAAGTATGAGCAAAATTTTATCCGGCACTGCGATCAAATTTATCATTCATCTAACCAACATGTAAAATGAAATGCTATTCTAATTCTACTCTAAGTGTTGAAGGAGGAATATTAAACCTTGCATACTACTTGAAAATAAAAGTTGTTCTTAGCAAATCATGCACAAGAGCTTTTATAAACAGAAATAGTTTCGTCGCAACAATTTTTTATTACTCACTTCACAAATTACAAATGAGGGTCCAAGAGTTTATATAGAGTTCCATAAATTGAATAAATGGCTCAAATTAAACATGAGCCGACGATCAAGATTTAACAAACGAAACCCTAATTAGGGTTTCCCAAAATGACTTCAGTTAACTGGCAATGAACAACAATGAGTTGGCATTCGGAGCTATTTTCAAGGGACTACATTCTGATCCTCTCGAGCCACCGTGTATTCACCGAATCTGGACACGATCAAGGCAACTTCATCCATGGTAACCTGTGGAAGCATGACAATTCTAAATTCCAGCCCATCCATGCTCTCAGCGCATCTGGCGAAGGTCTCCTCCCACTCTGGTTCAGTCTTTTCAAAGGACTCTCGGATACTCAGGAAGTTCGCCAATTTGGCCCAGTCCTGCCTCAAGATGGGTCCAGTGATGTCAAAGATATTTTCCTGGACACTTTTCTTCAAAACTTCCAATTGCAGGTCATTCTCTTGCAAAGCCTCTTTATCCAGGATATCGGCAATTATGTTGAGGATTCTGGCCTGAACTTCCTTGACCTGTTCCTCCAATCTGATGCTGTCAACCTTTACCCTCTCCAAGACTTCACCTCGTGCCGTCAAGGCCCAATACCAAGTGTGGAAGTCATAGGCTGCTCCCGCTGCGATGACGCCTCCCTCTATCAATTCTTGCTTAGGAACTCCTTTCAAAATCCTAAGGCAAGGGATTATCCTATCCTGCATGTTCGGAAGGCTGTCCCATACTTCTGCCAAGGAGGCTAGCCTAGAAAGTAAGGCAGTGGCCTGACCATAAACCAAAGTTAATCTTTCTATGAATGTCTCAGCTTCAATCCCCTTGGCTGCCATCCATTCTTTGGCCTCTTGAACCGTGAGCTTGTTTTCTTCTATCTCTTTAACGGCCTCTTGTGAAGAGTTGGGAAGTAGAGGAGCCGCCGTAATATCCTGATCAAGTGGCTTGATCAAGTGCTGGATGTACTCTCTTAAGCACTCAATTTCCAATTGGCACTCCTTTCTTTTGGCTACCTCCTTCGCCAACCTTAATTTGATGGCAGACACAAAATTATCCAAATCTTCCATTTCTTGGCCCTTAGTGGTTGGACCCAAGTCAATGGTTGTGATGGCGTAATCCTGTGGAGCCATATCCTCCTGCGGCTTGTCCGCTGTAGGCACGGCAGTCTGTACTGTCCTATTGCCGGCCTCGTCTCTCTGTATGCTGGAGAATTTCGTCGTTGGCTTTTTAGCCACGGTTTGAGACAGTCTGGCCAAAAAGTCTGCCGTATCATCTTCTTCTAGTTCATCTGCCGGCACTTGTATCTTTAGCCTTTCCTTCAGCCAATCCGGGATCGTAAGCTGCTCAACACCGTCTTCCTTCGGCACGCCTTCTTTGTCAGGAACATCCACAATTCCCCTAAGGGTTGAAATCATCCCTTCCTGGAAATCCTTATCTTGGGCTCCCACATCGTCGTCATCCGACTCCAATATTTCGGTGCCCGTGGGAGAAGGCGGCGCATCGTCATCTGGCTGAGGCTCTGTGTTGTCTTCAAGAACCGGAGAAGGATCCCTCATGTCTGCCAGTGAAGCATCGGCAGTAGCTAATATCTCCTCAATATTCCTAGAGGCGGCCGATTGAGAAGGTTTTATCCTGGCCTGCTTTTGGACTGGCTCCTTTCCTGCAACTATTTCTTTCCTCTTCCTAGAAGGGGTGGTCTCCATCACTTGTACGTCCTGGGATGCTCCCGCGTTGGAAGAATAAGACTCTGCCTCGCTTAGCATGTCATAGGTCAGGGTTATCTTTTGGCGCCTTAATTCTTGAACTCGTTGATCAACCCACCACTGAGTGAACTTGATGACAGGCCTCATCAAGATGTTCAAGTCAGCATGCTCTGCTTCTGACCACCAGACAGCGGGCAAAGCCGAACTCTCATCGAAGCGTGGCTGCGTCTGATTTTCGTCCTCCTCTAACTGATCTGGCACGTGACAAAATTTTGTTGCCCTAATCAAGCTGAGCGGCAATCTGGACCACATCTTCCGTCTGACCTCAAATTCATCTGCAACATTCGCCCAAAAGTCCTTTAGTTCGACCCTATGCTTGTAACTCCTTCCATCCACCATCTTGATGTGGTGATGGGGGTCGTAGTAATTTCTAGCCGGATATGGGGAAAAAGAGTAATGTTGTATCTCGATTCTGGCACTGTCAGCTGCCTGTGATGATGGGAAAGACTCCAGCATGTTCCCTATAAAGAAGGGAAAAGTTACTGCCGCCTTTTGCTTCACCCTTTGAAGACCTTGGAACTCTTCTAACTGCCTCAGCACTTCGAGCAGGACCATCTTGTTAGTTGGGAAAATGGGCAAACGATATGGGCTCCCAGTGAATCCCTGGATTCTGATATAAGTAAATCTTGGATATTGGATGAACCAAGACCCGTATTTACTGATCAGGCTTTTGGCCTCGTGTTAGCCGCTGATGCATCCCTCCCTGGAGTATTCTGGTGATATACATGAGGAAGGCGTCATGAGCTCGCCGGAAGTGCGCCTTTTCCTTCAACTGCAATTGTGGATAGCAGTCGTATGCCTTCAGCTCATTTGATCCACCGCCGACCGTGCCCTTGCATATCAAGCCTGCATACTTGTAAGTTCTAGCCAACATATAGATGACATAAGAACTCATATAAAACGTTTTGGTCTTTTCTAGGTTGATAAGCTGGTGGTGAAGATTATTGCTTATCATTCTCGCCCAGTTGAACATCTTGACACCTTCTGTGAGGTCCTCAATGAAGTAATACATCCACGACTCGAAGGGTGCTCCTGAGGGATTGCCTGCCACTCTGTTCAGCAAGATAATAATATCTCCATAGTCTTCCTTGAAGTCCGTGCGCAGCAACTTCTTGGGCATCTTCTTGACCGACGGCCTAGGCTTATCCAACCACGACTTGTTAATGTTGGCGGCACAAAGGCCAAGGCTTTCATCATATAACTTCTGAGCATCTTCCTTGGTCTTGTAGACAGTTTTAGGATATGCCGGAATGTCGAAGCTCCTGAATGGCCAACTCTGTCAAATGTGCCAACACTCTCCCATCGGGTGCCACAATCCGCCTCAACTCAGCATCATAGTGAAGTGCGCACTCCACCATAAGTTCAGCACAACCAAGCGCAGGTGGGAATCCGACAGCTTGAAATATGCCGTTTCTCACCATCCTTCTAGCGGCAGGTGTTGGTAAAGGTCCGTTATGCCCATATATTCTCTTCTTGAATTCCTCAAGGTCGATATGGCCAAGATCAGTGTCTGAGACATCTTTCCACTTTGACTTTATTCTGGTCTCTGGCTGCGATCCTTTACTTGCAAACTTCATTTGTGCCTGCCTGGATGTTTCCCTTTGATCGATCGTCAACCTGCAAGCACAAAATTCTTAACATTAATACAAGATCATTTAAAATTAATTTGTTCCGGGGTGTAGCTTGGACAAAAATCGCACTTTCAGCCTATTGAATTAAAATTTATGTCAAAAAGCAAGCTGAAAGTAATTAAATTCGCCTATCTATGAATAAAATTCGTGCCGGAAATGAAGTAGAAGATAGAAACACAGTCCAAACCTCGAAGATCGTGTTCTAGCTGCGAATGAATTTAAAAATTCAAAAATTTGCTAGAAGAGGTGCGCCAATATGCTGAGAGTACGATTTTAGCAAAGAAATAAATTACTTCTCTCAAAAAATCACACCTGTCAACAAGAAAATGCTACCTAGATTCTCACAACAGTGTTATTCTTATAAATTTCTCCTTTGTGAATGATTTCTTGAAGATTCGAGAGAGATAGCTACTTCTCAGCCGGAATTGTGAAGAAATGAGTTGCTTAAACTCATTTTATGGCTGAGAAGTGCGATTTTCTTCAAAGCATTGTTTTCTTTCCTCTAATTTTCTTCCAATTTTTAGAAACGTTTTCTTCTCAGATTGGCAAACTTCTAATTTCACTTTCAGTTATCGAGGCAAGTTTCCGATTTTCACCTTTGTGCCATCTTTGCTTGAGATTTTCGAATTTTCTCAAAAATTGCCTAAGTGTTGGAAGAGATATTAAATTAATCGTTTAAGATTAATTTTTCAACGTATTTTAAATCCTCGAATCATGGCAAAGTTAAATTTATCTAAGGCAGAATAGTTTAATCTCCCAAATAATTTCCGGTTTTTTGAATTTTTAATTAAAATCCCCTAAGTGTCAGGGAAATAATTAAAAATATTAAAATATTAAATTTCAACCCGTTTAACCTTGATACATGGCTAAGTTCGTTCGTCAGAGGCAAAAATATCTCTTTTCAAATTGTCCGCCTAGCCAAAATGTGCTCAATAGCTCATCTGCCAAATTTCAACTTTATAGGCGGAGTTCTGACCTCTTTGGACATTTTTGTTTAGCCAAACAATCCATCTTCTGGGTTGGGCGAAACTGGAGATCTCTGCCACTTTGCCATTTTTTTACCAGTGCCTTAGGAATTTTCCAAGCTGAGAGGGGCGGACTTCATGCTTGCTCTGCCAAACACTCTTCATTTTGTGCCAAAGAATTTCATTCCGTTGTGCTGAGGATGGTTTTTTGTGCCGGCTAAACCTCTTCTTCTTCTAGACATTTCTTCGTTTTTCATGCCTTAGAATAATTTTCCTTCCAAAGTTGGACGAATTTCTTATAATCTCCTGCCTATGGCGTATTTTATTCTCCATTTGTCTTACACTTTCCTTGCCATGGCGAATTTTATTCGTGCCTTGTCCAATGGCAAATTTCATTTGTTTCAATCATTTAATCCAATTTCCAATGAATTCCCTTGTAATTTCACCCCTTTCCAAACATCTTGGAGCGCACCCCTTCATATTTTACCTTTCTCCACACTTCTTGGGGCGGACTTCATGTGCCTCTTGCCATTTTCCTCTAGGCTGGGCGGACTTCATGAGTTTCATGCCATCTTTCTCTAGGGGCAGACTTTGAACCTTTTGTGCCATGCGCCTCTTCCAAACATCTTGGGCGGACTTCAGCTTCCTCATGCCAAGGGTGGACTTGGCAACCTTTATGCCTATGGCGGACTTGGAGACCACCTTGCCTATGGCGGACTTGGCAACCTTCATGCCTATGGCGGACTTGGCAACCTTTTTGCCTATGGCGGACTTGGAGACCACCTTGCCTATGGCGGACTTGGCAACCTTCATGCTAGTGCCTATCTTTGGCATGCCAAAGGTAGGGCGGACTTTGAACTCTCCATGCCATCCCCTTTCTTGAGGGCGCCATTCTCAGACTTAAGCATTTTTCCAAAAAATTTGCCATTTTTCAAACCTTTTTTCACTTTACCTTGATTTTCACGATTTTTGGAGACCTGTTGATTTTCTGCTCTGTAGGATCCAAAAATAGAAACTTTTTCCCAAAATAGAAAAAGCAAAAAACATCCCTAAAAAATAGGAACTCCAGAATGGCCTAAAAATGCCAAAAATCAAAAAAGCAAAAAGCAAAAAAGCAGAATCCCTAAAAAATAGGAAGTGTCAGAAAAGACCGAAAGCAATGGCGATCTTCGTCTACCGGGTCTTCTAAGCACTTCCATGACGTTAAGACACACAAACGGGTTCGAAATCTCAACTTAGCCGAACTGACTTTCAAAATTTACCCAAATAAAAGACTCTAAACTGGCGATTCAGAGGGCGACATCAAAACTTGGGGGTCCCCATTTGCAATGGGGCAATGTGTGAAATAGGTCACAATAGGACCCCCAAGTTTTGATGTCGCCCTCTGAATCGCCAGTTTAGAGTCCTAAATTTGAATAACTTTTTGAGAGTCAGTCCGACCAAAGTGAGATTTTGAACCTGTTTGAATGCTTAAACGTCATGGAAAAGCTCAAAAGACCCAGTAGACGAGGAATGCCATTGCTTTCAGTCAATTCTGACACTTCCTATTTTTTAGGGATTCTGCTTTTTTGCTTTTTGCTTTTTTGATTTTCGGCATTTTTAGGCCATTCTGGAGTTCCTATTTTTTAGGGATGCTTTTTGCTTTTTCTATTTTTAGAAAGTTTCTATTTTTGGATTCCATCAGGCAAGAAATCAGCACACCTCCAGATGTCAAAAGAATCAAGGTAAAATAGCAAAAATTTTGAAAATGGCTAAGTATTAAGATGGCACCCTCAAGGAAGGAGTGGCATGAAGTATAGGAAGTCCGCCCTACCTTTGGCATGCCAAAGGTAGGCACTGGCAAGCTAGGCCCAAAGTCCGCCATGGCACAAAGAGAGCAAAGTCTGCCCATAGGCAAGAAGGATGCCAAGTCTACCCTTGGCATGAAGAGCATGAAGTCCGCCCAAGATGTTTGGAAGAGACGAATGGCACAAGGAAGCTAAAGTCCGCCCATGGCAAAGGAGAAGCCAAGTCCGCCCTTGGCACAAGAAGGTCAAAGTCCGCCCAAGAAAGTCAATGGCACGAAGGTCTCCAAGTCCGCCCAGCAAGATAGGAAGTGGCTAAGGCATTATGAAGTCCGCCATATGGAAAGTGGCATGGAAAATGTGAAGTCCGCCCAGCCTAGAGGAAAATGGCAAACAACTTATGAAGTCCGCCATATGGAAAATGGCATGAGATAGGAAAAGTCCGCCCCAAGAAGTGTGGAGAAGGGTAAAATTATGAAGGGGTCCGCTCCAAGGTGTTTGGAAGGGGTGAAATTACATGGAAAATTCGCTATTAATTGAATTAAATGGTGAAGTTACAAGTAACGTTGGCCATTGGACAAGGCAAGACCAAAACTCGCCATGGCAAGAGAAGGGTGAAGTCCGCCCTAGACAAATACAAGATAAAACACGCCATTGGCAAGGAATTATGAGAAATTTGCCCAACTTTAGAAGGTAAATTTTTCTAAGGCATGAAAATGAAGAAATGTCTAGAGAGAGAAGAGGTTAACACGGCATGAAAATTACTCCTCGGCAGGACGAAATGAAATTCTTTGGCAAGAAATGAAGAATGCAAGGCAAGGCAAACCATGAAGTCCGTCCCTCTCAGCTTGGAAAAATTCCTAAGGCATGAATAAAAAATGGCAAAATGGCAGAGAAATCTCCAAGTTCACCCAACCCAGAAGGAGAGAGAAAATGAATTATTTGGCTAAGTAAAGCGTCCGAAAAGGTCAGAAGTCCACCCGAAGAGTTGGAAATTGGTAGACAAATCGTTGAGCACATTTTGGCTAGGCAGACAATTGAAAAATGAATATTTAGCCACGGACAAACAAATTTAGCCATGTATCAGTTTTAAACGGATTGGAATTTAATATTTTAATATTTTAATTATTTCTCGACACTTAGGGAATTTTAATTAAAAAAGTTCGAAGTCTGGAGATTATTCGGAAGATTAAATTATTCTGCCTTAGATGAATTTAACTTTGCCATGATTTGAAGATTTAAAATACGTTGGAAAGTTAATTTTAAACAATTAATTTAGTATCTTTTGATATTTTTTCCAACACTTAGGCAATTTTTTGAAAAATTCGAAAATCTCAAACAGAGGTGGCACAGAGATAAAAATTAGAAACTTTCCGATCTGAGAAGAAAAATGTTTCTAAAAATTGGAAGAAAATCAGAGAAAAAAAAGCAATTCGTTGAGGAAAATCGCACTTCTCAGCCATAAAATGAGTTTCAGCAACTCATTTCTTCACAATTTCGGCTGAGAAGAGGCTATCTTTCTCGAATCGTTTGCGAAGGAAAATTTAGTGCAAGTAACGTTGCTGTGAGAATCAAGGAAGTAATTTATTGTTGACAGGCGTGATTTTTAGAGAGAAATAATTTATTTCTTTGCTGAAAATCGTACTTCCCAGCATATTGGCGCACTTCCTCTGGCAGATTTTCAGAATTTTTAAATTCATTTGCAGCCAGAACACGATCTTTGAGGTTTGGAAATTAATCGACAATGTGTTTGCACCTCGTTTCTATCTTCTACTTCATTTCTAGCACGAATTTCATTCATAAATAGGCGAATTTATTACTTTCGGCTTGCTTTTTGATAGAAATTTCAATTCAATAAGCTGAAAAGTGCGATTTTGTCCAAACTACACTCGGAGTAATTTGATTTTAAAAGTTTTTATATTAATGTTAAGCATTTTGTACTTGCAGGTTGACAGTCGATCAAGGAGAAACATCCAGGAAAGCACAGATGAAGTTTGCAAGCAAAGGATCGCAGCCAGAGACTAGAATTAAATCCAAATGGAAAGACGTCTCGGACAGCAACCTTGGCCACATTGACCTCGAAGAATTTAAGAAGAGAATATATGGGCATAATGGACCTTTGCCAACGCCCGCCGCCAAAAGGATGGTGAGAAATGGTATCTTCCAAGCTGCCGGATTTCCGCCTGCACTAGAGTGTGCTGAATTAATGGTGGACTGTGCGCTGCATTATAATGCTAAGTTAAGACAAATTGTGGCACCTGACGAGAGAATATTGGCGCATCTGGGAGAGGTGGCCATACAAGAAGCCTTCGGCATTCCTAAGTATCCTAAGACTACCTACAAGACTAAGGAAGACACCCAAAGATTGTATGATGAGCAGCCTGACCTTTGTGCCGCCAACATCAAGAAGTCATGGCTGGACAAACCTAGGCCGTCGGTCAAGAAAATGCCCAAGAAGTTGATGCATACGGACTTCAAGGAAGACTACGGAGACATCATTATCTTGCTGAACAGAATAGCAAGCAGTCCTTTGGGGGTGCCATTTGAGCCATGGATGTACTATTTTATTGAGGACATCATAGAGGGCGTAAAGATGTTTAACTGGTCACGAATGATTAGCAACAACCTCCACGAGCAGCTTGTCAACTTAGAGAAAACTAAAACGTTTTATATGAGTTCTTATGTCACCTACATGTTGGCTAGGACTTACAAGTATGCAGGCTTGATATGCAGGGGCACGGTCGGCGGTGGATCAAATGAGCTGAAGGCATATGACTGCTATCCACAATTGCAATTGAAAGAAAAGGCGCACTTCCGGCAAGCTCATGACGCCTTCCTCATGTATATCACCAGAATACTCCAGGGAGGGACGCATCAAAGGCTGATTCCTGAGGCCAAGAAGCTGATTGGCAAATATGGGTCATGGTTTATCCAGTATCCCCGATATACGTACATCAGAATCCAGGGATTCACGGGGAGCCCATATCGTTTGCCCATTTTCCCAACTAACAAGATGGTCCTGTTGGAAGTACTAAGGCAGCTAGAAGAATTTCAGGGCCTCCAACGGACAAAGCAAAAGGCGGCAATAACCTTTCCCTTATTTATAGGGAACATGCTAGAGTCTTGTCCGTCAGCACAGGCAGCAGATAGTGCCAGGCTCGAGATTCAGCATTATCCTTTTGCTACCTACCCATCTAGGAGCCACTCCGACCCGCATCACCATATCAAGACGGTGGATGGAAGGAGGTACAAGCATAGGGTCGAACTGGAAGATTTCTGGGCAAATGCTACAGACGAGTTTGAAGTTAGGCGAAAGATGTGGTCCAGATTGCCTGTCAGTTTGATCAGAGCAACAGAACTTTGCCGAGTGCCGGATCAGTTGGAGGAAGATGGACAGCAGGTACAGCCGCACCTTGATGAGAGCTTGCCTTTGCCGGTGGTCAGATGGTCAGAACCCGAGCACGCCGATTTGAATACTTTGATGAGACCAGTCGTCAAGTATACACAATGGTGGGTTGATCAACAGATTCAGGAACTCCGGCGAAAAAGGATAACCTTAACTTATGATATGTTGAGTGAGGCGGAATCCTATTCTTCCAATGCGGACGCATCCCAGGGCGTAGGGATGATAGAGGCCACCACTTCCAAGAAAAGGAAGGAGATAGCTGCAGGCAAGGAGCCAGTTCAGAAGCAGGCTAAGGTAAAGCTTTCACACTCGGCCGCATCTAGGAATATTGAGGAGATGCTAGCTACTGTAGACGCTTCACTGGCTGACATTAGGGATCCTTCCCCGATTCTGAAAAACAATATGGAGCCTCAGCCGGACGAGGATGCGCCACCATCTCCCACGGGCACAGAAATATTGGAGTCTGATGATGAAAATGTGGACACCCAAAATGAGGATTTCCAGGAAGGAATGATTTCAGCCCTTAGGGGAATTCTGGACATTCCTGACAGAGAAGACAGGCCGGAAGATGAATGCATAGAGCAGCCAACGATCCCGGATTGGCTAAGAGAGAGGCTGAAAGTACAGGTGCCAGTGGAGGAGCCAGAAGAGAATGACACTGCTGACTTCTTGGCCAGACTTACGCAGACTGCCGTTAAGAAGCTAGCAAAGAAATTCTCGAGCATACAGAGAGATGGAGCCGACAACAGGACAGTGCAGATCGCAGTACCTACAATGGACAGGCCACAGGAGGACATGGCTCCACAAGATTATGCCATCACAACCATTGACTTGGGCCCAACCACAAAGGGCCAAGAAATTGAAGACTTGGACAATTCAGTGTCCACTATCAAGTCAAGGTTGGCAAAGGAGGTAGCCAAGAGGAAAGAGTGCCAGTTAGAAGTTGAGCACCTAAAGGGGTATATCTAGCACTTGATCAAGCCGCTTGATCAAGACAACACGGTAGCTCCTCTACTTCTGAACTCTTCACAGGGGGCCGTTAAAGAGATAGAAGAAAATATGGTCACCGTTCGGGAAGCCAGAGAATGGATAGCAGCAAAGGGGACTGAAGCTGAGGCATTCCTAGAGAGGTTGACTCTGGTTTATGGTCAGGCCACTGCCCTACTTTCTAGGCTAGCCACTTTGGCAGAAGTGTGGGATAACCTTTCGGATGTGCAAGATAGGATAATCCCTTGCCTTAGGATTCTAAAAGGAGTTCCTAAGTAGGAGCTGATAGACGGAGGTGTTATCGCAAAAGGAGCAGCCTATGACTTCCACACCTGGTATTGGGCCTTGACGGCACGAGGCGAAGTCTTGGAGAGGGTGAAGGTTGATGGTATCAGATTGGAAGAACAGGTCAAAGAAGTTCAGGCCAAACTTCTCAACATGATTGTCGATATCCTGGATAAGGAGGCTCTACGAGAGAATGACCTGCAGTTAGAGGTTTTGAAAGGGAAGGTCCAAGAAGGCATCTTTGCCATCACAGGACCTATTTTGAAGCAGGATTGGGCCAAATTGGCGAACTTCTTAAGCATCTGAGAGTCTTTTGAGAAGACCAAGCCAGAGTGGGAAGATACTTTTGCCAGATGCGCCGAGAGTGTGGACGGACTGGAATTCAGGATCGGAATGCTTCCTCAGGTCACCATGGATGAAGTTGCCTTGATCGTGTCCAGATTCATTGAACACATGGCGACGTGGGAGGATCGGGATGTAATTCCTTGAAAATAGCTCCGAAGCGCCACATCACCTTGTCAACTCTCTGTTTACTGAAGTCATTTTGGGAAACCCTAATTAGGGTTTATTTGTTTTAATCTTGGCTGTTGGCTCATTTTTCATCTGAGTCGTTTATTCAAATTCATGAACTCTATGTAAACTTGATTGCTCTCATTTACAAATTGTGAAGTGAGTAGTATAATATTGTTGCGACAAGACTATTTCCGTCAATAAAAGCTCTAGTGCATGATTTGCTTAGAATCACTTTTGTTTTCAAATAGTGTGCAAGGTTTAATATTTCTCCTTCAACACTTAGAGTAAAATTAGATTAGTATTTCATTTATATGTTTGTTAAGTGGATGATGGATTTGATAGCAGTGATAGATAAAATTTAGCTCATACTTTTGTCAAATGGATGATTTGCATTTGATGTGTAAAGTTAGTCTGAGCCATTGATTTGTGGATGCTTAACTTCTGTTTGTTTTCAATTCAAACATGAAAATTATTATCACTTCCTTTGAAGATTGCACCCACTTTGCGTAGTTGTCCAAAGGAGGCGAAACAAAGTGTGGTTACCCTATTTTATCGTGTCACTGCCGTCTCTTGAGTTCTTAGGCGTAGTTTAGATTTCTAAACCCTTATCCTTTTGCCCTTTTTTTGGAAAAATTGAAACACCCATCTAAAGAGCCTCAATGATAAAACTGTCTAAGTCCTTGACCCGAGAAATGAATTTTATGTAAGTCCCCTTGTGATTACCAACAAATCACAACGCCCACTGACCTTGTCCATATGTCATAACTTGGCCAAAAGAAACATTGGAGTCATTGTATTATCTTCTAGGTATTTGCAATTACTTTTCAAGAGAGGATAAAGTGTCCTTGGGCATTTTATTTTGTGTATGGTGGCGTATTCAAAACACACACCAACATGCAGCCATTAGACATTTTGATGACACCCTCATGATGATGGCCAAATGTTGTTGGAGGTCTTCAGGAGAACACATGGACCCTTATGGAGAATTTTCCCTTCAGATTCACAGACGCTTAGAGAAGCAATAGTAGAGATGAAGACCAATTACATACAAGTACTCTCCGATAGAGATCACTTACTCATGCTTAGTGAGATCTACTATGATGCGCTTAAAGGGAAAGAGAGGGAAGTGGATAAGCTTACTGATGAGCTTATTGTCATTGAGGATTCCTTGAAGAGCACTCAAAAGGCCCTTCAAGAATCAAAGATTCATATTGACGAGCTTTGTGAGGAACTAAGCTTGGTTCAATCATCATCATCCATAGTAGGACATCAATTTTCTACGGTTGTTATGGCATCTGCAAATGGTAGTGGCACTCATGGTTTGAGGGGAGAACCCCCAATGGTGGTCGAGCATGAGGAGGTTTCAGGTTTGCATGAGCCCAAGGACAAGAATGATTTTGACATTCTTGAGTTTACACACAACTTGCACCATAGTGACCATGAGTCACCCTTGCGGGAGAGCCAATGGTTGGCTCAAGATACATATCACCATTGTGGGATGGAGTGCTTCCATCTTCGGAAGATGGAATTGGCACTTGTGGGTCTCCGACTTTGTCACTTTTAGATGGTTGTATACAGGGACAGGTATCAGAGTTTCATCATGCAGACATCTCCTTGGTAGAGAGTGCAACTTTCGTGCCTTAGGATTTTCGATGGAGGCACATACCCATGTGTGGCATGCACTTGGCAAGACGAGGATACGGGGGAGTTGTGTTTTCAATGTGCATGATGGCGTCGATAGACCAACCCGCAGTGATGGAGTTTCACTCCATATTTTGGTTGGGGACGGTGTTCCTACTTCTTGGGACAATGATTTCTTTCGTAATGCTTGGAGGATAGCAATTGTTCAAGAGTTTGGAGGAGAGTTGCTTCATCTCCTCAGCATGGGAGAGCTACATAGGGATGATAATCTATCACCCTATGACCTTGGCGCAATCGTTTGCATCCCCATGGGTTGATCTTACAGTTTTGAGGGTGTTGATATGACCCATATCAACAACCTAAGAGAAGCGGTTACACATCTTCTGACACGTATGAGAGGTATTCATCACATCCATTGGAGGTTTTTGAAGGTTGGAGAGAGGTTTTGTGATGTTGGCACTATGAGTTACTTCCATCTCATGTTCAATGGATGTGAGGTTCTGTTATGTTGGAATCCAGGTGGTGATAGGTGTGGCATGACAGTTCGATGGTATCTCGATGTGTTGCTTCACCATTCTCAACACGGTGAAGATCATAAAAAGTAGTGCAGTGGAAGTCAACAGGTGTTGAGTTTGGCGAACTCCCAATCTGGTTATGGGATCCAGGGATTCCTATGTTTGGTATATTGTTCTACATTGGGGTAGCTGTCTACAGTGATGTTGAGCGTGGATTTATCTCTACCCAATGGATGTAGAGGATATGTTGTTGGGTATTCTATAGGCTTATCTGGGATCCCGACATTCAGGTGACAAGCCTGGGTATTCAGGTGAGGATTGCTTGGGGACAAGCAATCTTAGGGAGGGCAAACTGTAATGTCCTCTTTTCCTAGGTAGTTGATAGATGTAGTAGTTGGCCTATTACTTGGTCCCCATAGGCTAACATGGTGTTTAGGGGACCCCTTTGGGGGGGATCTATGGCTCTTCAACAGGCCTTTTGGTGTTTATTTCAATACTCTTTATCTTAGTGTCCCAATTTATTCGTGGTGTGCCTATCGGAGGCCATTCTGGACACATTGACCCACACTATTTTTAATAAGTCACTTGGATATGTTGCTCATACATACTATTTATAGTAAGTCACTAGTACGATCAGCTAGCAGAGTTACCATATTGGGCATGATGGCAAGTTATTGTTCTGGATTAAGCTTGGTCTAATTATGGTCCTATGTGTTCAATTTTAATAATGTTAATATAAAGTTAATTTAAATTAATTAACTTTGTGTTATTAATATTTATAAAAAAGGACTTTACTAAAAAGGGATTTAATGATTTAAAAGATTACTTTATTTTATAAAGTATTGTGCCCAATTTAATAAAATATTAAAGAGAGTTATAAGGTGGGAAAAGTAAACGAAATGAAATGTAATTCAAATGCAAATTAGTGTTTGGAGTTTGGGAATTATAAAAAGCATTTGGAGCTCATTTGCGCATTCATTCATTCATTATTGAAGAAGATTATTTTGATAAGGGTTTTGCCAAAGATTGGAGAGTCTTAAAATCTCTTGCTTTTTGAGGATGAAATCCCTCAGGAAGAACAGCTTGGTACAAGAGTGATAGATCTCCCAAGCCAGCTTGTAGACAACTTCACTCAAAGGTTGTGCTTGTGCTTCAACAAATCTGTAGGAGAGTTTCATATTCAAGGGTTTGAAGGATTAATTAAAATGTGCCCCTTAATTTTTTCTGAATGTTTTCACCACACAGATCAGCACTACACCAAATGTTAGCATTAGCTCCCCAAAGATAATCAAACTGAATGTAACCTTTGCCAAGAATGTTCACCAAGATCCTATTGAAGGCGAGGTGATAGCATATGGGAAGGGATTATTAGCAACAACTGAATTGAAGTACAACTGGAAATAAAATAGCAGGTGGTAATCCGACCATGAAGATTCCACAGTATTACTTATCCAGTGGGGGGAAAGATATTACAATTAAGAACAATTCATCCGCTTTCCAGCAGGCATCCACATAGCAGTGGGGATTCTCCACTTAAACATTGGATGAGAAATGCGAGATACAATGTTAATTCCTCCACACTGGCGGTAAACCATCCAGGGGTTATAATGTTTGAATTAAAACACAAAGTAATTGCAGAACTATAAATGATTGAACAATACTACTGTTTCAGCCTTACAATGCAAAAAACTGCAAGTAACAAAGTGTCAATTACACTGTTTTCTCAATAGAATCTGCTCAAACTTCTGCTAAGATTATGCTATATTTCTAATTACAAATGTGAGTTGAAAGGCCAAGAAATAAAGCGTGAAAAGAGAAATAACCAGGTCTGATATAAAGACCAGCAAACTAAAATAACCAGACTAGCTCCAAACTTTTCTCTAAGTTGTTCAAATCTTCTTCCACAATGCTTCTATCTCCATCAAATTGCATACACAAGAACTAGAAGCATAAAACGCCCAAGAAATTTAACATAACTTGGAAAGAGCAAAGCCTGATATAAATTCCAACGAACTCAAGTTCAGACCAGCAAGCAATACCATCATGAAAATACTTATTTCACTCACCAAAACACCAACAAAGCACTCAAAACTAAGATCACAGCTCCTTAAGGACAGGGTTGACCAGCAAGCAATGATTAAACAATGCAAAGAAGCCACCATGAAACAAGCTCGAATCCCAATACAGAGTGCTGAAGAAAGATAAGGCCCTAGGAATGGTACGGCCTTCCTAGAAAATTCCAAACTTCATAATAAAATCCCATCTTTTGCAAGAAGGGTCGCCCATATCATAGAAATCAATTGCATCAATACCCATAATGCAAATAAAATCACTCAAAGAGCTGTGTTTGAAAAACACCTTCAGCCATGTTATAACCAGCAAACACAAAACTGGAAATTCTCACCAAAACTTCAACAATGAAGCTTATGCACTTTTGAATGAAGCACACTCTCAATTAACCATCTAGGGAACCATAGTTTCAGGCCCGAAGAATGGTGTAGAATTGCTAAGCTTCCCCTTAGCCGGGCTCTGAAATCAATCCAGTAGCATTTCGATAAGATGAACAATAGATACAAATGAGTGAGCAAAGGCCTGCCTTTATAGAACTTTGTGGTGACTCTTCAGTTTCCTCCAAAAGAGACGCCCAACTCCTTTTGCAATAATTTAATTTTAAAATGCACTTAATTCTTCATCTTCCTAGGCGTCCATATCACCTTGGCAAATATTAAAACATTTAAATGTTTAATTCCTTCATGAGGGCATCCAAACTCAAGAGTAATCAACCTTAGAAATATTAAATGAATCTCCTGATGAGGCGTCCACCCTCAAAATTCCCCCTTTTAAAATAACATAAAGTTATTGTGCTAGGCCAAGGGGTCAAAAACACATTATAATAATTAAATGATTTAAATAAATCATTTATTCAAAAATGCACCTCAGAAAGCCAAATTCAGGAATACTCAATTGCTTTGCTCAAAGTGGAAAGCTTACTGTGCTGTTGCCAACTGGAGTACTGCTAATAATAGAACTTACTAAAAAATTAAAAGTAGTAAATTTTGGAAAGTTGCTCAACTCACTTTGCATGTCATATCATTGCGAAGCTCTCTGAAAACCCAGAAAGAATCCGCAATCCAAATCTCGAAACTCCAATGTGCTAGCAAAAAAATAGCAAGTTCCAAAAAAGGTTGTTAGATAGAAATGCATGTCACACCATTCCGAAGCTTTCCAAAAACCCAGAAAACTTCATTAGACATGCATCAGAAACTCTTACATTCAAACCTTCAAAAATGTTTCAGAACCCCAATAAAATAGTAGCCACCGAAGAGCGAATGGCTAAATTGGGGACATTACAATCCACCCTTCCCAAAATTGCTTGTCCTTGGCAGTTCTAATGCTATCCCAAATCACCATGCTAAACCAAACTGAAACTGAATATGATCTCTGGGTCCCAAATCAACCTAGGAGATCAATAGCACCAACCGATGAAAGCACTGCTCTGTAGAATGCCAACACAAGAGACCTCTTGATTAAGACTAAACTAAAACACCATGGGATGAAACTCTAGAAAGCCAACATTGGCTTCCTCATCTTCAACTATTGAATTGCAAACCCAAGTGATTCCAGGATTCCAAATCATTCTCAGGAACACTGTTCATGTAATTCGTTGCGCTACTCTGATTGAAACATCTGCATACCAAGGGTGGAACAACATTTCTTGGTTCACAGAAGATAATGCACCGAACATGTCAATGCCCGAGTCCCATATTAGTTTGTAGAGCCTGGAAACCTTGCTGTCATAATTTTGATCAGCAACATAAATATTTTCAAACATGTCACCAAACCAATGCCAAATAAAAAACAATACTCCACACTCCAACTCTATCCATAAGGATGTACAATTCTTCCTTTGAAGCAAATTGATTTCATTGAAAGAACTCCAAGAAATCTTCACATATCTCACTTCAAGAGTTTCAAATTGATGAATCAAATCAGCTAATAGCTTGCTGGCCCAAACAATAATGTATGAGATGTTACCAAGAATTCCACTGTTTATCATCAAAGAACAACCCATATCTGATTTTTGTGGATAAAAATCGATCAAAACCAGAAACGATTTTTGAGGTGAAAAATCGATCAAAACCAGACACAAAATCTGAGACACGAAAAACCTTCCCTTAATTTTTTTTCGGAAAAAATATTAAAACCGAGACAATTTTTTGAAGGAAAAAAATTAGAAACCCACCAAATAATTTTTTGAAGACAAAATTATTAAAACCCCAATGATTTTTTTGGAAAAGAATATTAAAATGCATCAATGATTTTTTAGGAAAAAATATTAAAAACCCAACAATGATTTCTTTTAGGAGAAAAATATTAAAAACCCATCAATAATTTTTTCAAGAAAAAAATATTAAAAATCCTCAGGAACATCAATGCCCAAAAACAGAGTGGCGGATTTTTGCAGAGATGCCAGAGACAGGTCGCTCAGAAAAATCACGCTAACCTAGGATGCAGGTTGCCCACGATTTTCAATAGCCAAAACAAATCATGAGCATAAAGGAGAGGGTCACGCGCCAAAACGAAGCCCTAAACATGGCAAAGAAAACATGCTAGACAGAAATCGTGAAAAGCTCAAAATGCCAATCTTCATGCGCAATACAGAAAATGAACAAAATGCGAGCTAGAGATGGAGAAAACCAAGTCGTGGCCAACAAAAACACACCCAGAAAAAAGAACAAATCGCGGCTAGAAAGAACAAAAGTTATGTCGCCCAGAAACAAAAGAAAACACAATCTTTACAGACAAAAAATCACGGCTCACAATGGAGTAAACGTGTGCCTAGACAAAGAGAAAACGCGTCAGAAGAAATAGGGAAGTGATGCTAGAACAGATGCGTCCAAAACACGCGCTATTTTTGAACACGTTTTTTCACCTTTAAAACCCACGAACTCTCTAGAAAGACGAGTTGCAAGAGCCAAAAATAACTCGAATTATAGCTTCTAAACAAGCGCACAAAATTCTCTTCAGAATTTTAAAAAAAAAATACAAATTTTTTAATTTTCTAGCTTTGATACCATGTTCATAGAGTCGATGTTGTTCTTTTACACGAGAAGCGAAAGCTTCAATAAATAGAAATAGAAGACAATGTTTCTAAAAGAAACAATCGTTAACAAAAGACGAAGTTAGAAACTACTGGATAACCATCAACAACACAAATAGAAAGATATTATACTAATATGCTGCAAGCTTTATACTTCATTCTGGCATCCATTTTCAGGGGGTTTCAAGGTGTATCTTACTCATGAGTTCATGATTTGTAACTCCCATATTTTTTGGGTATTGTTGTTTTAGATAATAGGGGATATTTTATGAATTGGGTTGTCAATATTTGTGAAAATACTATCTAAATTGATATAAAAATCTGGAATTTTCAGCTATGTATTCCCTATGCAATGTTCAGTTTTTGAGTTGAAAATTATTATTGCACTATCTTTTATTTTGCTGCATTATATTGTTGTATCAAACATTGCAAATATATCACAAAACATTCATCAAAACAAATAAAAATAAAGGAAAACAGGGCTGCATATTATATGCCCATACAATTTGAAGACAAGGAGTACACAAGTACTCTATATGCAGGGAGAGGAGTCCACTCCACATAATACATCTCCAGGCGGTTATCAAAATCAAAGAGGAGGACAAAGCCAAATACAATATGATCCTAGAGGATGCCCTCTCATACAATGTGGACAATGTAGCGAATGAGGACACTTTGTGAGAGACTACTAGAACAAGCAAGACAAAGTGCAATTATTGTGCAAATGGTGTGGACTTGGAAATTACAAAGACATTGGATGTCCGAAGCAAAAGGCTAGTGTCAATATGATTGATGTAAGACATAATGAAATATTGGCCATTACTCGTGCCCAAGTAAAGAAGGCTATGTATCCGGACCCATGTACAAAAAAGAAAGGCTTTGTCAAGTAAGGTCGAAGTGGAGAATTTTATGGACAAAGAATGATGCCACTCAAATGCAAATGCAAGTATGGTAACAAACCAATTACAATCTAAGAAAAATATTGCACAAGTACTTCAAGCTACTATACCAGTTAAAGTAGTGGATTTATTACAGAGTATTCTTGAACTTTGAAATGCTATTGTATCGGGGCAGAATGAGAGGTGCATGCTACGACCCAATTGGAGTCTGGTGGGAATGAAGAACCAATAATTGGACCTCTGTTATCGGGCGACCGAGTGATTGAGCCAATGTTATTGACAGTTAACATAACAAAGAAACTAGCGGTGGTGAATATGGAGTTTCTTGGAAGGAATCTCACTAATACAATTGTTGATGGCAGGTCAGGCGTGAATGTACTTCCAAAAGACACTTGGAGAAGTCTTGGCAAGTCGACCATTTGGTCGCCAACTTTTCAATTGGTGGGTGCAAATCAACAAGGTATTAAGGTACTAGGAGTTTTTTATGGGACACAAGGTAATTATTGGAACTCAAATATTTTTGTTGAACTCTATGGTCATTTCATTAAGGAAGAAAGCATACAACGCATTGTTAGGTCGGGGTTGGCTAGTGGCAACCAAAGTTGATCACAACTACAAAAGAATACAATCTCCATTGAGAATAAGGGTTGGAAATATATAATTGATTTGAAAAATTAAGCAGTCAGTGAGGAAGCAACTTCCTCGGATTCGTCAGATTCAGACTTCAGAGAAGAATGGATGGAGAGTCAAGGTTCGATGGAACCAAATGACGAAGGAATTTTGGAGCTATAATCATGTTCAAATGATGAAACAAATTCTATTCATGGCCTATTTCACTAGAAAATGGAGGACTATGAGGTAATTCCGTCGACTTGTAACTTTTTGGGAGCTACGACTCTTAGTGAAAAGCAACCGATGAAAAATGATTTTGGGATGTTGGATAGTTTATGTGCATGAAATGCAGTCCATGGTTGGTAAAAGATGAAAGTTGCAATAGAGGTATTTGACTTTGTAGAAGAATGCAAAACAATGGATGGTACATCTCATAGTAAGAAAAACAAAATATTTAACGTGGAGTGCACAAATATTGGTCAAGTCAAATAGAAAATGAAAAAATATAGTATTAAAAAATGAAAAGGTGGATAGATTGTAATTGAGTTGGCAATTATTGAAAACAGAAAAATTAAAGTGTTAAAATTGAGGAGAATTAAAAAATTGCCAAATTATGAAGTACGAACGACAATATTAATTCAATTCTTAAATTTTGTACGGAAAAGAGGGGGTTATAACATTATACAACGGTAGAGATAATTTCACTATGGAGGAAAAATTTATATCATACGACTTGGGTACCTTGCACAAAGAAGTTACAACATACAGTGGGGAGAAGTAGTATGGTGACGAAGCAACATTGAGTGTATTATACAGCAAGAAGATTTACAAAGAAGAGATATCATTTTATGAAAAACTTTGAAGATCATCGTATGCCCCTTGAAAATCATTGTACCGCAGAAAGAACTGCATTAGATCAATGTACGACAGTCTGGGAATCGAGCCGTACGAAGGAAGGAAGAATTTAAAAGATTGGAGGTTTGGTATATTCACCATGTATTACAAAAAATTGTACTAGTAAATTGTAGTATCATGTGAAAAAGGATTGGCGTATGATGAAGAAATCAGAGGGATGTATGGTGGAGTGGAGGCATCATACGGCAGACGGGTGAGGCATCTGTGCATCATATGGTCAAAAGCTCATACAAGCACATGATGGAGGAGGATTGACAAAGTACGACTTTGACAAAATCTCGTACGACCAATGGTACTATGGACAATATGGAGGAAGCGGACTCAAAAGGTATGGAGGAGGCTAGAGACTCAAACAGTACAACAAAGGTTGGGAATTCAAGCAGTACAAAGAAGACATTCTCCCATTGTACGGTCAAGGCATTATCCCATCATACAGTCAAGACATTCTCTCATCGTATGATTAAGGAATTTTCACATCATATGGCTAGGAAAGAAATACACCGTATATTCTACAAGGAGGCTCAATGTATGGTTGGCTTGGAGACTAGGAATCATACGACAATTTTAATTGGCAAAGAAAATTAAGTTTTCTAGTCACCAGCCTTCATTTAACTCTTGCATTGTATGGCCCAAACACATAATCCACATGGTATGGTCGTCTACCATCATACAGAAAATTCCTTCTTTAATCGCCATCATACGTGGTTTAAACACTCTACAATCTCTATTTGTTGGCTTCATAGCATAGTTTTTTGCCTCTTAAAAATCTTTAAAATTAGGTGTGCCATGACGTTCTGTGTGGTTTTGAAGGTCTTAAATTGTACTTGGTGGTGAGGGCTTGACCCCATTGGGGGTGCAGCCCAAGACCCTTGCAAGGGGCATTGCCCCTTGATCCTGCTGGGGGTGTTGCCTCTTGATCCCGCTTGGGGCGTTGCCCCCAGACCCCTTGCACTCCTTTGAATAGCCAAGTACACTTCAAGTTTGCCTACAATATCGTCATCCATTTGGCAAGTCTTCCCTAATGTTACTTGATGTTTACTTGTTGTCTAGAAGACGTTTTTCTTTTCTTTTGGGGGGATGATGTAGTTGGTGTACAATGTCTATTATTATGCTTTGGTAATTTTTGAATTGAAGTGCATACTCCATCCACTCGGTCAAGTACAACCGTTTGGGTGCAAAAGAAGCAGAGGATTTGGTCTATATACACTCCAGCCTTCTTCTCTTGTCACATAAGAAACCTAAATACAATGAGGGTGTGACAAAGAATTGGGATCTAACCCTTGAGTGTGCTGATTTAGATGCTATAGTTGTACAACTTACCTTAGCTTTTGTAGATGAGGCAATTGCTGCACTTGACATACCTAGTGGGGATGGCAATCCAATTGATTGTGGTTCAAGTGAAATTGAACCAAGTGTTGACCGGGACCTTGATGCTTTTGATGAAGACTAATAAATATTGATTTCAATTTGAATTTTCATTGTGTAATAACATTTTGAGACTTGAGTATTTATATTTTTGCAAATTATGAATATGATTATATGAAGTATTGAAATATTCTATTTATTGGCAATTATGTTTATGTCTTATGAGTATCATTGTTCTTATAATTATATTTATAATTTTGAACATGTTATATTCATTCCCATACCCATACCCAAGGAAAAAGAAAATTGTTGTACCGTCGTACCTATACCTGTATTTGAACCCGTACCCGAATCGACAACTTAGGTTTAATTGATTAGTATCGCAAACATAGTTGTGAATGAATTACATAAATTTCAAAAGGAAATAATTTTGAATTTTGGTAGGTGAGGGTGAATTGAAATTATTGGAAAAAATTCAAAATTTAGTGGTAGTGTTAATTAAGTTCAAAAAATGGATTATAACTAACTTTTAAATAAAATTGATTGGTATAAGTTATTGGGAGTTACTTTTCCACAAACAATAGTGTGAGATATTCAAATAAGAGTCATGTACTTTTCCTCAAACAATAGTGTGAGATATTCAAATAAGAGTCATATACTTTTCCTCAAACAATAGTGTGAGATATTCAAATAAGAGTCATATAAATGAGACTTAATTCTTGCATAATTTAATTTAGCATAATCATAACAATGATAAATCATCCTAGAAAAGCTGAATCAAGATTAGTATCATGACAACTCTTTATGTGAATATGAAATAAGTTGGAGTTAAATGGTTTTGCAAAAAATAAATAAGTTGTTAGTTGTGTTTTTGTCTAAGCTTTAAATTTCGGGCATTACAATATATTAATCGTTATTCTTTGTTAATATTAACTTTCTTTATAATTTTATTATTATATTATAATATTATATTTAATATTTATAAGACTTTTAAATATTATTATATATTATATATTTATTTACTTTTGTGGATGAACACAAAAGTAACCCGACCCCATTTTTCTTTTGACCGAACCCTCAAACCCAAACCCAAATCAATACTATGACTAGTAACTTAGCTTTGAATATGTTGAATATGGAACTTTGCTGGTGGAAGTTTCTTTGTGCACAGAACAAGTGAATTTTAAATTGCTAACTCATGTTCGAAGTTCACATGTTTTTAATTCTAAATATCTCCAAATACAGATGGTATACATGTTCTCTTACCTTGTAGTCACTGCTTTGTAAATAATATATTCCACTGTCTCTCAATTCTGCATGTAGGTTGATATTTCTTTAGATGTGATATTGCATCTGCAAGAAGAAGGGCCTTCTGATGAAGATGTTTTAACTGTCCTTGAAATTGAGCAAAGGGTACATGAGAATGGATTACAGGTATAAACTAAAAATGAATTGTAATCTTTATGAAACATTTTGGCTTGGGTTAGATGCTTAAGATAATGGCACTGATAAAATTGCATTGTACTTTCAACTGGTTACAGGAAAATGGATATTGGCTAGATCGGATGCTACGTGGTTATCAGTCTCGTTTCTATGAGGGTGATTTAAGTACATGTCTTAAGGTGAATAAAATTTGGTTTATTTTTGTTTAAAGCGTGTTTATATTTGGGCTCTGTTTCAGCTACACAACAACTTAAATTATGAGTTCTAAATTAGTTACATAATAGTCCAGAGATTCTGATATGGTGATCATAATTTGTGTTGGTCTTTTAGAGTCTTGTTATTTTTGCTCACTATGATCAGCTCAATCTTTGTTTAATTGATGCAGAAACTGGTCTATTAAAGTATTTTTTCATATCCACATAAATATAGTTTTTCTGATTTTGCAAACTTAATTTGACCTATATGCTAACCAATGGTTTGAATATGAATTCTTGGATTAGAAGCATCAATCATTTCACATGTCCTTAGATCATCGCCTTATTCTCTAGATACATCAATGCTTGGACAATATATACTAACCTAATTGTCTTCTATCTCAACCAATAAACATGACGGGAGAATATTTCTTAGTGTCCCATTTTCTAATGAAACAACCTGTTGTTTGATTGTTCCCTGTCCTTGAACGGAAAATAAGATGGAGAACTCTATCTATGTTTTACTAATGACTCTGTCATTCTTGGGTAATCATTCTTGTCATTTAGTCAATTGCTTCTAGTGATGGGAGGTTTATCTTCCCATTTGGGTTTGTCTTACATTTCCTCATCAAGCTCGCTTGAACACATCTTATGCCAGATTTTATAATGAGATGATAGTGTTTGCCACAAAGGTACACCCTCCAATCTGTTGAACTTGGAACAGCCCTGTGCTTCTGTCCTCAAGATCTGTTAGAAGAGTTATACCTTCACACTGCAAACATATATTTAATAAGTCTCGAAGACTATTTTATATGCCAGATTCAAGTGTTGCTAGATGTCAACTTTTGCTATTATTTAAACACAATATATCCTTTCACACGGTCAGAACTTATTGTCATACCATTTCACTTGTTTAACTTTATATAATGCATAGTTTAGAAACTCATGACTTAACAAAACACAACAAAATTCTGCAGGCCCAAAGTTGACATGGACTTGGTGACTTGGCATAAACTGAACAAAAATTTCAAACATTAAACCTAAAGCACAAAAAACAAGCCCTGAGTGTTCAACAAATAAGCACAAAATCTAAAGCACAGAAAAGAAAATGCAGCAGATTGTATTTACTTTTTAAAATTTCATCTGATTTTAGTTTGTTTAAATTCTTTTAATAACCCTCCCTTGCCATCCCCAAAATTTGGGAATTTTTTATCATCCCTTAAGCCTCATTCCTGTTACCCCAGTCCTAGAAACTCAGAGAAACTTTGCTTGTATACCACTATTTAGGGACCAGAAAAACATGCCTTCACTGCTCATAACCCATGAGGCTCACAGTGCGTAAATGGTGGTGACTGAATACATTGGAAAACATGTAATATTGTAATGTCCCTTACCCGAATTGAAGTCTGCATTTAATATTTTCACATGTACATATATCTGTTAGCATTAATATCTAGATATCCAAATATAAATATAATCACAAAACAATAATAAAGACATATGAGGAGTGGCATGGGTAGAGCCGCCCGAAGCTATCCATCTAAGCCCAAGAGCACAAGCGTCCTATCAGGACAATCCACCCCTTGGCCCCAAGTGATATGAACGTCTCAGAGTGGCATGCTTAGAGGAAACACTTGTACCTGCTTTCTCTACCTGTGCCATCACCTCGAAAAACACTCAACCTATTGGGGGAAGCCAGCGGAGCTTATAAGGGGTTCCGGGCCTACCACCCCTCCATGGCCGCAGCGGATTGTTAAGTGGGGTTTTTAGGCACCACCTATCTCAAGCCCTTCCACCCTAGTAGGCTTACAAACACGGAGAAGACAATCTTTTAGCAATCAAATACATTTGCATTTATTACTAATTCTTTAAGTTAATATCAGCATCATTATCATCATGATATTACTAAAGAAAGCATTACACCAATAATCAAATTAGAAATATCTATTTCTTATATTCAAAATATGCTAAATATTATTGCTAAGTGAGTACATCACTTGAGTTGCTATATCTCTCCATGTTTCCTTATTCGCTTCCTTCAACTTTGTACTAAATTGATCATAGGATGAGGACAATTCATAAATATACATAATCTACTTATGTTTATATTAAAGAGTCATCATTACTTATAAGTATCGTTATTGCATAATCATGTATATGTATTTATACATATATATATATACTTTATATACATATATATAATTATTCTTTTACTTATATCCATTAGTATTCATATATATATATATATATATATATATATATATATTTATATAATTTTTCTTTCCTTATTCATATATATTCTTTATTCATTGCATATTATTCATTATAAAATTTATCTATATCTATGCATATATACTTGCATGCCTATTAAATAATATATATATTAAATGGCTCTATATTCCAATGCGTAACAATAATTGTTGCTGCTGTTCTAAATTGCAAATCCTATTTCTCCATGTTTTTTCCCCCTTCCTTATTTTCCTTCCTTCTATTTATACCATTCAAGGTAGGTGACTCATGGGGGGAATGTATTGTTTGGTGAAAGAGGTGACTTTTCATAAAATACATCCCTTTGTTAGATTTAATTGCTGCCTTTATTATCACAATAATATCTATTTTTAAAATAATATATTATTACTATAATTATGATATTTCAGATTTCTATTTATTTTATTATTTTAATTTGATATTTTATTGAACATATTTTAACATTAAAGTATAATAATAAAACAATTTGCTAATATCTTATTATTATTTTATTCTAATGTATTACAATCTTTGATGTGTAATGATTATAATATTTATTTATTATTATTTTTGATACTAAGTTATTTAATACTAGAATGTAATAACAATAATTTGCCTATATATTATTATTATATTTGTTATTTCATATTTATATATTTAATATTAATATTGCTATTTATTTTATTTATTAATTGATTTGTATTTTAACACTTGGTCTTTATGGTTTTGTTATTTCGGGGACATGACAAATATCATACTAGAACAATGCTTGATGAGGCATTAGAACACATTCAATATCATAGAAAGATACTTGTGTATCAGATTGGAACATACACATAGTAGAAGCACGTTTTCTTGGAATCTCTTAAGCAATTGCACATTTAATTTTTCAACAATTTGTTAAATATGACTGCACAAGAACAAAGCTGAAGTATTACTAAATCATCTATTACTTTAGCTCTCTACAAGAGTGTCTTTGCAAATTTATCAAATTTGGTATTGATGGGTTACTGCTTGTAGATGCATGCTATAGATATTTAGAGTATACAGAGAACTCAAAACAAGAGAAATATTTATTTGAATGCTCTTAGTCTTAATTAATCTAGTTGCTAGTGAAAAACAACAGTTAAAAGAAACTCAAAACAAGAGAAGTATTTAATTCAAATGCTCTTGATGAATCCTCATTCAACTAATTTCAAATACAGTCATCCTATATAAGCCTATGTCAATATTATGTTATATTACTATAACATGGTTTCTGGATCTCCACATAATGTTTGACTTCTAGTTTTCTGTATGCTCCACACCTTGCAATTAATGATTGACCTCCCGTTCAGTAATGTGAAAGCTCTTGTTTTGGATGTTATACTCTCTTATGCTAAAGGGATTATTATGGAATAGATTATGGCATTTAACTTGACTGTCAATTGTTTGGAAATCAATTTTTGGTGAATTGGATAAAATCCATTTGAGTTAACTAGAAGTTAGTCTGACAATAATACTTGTCAGTGGTTGCAGAAGGCAATAGTTTAATTGCTGACTTGTTTAGTTGAATTTCTGTTGTAGTTGCTAGTATTGCTTCCACTGCAATTGTATTGACTGGAGATCATCTGCATGATGAAGATTTGTTTCAGGGTTTTCATTCTTTTACATGTTTGAAAAAATTAACGTGAAACAACCTGGCTTATAAGAAATGAACCAAATTTCTTTGTAGGTAGTGTCTGGCTAAAATTGATTATAAATATAAATGGGATATAGAGCTGTAAGAAAATTTTCCTCAGTTCTTTCTTACAATCTTTTCTTCAGTAGTGTCTGGCTAAAAGTTACTCTTGCAATACAATTATAGAATACGGATAAATAAGAAAACATTCGTCGCTACTTATAATCTTCTTTTCCCATGAGGTTTGAATGTGTTTGGAAACATAAATCGTGTCACTAATTCTGCCTTTGTAATTTGAATATCTCTGGTGTCTTCAGCATAAAAGTACTGAGCCAACTTAAGGCTTGGAAATTCACCTATCACAGCACACCTCCAAGTTGCAGATGTAAATAATTATGTCTTTGTAATTTAATGATCATTGATTACTTCAGAGCAAAATCTCCAAGCCAACATGAGGCTTGGAAATTGCCTTATATAATACATATTCTAGTCTTTCAGGCAACTTCAAAAGGTTACGATTTATCTCCTTTACTTAAAATAATAATTATGTTGGAAATCATGACAAATTTTCTAGGACAATTATCTGGCTATATCATTGAAAATATATCTCGACACTAATAATAAAAATATTGTAATGAGCAGGCCCAGGATGAATGGCGCAACACAGTCAGGTCATCTTTGTCACAGTCAACAACACAACAAGCTTTACAAAGGATATTACCATCACCATGCACAAAACAATATACAGTAGTTGTACTTATGCCCAAGTTACCTATGTTGCAAAGATTGAAGTCTTCCATTTTCACATTAAAGAATAGATCAAGCATAGAAGAAAAGGTAAATTGACTTTAAAATGTCCTGAAATGTCTTCATGCATGTATATCTAACTTTCTTTGAGGAAATTATAAAGATTTCAGATGTGATGTTAGTGTAGGAGAATTAAAATTTGTTATTTGAGAAAAAATATGATGGTCACTTGCAGAGCTGTATATGCACTTTTCTACTAGAGGTATGAAATAATGGCTGTTTTATGTGACCTATTCTGCTTGTTTGTAAACCCATTAGTTTGCTATCTTAGACATGTGTCAGCATGTTACTTAATTTCAATGATCCAAAAAAATGTTTGTACATCTTGAAGGTAGTGTGTGTAGTTGATTTTGCTCCACATACTAAATCTTCCTAGTTTCCGGGGACTTCTCCAGCATACCATATCACTTAGTTGTTTCCTCACCTAAATTATGTTTTACTTAATTCTTTAAGTAGTCTGTCGGAGTTCCTCCAGTCAACTTTGAAGGCAATTATTATTATTTGATTCGTCAATTGTGGACTTGGGGTCCACTCCTATATATATTTAACTTTCAAAAATATGAACATCAGTTTAAGCATTGGATCCAAAAATTGGTGTTTTTTAGATTTATAAAAAAGTGCTTCAAACCTTGATCGCAAGGGAACCATAGTACAAAATGTAAGATTACTGCTTAAAAATCCAGGAAATTAAACAAAAATATCTGTATTTATCTTAGCATAAGGATTTCATTGTTAGACCTCTGTAAGACCAAACATCTCCCTTGAAGTAACTCCCAAGCCTCCTTCTTTGTTGATACACATGTTTGAAATGCAATTGGTACCATCTATTATGATGTGGAATTTATTAACTATTCCTTCCTAGTTCATTGGACTATCATCTATGATTACCTCTTCATTATGAACTACAACATTGTTGACAAGGAAATCCACTTCATGGTTCGCTTCCCTAAAATAGTGATTGAAAGAGAATGATCTTAGTGACTCTATGTATTGTCCCCTTTTCAGTAGCCACAAAACAATTCGATCTGAGAGGAGTACAAACATCCAAGTTCTATAATTTATTGTATAGCATTTGCATTTTAGTGGCATCTAGAGACATCAATAAATCTCTGTCATCTCAGCTTGTAAACTGCATTTCAAAATCAGAATATCACTGCCATTACAGCAGTTCATGTAGTACTTGCATTTCAATCTGGACTCCATTGTATTGCTGCCATTTGTTGGCATTTTCATTGGCATATATATATATATATATATATTGGAGGCAATTAGTATTGATATGTGTTGGCGTAAGAACTAACACCTCTGGAGTGTGAGTTTGTATGTACAGCTATGCACACTATGCAATGAGTGCTCTTCAAATTAGGAGGGGAAGCTCGTTGTGCTGGAATGCATGAAATAGAAAACTAAACTAATGTCCTATCTTTTTGTTCTCAGTTGGTAGAGGCACAAGGTTAAGAAAACCTAGAACGTTGCAACTAAGTATTTTCTGGTTTCACAAATCATGTAACTACAACTAAGCTAACTTCTTTAATATCTATCCAATTTCCTCAAGAAACAGAGCAGGAATGTATTGTACGATAAACTCCAGGTGCGGGCTCACAACATGAAGGCAAGGTAGGCGCAACTATTTGCTAATCCGGGAAGAAGTTTATTAAAACAAACAAATGAACGGTAAACCTGGTACAGCTTCACAACATGAAGGCAAGGTAGGCGCAACTATCTGCTTGGCTGAATGAGTCTACTATAACACACATCATACGATAAGCTTTGAGTACAGTTTCGCAACATGAAGGCAAGGTAGGCGCAACTATTTGCTCTTCTGAATAGGCTTATAATAAACAAAAAAAACAAAAGGTAAGCAACTGGGACAGTAGATTGTATAGACACAACACGCATGCAATAACGATCAAACCAGCAACCCCATTTAACTAAGGTCGAATAAACACCATAACAATAACATGAAGGCAAGGTAGGCGCAGCAATTTATTATAACAACAATTACTCTTTGAACAGATACAATAATAGCAATACTACAGGCAAGGTAGGCGTAGCATGTATGCTATCAAGCAAAAGTTAAAATACAAATGAGCTTAAAGCTCTTATTTATAGACTTCAAGGTGTAGGCAACCCTAAAATCACCTTGAGTCAACTAAAGTCTTGCAATGCATGCAAGATCTTATTCCTAAACCCTAATTGAATGAAACTATACAGTTAACTGGAATGCTATCATCAGTTAACTGAAACATCTAATCTAAATGGACAAGGTGCAACATGCACGTCCTTATTGAAAGCAAGTCAACTGGAATGCTATCATCAGTCAACTGAAAAATCTAATCTAATCTCCAAGTATATGTAGATGTTTCCAAGAAAGACATGCATGCAATGTATAACAGCAAGTTAACTCGGAAAGAAGCCTCGAGTTAACTACTTCTGATGACTCATCATTGTAAGCAACTGCATGGTCTAACTGAAAGTCTACTCTAAGTTTATCATCTCCTCCAGGAATTTATCAATAGTATCATCATCTGGCACTTTGACGCTGTCCACGATGATTAACTGCTTGTCCAACTCTTTGTCTCCATCTCGGATCTCCCTCTGACTATCTCTAACCTCTGTGGTCACCTTTTTGAAACTGATAGTCAGCATTGTAAACTCCTCCATCTTGGACGCCTCTGGCCCTCCACATAGGTTATCACGAACTAACTCTTCGAACTCAGCTTGAACTGCCTCTAACTCGGCGTAGGTACCATCCTCATGCCGATAATGACATGGGATCTGAGTGATGTACTCGCTGATGAAACGAAGAGCTGCAACAACCTTTTCCTGAATCATGCTCATCTTAGCAGAAATCCTGTCATATGTCTCCACCCTGCAAAGATACAATTCTCTCCAAGTGAAGACCTTCTTCTGATCTCCATCTGCTTCAATGGCGTCATAGATTCCTGCAAGCTGTGATATCAAAATCAGGTCCTTCGGCTTACGCTCGGCTATGCAAATCTCGAGCTCCTGAATTCTCTGGCGAAGACTATGTGCGTCAACCCTCAACTGATATAGCTCTGTGAGGAGGTGTCGACCAGCAACAATAAAGTCTTCAATCCAGGTATCCAGTAGCTTTCCTCGATTAACCAAGTGTTGAATCCTCTGCTGTTCTGCGGCGGTCTCTCGAAGTTGTGGGAGTAAAGGTGCTTGCCCCTCGTTGCCATGAAGCAAACCCGAGATGTACCTGCGAAGTTGTCTAATCTCAGCCTTGAGAACTGCCTTATCTTCACCATCTTTCATGACACGCTCCTCTAGATTACTCGCGACGACTCTGAATAGATTCACGTCGGTGTGTCGAGTATTCTTACCCAGATTAGTTTTGACGAAGGTAAAATCACCAACATCAACTTCATCCAAGTATTTGCCTTCTGGGGGAGTAGCAACCTCTATGACGATCTCTGCCTCAAGATTCTTCTCAATATTTATCTGCTTTCTGGCCCTCTTATTCAACCTGTTCTGATAGGGCTCACCAAACTCAGACAAATCAAGATTATATGAAGGCATACGCCTCTCCCTCTCCAATGACTTCTCGAGCCAAGATGAATAAGGAATACTGTCCTCTCGAGGTGGAGCCGTTTCTACAGTATCAGCTGCTGGCGGATCCACTGGTATGAAGGTCTCATGTGTCGGAGTCTCAGGCTCTGAATCAATATCTATGGGAGACGAGTGTGGTGAAAAAGGTGAACCTGGAGATGACAAACCGGCCTCAGTCTGAATAACTGGTTCCGATGAAATAACTGGCTCTGGAAGTACTGTCTCTGAAACTGGTAGCGTTGGCTCTTTCTCAACTTGTTTCCTTTTGGTGATGCTTTTTCCTTTTGAATTAATTCCCATCTTAACCCCTTCAGGCGGCCTCATAGTAACCTTGACTCGAGGTTTAGCCTTAGAAGTAGAAGGTAAAGAAGAAACTACCACTGCTGGCGGCTCTGTAACTGGTATCACCCTTCGCTTCCGCTTGTTCTCAAGGAAGTACATGGTGGTTTTGATAACAGACCTGGATAAGTCTTTCACTGAAGTGTTCAATGGGACATACCAATCAGGTTGGCGAAGTGGCTGGCGAGCAACTTGGTCTCTAATGAATGAATGAAGAAGTATCTGGCCATCATCATCAGACAAACCTTCCACATCTTCTGACAAGAAATCAGCAATATGTGGAACAGTAAGCCTACAATAATGACGACGGCGCACCTCAAATTCATCCTCACAATTGACCCAAAAGTTCTCAAGCACTGCCGAATGTGAAACATTTCGCTCCAACCTTGCCGAATAATGACCCAACGGATCATAGGCACGCTTCTGAGGAAAACACCCAAGCTGAAGTTTCTCTAACTCGTGTGCCATCAACTTGCAATCAGCAGCTATTTTGCATTTGTAAATACCTAACTCAAACGGAAAGGTGAAAGCTGGCTTATGTCGATTGCGAAGAAAAGTGTGAACCTCATGTGCCTGTCTCATGAACTCCATGAAAAGAACCTTATCGATGGGTACCTCGGTAGCATCAGAGGCTCTCCTGTATATCCATATACACGAATATATGTGAAAGTAGGAAATTGGATAAACCAATCTACCCAACTCTCCATTGCTGATTGTGCCTCTGTAGAAATCCTCACATGCATCTCATTATCCAAATTTTTGACTGTCCTCATAAGAAAGTGATCATTCACTGCTATAAAGTCCTGTTCAACTTTCAAAAACTCCAACTAAGGGTAGTATTCGTGCACTCGCTGAACACCCAGAACTCCATCGGTCTTTAATAATTTAAAGCTGCCTTGAAATGCAACTAAGTAAACCAGAAAAGTTACCATATGGAATTCGTGAATCTTTAGGAACTCTGTAATCTGCTGGTGAAGACACTCGCTGATAAAAATGGCCCAGTCAAATGTTTCTTTTTTATCAATAACTCGTGAGATGAGGTAGAACATCCATGTTCGGAAAACGCTTGAGTCTTCAGAACCTGCTAATCGATTAAGGAAAGTTATCAAAATAGCAATCTCGTCCTTGAAATCCCCACATGCAATCTTCTTTGGCATGTTGGTTTTCTGAACCTTCAACCATCGTTGAGCTACTTTCTTCTGTGATCTATCCTTGTCCTTTTCCCATATTCTGTCACAATCTGAAATGGATACAGCGAAATGATTTGAACGTGGAGGAATAGAAAAACATTTTTCTACATCCCTCGGCTTAAGGCTACAAATAATCCTTCCATCTGTCGATCTGATTTGTCTGGTAGACGAGTCATAATGCTTAACACAAGCAAGTACGAACTCAAGATCAAAGATTGAGATAGGAATGGACGCCGCTGCAAGTATCCCTGAACGTTCAAGATTTTTTATTGTAGTACTGCTGATACCCTCCAATGAGTTCAAATTGACGATGGGAAAAACATGACTTAAGTCGATATCGGTAGTTTTCAGAAAGTTATGAAGAAAGCCCTGTTTGGCCTTATAGTCTATGGGATTATACTGCATTCTGAAAAACTAGACTTTTGACTGTAAAGTCGGGTATGTTTGGACCACTTTGGAAAAACTGGAAAAGCTCGGGGATAGGCTAAAAATAGCAAGGGGAAGTGAATTTTTTCGAACAAATTCTAAGATATGGGTTTTGTGTAGAATCAAATTCTAATGCAACCCAGAACGTTAGAATTGTGAAAAAATGGGATTTAGGCTTGCATGCAAAAGGTTTTTGGTTGAGATTTGAACTAGCAGTTAGGGGCATTGGGGGCAATTTTTCCCGCGAAAATTTGGAACATGGGTTTTGTGTAGAAATGAATCATAAAACCACCCAGATCAACAGATTTGTGAAAAAACGTGATTTAGGCCCACATGCAAAGAGAATTCTGGAAAAAAGCACAGTGCTTCTAGAAAAGAGGCAACGGGGCAATTTTTGCAAAATAATCTAAGACATGGGTATTGTTGTTGATGCTGAAATACTCGAACCCAGATGATGCTTTTCTGAAAAATCTGCCATTTTCTTTGACATGCGAAGAAAACCTAAGACGAGAATAGAAGAAAGTAAGACAGAAGAATAGAAGTTTTATTTTCTTGTTTTCTCTCTTCTTCTGTAAAAAATTCGCCTATGCTTGAAGTAGAACTGATAAAACCTGCATGCAAAATAGAAACCAAGTCTGAAATAATCTTCCCTTGAACAATCTGAATCTGTAGCTACGAAGAATACTGAAATCTGACACCTGTAGCACCTACAAATCAATTTTATGCTCAAGAAAGATGTTTCTTGTCAACTCTGATGAAGAATAATGGACGCCATTAGCAAAATATATAGAAAAATATCTTCTAAGGCATGTGGAATGCATGCTAAGCTTTGGAAATGGCACTTGAAGTACAACTGGTGCTTCAAAACACACGCATGGCCTATATTTGGCTTCAAACTCAGTTAACTGGATGTAGAACCAACCCAAGTTAGGGCGCCATCCTGAAGATTCAGTTAACTGATGCATGCAAACTAAGTTTAGCCAGTTATGACTAAAAATAGGTAAAATAGAAGTCGACCTGAAAAAGAGTTTAACTGAAGATCAAAATTTGGCAAACTGAAAACTCTCTTCATGCGCACTTCTACTTTTGAATTTCAAAAAGTCAACCTTTGACTTTAGGCATCCTTCCTTACTTAGACATTTTCTGAAAATTTAGAATCTAAAACCTCAAACGAAGCTCATGTTCGATCACTGATTCTGGTTGACTGTCACGTCGGATCAACTGGCTGACAATCTCAATGAAGAGTAGGACCAAAACTGACAAGAAGATTCCTTGAGGTGGCAATTCAAAATTCAACCATCTGAGGCTTCAAAAAGATGGGCGCCCCTGGAGGCCAGGGGCGCTTTTGACCTCAGTGTTAGAATATTTTCAGGCATTTTCATCATTTTCACTGATAACTTAACTATATTTCACTTGACGTTTCCCGGCATTTGACAAAACTTCAGAACATGCTGACTGGCTCACTGCGGAGTAGGCTGAATTCTGAGTAAAGGCTCCTGATGAACACTTTATATAAAAACATCATTTAACCTTCCTAAATCATGGGCGCCCCTGGCCTCCAGGGGCGCTTTTCTCAACCAATGTCATCCATTACTGCAACTGGAAAAAATTACTCAACTTCCGGCTGCGGATTGCCAAGACATCTTCTGAACCAGCTGAGACAGGGAACGGAAAGCTGAAGCTGACACAAACGAGATGAGTATCTGAAATCATCAAACAGATTTCATTAAAGGTCTCAAAACCTTGTCAGGGGTGCTTTTGTCCTTTCTGAACAATTTTTTGATCAAGTCTAAAACCTCAAGTTTGACCAGTGATGGCGGCAACTCGGCAACTCAGATTCACCTCCTGACAGATGCATCGCGGAGCTGGACCAAAAATAGAAACAAACTTCCTAGGTGTCACTTGATCAAAAGACTTCATCTGAATCTTCAAAAAGATGGGCGCCCCTGGCCTCCAGGGGCCAGGGGCGCTTTTTCTCTTCAAAGTTATCTACTTTGCATTTCCCTTGTTCTGTACTGAATTTCCATTTTCAGGCGTTTTACTCCTCTGTCGGACTAGATGGCTAGCTCATTGCGAAGCTATCAGGAAACTGGAGAAGTCATCTTGGTAGAAAATTTCACAAAAAGTTGAATATAGCTTCCATAATGATGGGCGCCCCTAGCTAAGAGTGGCGCTTTTGACCTCCAGACTTAGAATATTTCAATCCAGACTTAGCCAATTTCACAGTACTTTTACCTCGTGGAAAATCTCCTCCATCAAAAAGCATAATTTTCAACATCTTTTATCATAGAGCGTTCTTCTTTGAGTTTCAGGCTTAGATATTAACACCTGGTACTAGCCAATTGCCATTAATGACCTCAGAGGTCCTAACTTTTCTCCTGAAAAAGTTATAACTACCCACCAGCCTTAAACTGACTTTTAACTGAAACTGACTTCACCACTGTGATCGTGATGTGAAATAAGCCAATCAAAATTAATTTCAGCCAATTCTGACAAGTTCTTATTTTTTAGGGTTTCGGGCTAAAAATAGATTTCAGAAACCCTAATTTTCAAAATTTTCAAATTTTGCCAGTATCTCCGTGGCATGACATTGACTCAAAGCCCATACTTTATTTGCCCAAAAACTGAGTTTTGACCTCACTTTTACAAGGTTTAGACCATTTTAAGCAAAATGCCTTAATGAAGCAAAATTTTTGGTTTGGGTACAACAATATGTCAAAGCTTTGAAATCAATTCCATTTCAGTCATTGAGATAGGTTGCATGACATATGTTTATCAAAATGTCACTAGCTGTAACTGTGCATTTGCACTTCATTTTCAGTCATTCTAAGTTTGGGAAAATCTGAAGAACATTGCTTTGCATCATAGCTTTCATTTGTAATTCATTGACATGCTTAGATAAGTCTTTAGAAATCATCTGTTGCATCTTCATCATCATACAAAACCAAAAAACAAAAGAAGAAAACACTTATCAGCTGAAAGAAGGTTGTTTGCCAACTGTTTGACAAAATTCCTGAGTGTGGATAACTGAAAATTTAAGGCCAGATTTGCAAGGGTCTTTACACTCTAGAATAGGCCAAACATTCAAGAGTATATTCAATACCTTCCAATTTTGGGTGCCTCTTTTTTGAGGGCATTGATAATAGTCATTGAGTTGTTCTTATTAGAGATTGAGGAAGGTCCATATTTGATGCAAAGTTGGAAGGCCAAAGAGCAGAGCTTGTGCCTTAGCTTCATTTTTGGTACCAAACTTCAACTTCTTTGATGTGGCACACATCATAATTCCAGCATTGTTTCCTTTTTCACATACTACTCCTAAATATCCCAAATTCTCTCTACAACCCTATCGAAATTCAGTTTCAAACAGCTAGGGTTTGGGGGTACACACTTAATATTTTAATAGCTTTCTAACTTAGATTCAACTTTTAATGCCTTGAAGGGTGGAGTAAGGGGGTGGGATTTGAGTTGTGGCCAAATTTTCAATATTTATTGATCCCACATAGAGAGACTTCTTGTTAGATTGTTCCACAATTGATGCAGCCATGGTCAAAAGGTCCAATGAAGGACTATCCAGCCATGCAGCCTAACATAAAAGTACACACATGAAATAGAAAAAACACAAGGAAACAGGACATTCACATTTATTTAAGATTGCATGATTATCACCAAGATTACAATTTCTCACTCTGTTACAATGCATTTGCTTACATGTGAGGCTACAGTCGTTTCATTACACTTACAAGGATAGTTCAAACACAAATTTTAGCACTAAATAACACCAGATTTGCACCTATTCAAATCTTCATTATGCCACATTAAGATCTCCCTTAGGATTGCACTCCACTTCATACTTCTTGTTCTTCTTCATCTCGCATCTCACAGTCTCACTTTGCTCCCATTCTATCCCTATGCTCCCTCCATCACCTCTTTATTTTGTCTTCTCCACTTACCTTTTCAAATTCCATAATCTAGCATATGTAGCATCCACAAGCTTTTCCACCAATCTGTGTCGACTACAAGATGAGGCGAAACCCAATACCACATGTGAAATATCTCAACCAATATATATGCAATTTTTCTGATTTTTTGAAACACAAAATGATGCCCTAATTTTCTGATTTTAACCTCTACTCAAACCCTAGTTTGCTGACATAAATTTCTGAGTTTATTCATGCATTAACAACAACATTCAATCATTCCAATAATATCAAAACTCATAGCAGATTTGTTTGATCATGAACAAGTATGAAACCAACAAAATAGATCACCAAAACATTCAACAACATATGCCAAAATTCTGATATTCAAATATCCAGTTTTCTGCTACAAATCAGACCTATCTAATGGTGCAATTACACAATAAAATGGGCTCCAAACACGCCCAACAACATGAAGAAGTTCGCTGTTATGAAGAAACTCCAATCTATGCAATGAAAATGATCTCCTACTTTAACCCTAGCTGGGCGAATAGCTCCAACTCACACCAATGCAAACAAAATGCAATTATTTGATGAAAAACAACTCCAAAACCCTACCACAGGAGTGCACTGGCCTGCTGGTCTGATTATACGGTTTGTAACCCTTGAAAATCTGAAGAATACCTTCCAACTTGCCCAAACTTGCCCCTCCAAACTAGTCGCCTATGCTGATGCAAAAATCTGAGAATGAATCTAGCAAGAATCACCATTGAAGCACATGTGAACCTCCATCATGAAGTCCTCCATTGAAGAGCTATGTTTTCGCCCAACTCCTCCTATATTCTTAAGGGTTTTCATCCTTAGAATATTTGCCAAATTGCAGATCAGAAAAGAAGAGATAATTTTATGATGAGAAAAGCCTCCAAGGAGTTATAAGGGAGATTCATATATCACAAGCAAACTCTTCAAGTGCTCCATGAGTGATCAAAGACTCAACCAAATCTGCATTACCCATATCTCCATCTACATATGAAGGCATAATACTAGTGGTTGATCCACAAAGTGTATGCTCCATAATGCCATCCAAGTCTGTGATGTGAGCCTTCAAAGGGCTCTCCAAAAATGACACCAAATCCTCATAGAGCAAGCTACGTGTACAAACAAGGAATTATGAATCATACCTCAAACTTGATTGCTCCACTTGTTTGGCCACCATACAAGGCTCATTCCTCATATGCCACATACTTTGAATCTTATTTGCCTCTCTCATGACATGCCGTACTAATTTGGTCCTCTTGTGTCTTGGACACACAAATGAGACCTCATGTTTGTCTCCAAATGAGTGCCAACAATAGAAGAAGTCTTCTTGCTATCATCCTCATGAGTAGGAGCAGCCAACTAAAGATTATGCATAACCGAAAGATTATTGTTCAGAAAATCAGAATAGTTATCATACCTTCCCAATAATATATTCATTTGAATTTGCATCCATGATGTGTGCCATGAGTCCCGAAAGTAGGGCAGCCTCGTGCTTCACCAAAGAGTCATCCATATGATGGAATTGTATCTATCACAAGTAAACTCCTCAAGTTCTTCATGAATGACCAAGGGCTCAACCAAGTCTGAACCACCAATGTCTCCACCTATAAGGGTATACATGACATCATTGGTTGGTCCAAAAGGTGTCTTCAATGGAAAATCAAGTGTGTCATGTACCCTAATTTTTATCCCCTGGCTGCAAGCTACATCTTCATATGTATAGGCCTTCTTTATCTCCATGACTTCATCATAGGACCCTTCAAGTCCTTCCTCCATGTCTCCACTCTTTGCTATCTTCATGTTGCATTGCTTTTCATCGGATTTGGCTGACATAGAAGTCTGAAATTTTGTGTGTGATGAAGAGTCTGCCATGCTCAACTCCTCACAAAGCTTCTCCACCTCATCTTCTTTACTTCTCAAGGCATCAAAATATATCTCACCAAGTGTGAGGAGATGATCTCTATCTGCAAGTGAAGGTAGTTTGACTTTACTACCACAAAAGCCTCCTTGAGTTCGTGCAAGTCATCAAGAGATAGACCTCCTTCAAACCCTACATGCTTCCCTAGAGCCTTCCAACACAAACCTGCCATCATTTTATGAACATGATCAAAATGAGATAGGGCTACCACAATCGTACCTTCATTTACCTTCAATTGTCCTTCCAAGTGATGTGACTTATGAGACCTAAAATCTTCATGCAACATTTTTTATTTGTCTTCAACATCACCTTCATAAATCTGATCAATCATCACTAATGTGGCACATCCAGTGGCAGCATGCCCTTCTTCCTTGTGTTCATTATGAAGACACATGTACTTATTAGTAGATGTAAGAAGTGAATCCTCATCCTGCTGAAAGCATATGGGAGCATCTTCATCTTCTTTAGGTGTCGCATTCTCATCACTAGCTCTCAACATCATTGGTTCATCCTTGTATTTGAGTCCCATAGTTTTAGACCAACGCCAAGGTGTAATATCCATTACAAACCATACATTATCAAATTGTAGGATCTTCTTACTAGGCCATCCCTTAGTCTTTATGATCAGCTGTTTAAAAAAATGTTTCTCATACCACTCCAATAGGTATTCATCAAATGTGATCATGTGTATGAAACAAGGATCATCAAACTTACTAGGAAATGCCATACCTCGTGTGTAGCTTTGTCCCATGAACATCCTTCCGTGCATACCCTGATTGGCTGTTCCAAAATCTGCATTGTCATGTGAAGACCACCTCATAGGTGACTGTTTTTCTAATTTGACATCTTCTTCTAATTTCTGTTTTGAACGTAGGGCTGCATCATAACAAGCCGGCTCCTTGAAAATAATGTTATTTTCCACACATCCTTCCACATCATCTTTCTCAACCCTAGATCGAACTTCTCTATCATGCCTTGCAAAAGGGCAATGACCCAACATACCCAAGTCTTTTTGCTCATCACATACCTTGCGACTATGATGTAGAGATGATGAAGCAACGCTAGGCTCAATTAATGAAATATCACAAGAACCCATACCTTCATGTAGCTGATCTAACATGGCCGGTTTGACAACCTCCATAGTGATATATTCTTCAATCTTCATGTGCTCTTCATTTGTAGCTTCAATAGGTGAATCTCCTTTATCCTTGCCCTCATAGGGCTGAAAAGAACTTGTGAACATGTCTTCTTTAGGGCTGCATATTGACTGATTTTTGTCCTCCCCATAATTACTTGCAAGTTGCAAGTCACATACATGTACTTCTTCTTTATTGTCTAAACTTTCTCTATTGATAACTTCTGATTTTTCTAGCTCATCCCTCAATTTTCTAAGTGAAGCCACTGTGAAAGATCATGCTTCTTTGGTTTCCTCTTTCGCTTGCTTTTGTCCATCCAATAGTCCATATAGCAACCAAAGGCATTTCTAACCTCTTGTGGAAGTGTATCGTACTCATCATAGGCAACCATTACATCATCAATCCCATGTGTTGCCATGACTCCAAAACTTTCTGAATCACATACCCAACAGGCTGGCAAGATACATGGCTCTGATACCACTGAAATATCCCAACCAATATATATTTGCTATATTTTTTATTTTTTGCAACACAAAATGATGCCCTAATTTTCTGATTTTTAACTTCTGCTCAAACTCTAGTTTGCTGACATAAATGTTTGAGTTTATTCATGCATTAACAGCAACATTCAATCATTCCAATAATACTAAAACTCATAGCAGATTTGTTTGATCATGAACAAGTATGAAACCAACAAATAGATCACCAAAACATTCACCAACATTGCCAAAATTCTGATATTCAAATATCCAGTTTGCTGCTACAAATCGTACTATCTAATGATGCAATTACACAATGAAATGAGCTCCAAACACGCCCAACAACATGTAGAATTTCACTGTTATGAAGAAACCCCAATCTATGCAATGAAAATGACCTCCTACTCTAACCCTAGCTGGGCGAATTGCTCCAATTCACACCGATGCAAACAAAATGCAATTATTTGATGAAAAACAACTCCAAAACCCTACCAAAGGAGTGTTCTGGCCTGCTGGTCTGATTATACGGTTTGCAACCCTTGAAAATCTGAAGAATATCTCCGAACTTGCCCAAACTTGCCCCTCCAAACTAGTCACCTATGTTGATGCAAAAATCTAACATGAATTTAGCAAGAATAACCATTGAAGCGCATGTCATGAAGTCCTCCATTCAAGAGCTAGGTTTTCGTCCAACTCCTCCTATATTCTTAAGGGTTTTCATCCCTAGAATATTCACCAAAGTGCAAATCAGAAAAGAAGACATAATTTTATGATGAGAAAAGCTTCCAAATGAGACATATATATATTTGAATCTCCCTTATAACTCCTTAGTTGGCCAAACCAACTTTGGGTTTCACTTTATATTTTAAATTTGTTTTTTTATTTTATTTTAATTGTCCTATCTTGGGTGCCAACTTGCAAATTAACTTTATTTATTTTTAGGGGCCGCCCACCAAGATAAAAAATATATAAAATTATTTTGGGCGCCAAAAATTCAAAATTAAATATTGTTCTCTTCCTCCCTTGGCACTAAAAATCAAAATGATGAAGTATTATTTTTTTCCCTCTTATTTTTTCATGTTTGCCCAAAAGGGACATTACAACATGTAATGTGTCATCAACCAGAAATAACAAATCTACAATTTCAAATGGTAAAACAATGGAGATCCTCCACATTGTACATTTTCATTCATTAAATTAATCCTTACAAATATTCCTTTATTAGGCATTAACTCCAAATATGCTACCACAAATAGAAATAATCACAACTGTGTGCAATTGTCCACTTGTAGTCACTTTCAAGCCAATTTACAAAAATTTCCTCTTCCAAATCACCTCAAACATTAGGACATTCTTCAACATCAGCTCAAACTATGCTCAAAACCACAAATGCTAATTTCAAATTGTAGTGAAATCTACTAACTTTCTTTACCACAAATTGGTTGGTAACCACAAACTCAAACAAACAAACAAACAATTGAATTAAACTACAAGATCCACCTTTCTAGAATGATGCAATATTACCACATTGCCTAGGGATGCTCCTGCATCAGACACCTAGGGCTGATTTAAAAAATGAGTCACTTATTTTCCAAGATAGCTTGTCTCAATTTGGGAGTTGTAACTTGCCGCTTCCTCCACTCTCTCTTTCCACCTCTTCAATATGCCTCAAGTGATCCACCCTATGCACTACATTCTCTCTCGCCACTTACCATATCACCCATCTTCCAATTTTGGGGTTGTGGTACTCTTCCACCAATCATCCTATGTGCCACATACTCTTGTTCAGTTGTCACTTGCAATCCTCTTGCCCTTTCTCAATATGAAGGTAGAAAAACTTCAAATAAAGTTGCAATGTTGAATCAAACTCAGATTTGCTTTCAAATATATTTATTACTTCCAATTGAAACATTGAATACAAATGTGATCCTTGAAGTGGAATTGCTCCAAAAGTACATGAGGGTTTTTGTCCTCCAAAAGTTGCAGCCAAGGGATTTCATCTTTGTTTGCACTTAGATTGAAACTATGAAATTTGCAAATTTCATAATGGATGTTTCCAAGAGGGTTACTAGTTTGCCTTCATAGGCAATTAAAAATTTGGGTCCACAAATAAAAAAATTTCCCCCAAAAATTAAAACAAAAAAAGTAACTTTATTTTAGAATTAATTACACTTCGCTTACAAGCCCCATTTGGGAGGCATGAAGAGATACTAATTCACCTAAAATTTATATTAAAATTAATTACACTTGGCCGACAAGTTCCTTTTTTGGGGGCCTCAAGAGAGATACTACTTCGCCTAAAATTTATTTTAAAATTAATTACACTTGGCCAACAAGTCCCGTTTGGGGCCTTCAAGAGATATACTAATTTCCCCAAATTTAGCAATAAATGGGCCCCAAAAGAAAAGATTTAACTTTTTCATAACTTCATGGAGGGGACATGACATTATTGAGTTTCAAATCAATAGAATGCACAAGGAAGTGTATATCTTAGAAACTTGGCGAAATCATTACCAATGATGCCTAAAGCTGTTGTGGACTGTAATTTATTGAGCAAGGAATGGGTTATTTTTCAGCAAGAATATTTGAAGTTAGGGTCAATGCAAGTGTTATATGGTTGATTTCCCTCATGGAACAACAAAACAAAAAATTCAAACTCATTGTAAGCAGTCAATAAATTTTCAACTACATTAGGAAATAACATAGTTGGATGGAGATGCGTCTCAGATACCAGGACGTGTTTCCTCGTACCGGAAACTCGTTGGAGACGTCTCCTCAATTTTTCATTTTAAAAAACAAAAAAACCCTACATTTTGACAAGTTTCCATATGAAAAGGGAAAAAAAAATGAATCAACATTTCTAAATTTCAATGTGTGATATCAAATATGTAGTATGAACTCTTTGACTCTTTGACATTTGTGTGTTTAAACTTTAAATTTAATGTTAAACTTTACCAATGTTCTTGTTTTGAAAGTTCAATGTCATGATATTTTCAGTTTTAATGTAGAAAATTTATAAATTATTAAATTATATTAAAAAAAAAATAGCGTCTCCAAGTACCCCCATCTCCTATTTTCACAAATAGATGTATTGGTACCAGTACTAGTCTCCTGGCAACTATGGGAAATAACCATAAAAGTTGGAATGATTTATTTGACTTGTATGCATGTGAAGATATCTATGTGCATACTAACTCTAAGTATAAAATGTCAATACTGGAACAGCAACAACAGGCTGCAAATGGTGTCCAACCTATAGGATTTTTTAGTTTTCAGGTATACATCAGAAAAGCGTAGTGGAAGCATGGTGTTGATTAGAATTTCAAAACATGGGATTCCAAATTTCCAATATTGATTTTGGATTCTAATCTTACAAAATTTATCATCCGAAGATTGAAGATTTGTCGAAAGAATATATTGAAGATTTCAACACTTGTGTTGAAGATTGAAGACTTCCAGGTTTTAATGTAGATTGTAGAGTTTCTAGTTTGGTACAACAATCCATATTTATTTGTGAAGTGTTTCAAAATTATCATATTCCCATTTGTTGTAAGGGTTTCATTGTTATTTCAGATTTATTCAATAGGGGATTGTTGTATTGCCGTATTAATGATATTTGCTAGGGCATACACATATAGTGAAGGTTTTTAGGTGCAGATTGCTGGCTGATTGAATATTTTATATGTACTTTTCTCAACTATAAAATACTCTTATGTTGTATAGCTTGAAGATAAAGGCCATACACCTCCAACGGTCTAACCCTTATAGGGTTGTACATATTATAAAGGTGAATTATAGCATCAAAAGGAAACAAACTCTCTTGTTCACTTCCAACTCAGCAAATAATGATAAATAAATCTGTCATACTTACCATAGAAATCGCAAAAATCAGAAGTTGCCAAGTTTGTTGATCGTTTCCCCCATTAAATTGCATTTTTTAGCAAAATCATTGACCCACAATTTCAATGAGTTTTTGGCATGTAAACATGTTAAAATCGAGGAGAAATCGCATGTTTACCTATGTGATTTACTCATTTTTCAGCCCACAATTGGCATTTATACACGTTTCGTGTAGCGTTTTCCAAGAGTAAAGTCTAGTTTGCAAAATCTCACATGTGGAGATTTTTATAATTTGTATATGCATTTGCAACTCTCGTCAAAATAACACATAAATAGAGGTGGACTCTTGTAGCAATAGCATATAGATGATGTCAAAGAAACACTTTGTGTGATAATGAACTACCATTTGTGGGGCAAATATATGAGGTATCCTCCATTCATTTTCCTTCTAAACCCAAGATGGCTTGTGCATTGAGTTCATGTTTACAAGTGATGTAAGGAGCCATCTTATTTGAGGCAAGAGCTAGATGGTCTCGATGACGAAGTTTGGATTGGATTTCTATTTGCAATTTTTAATTATAAAATAAAAAATAAAAAAATTTAAATTTTAAAATCAATATTTCAATTAAAATATCTTTTTGATTGATGGGCATACAGATCTAAAATGTCCAAGTTTAGAACATCTAGAGTGGCAAGGTTGGGGGCTCTTTGTTTCAATACTTTGAGTTAATGATCCATCTACTGAAATTAAGATCACAGATTTTGGGAAGGGTTTGGGTAGATCTATTCTAAAAGAAATGCAAGAGTGGAAACCAGCCTGCTTCTCCAAAACATTTTCATCAACCATCACAAATGAACCCATGTAATTGCCAATATTGGAAAGAACAAGGAAATCGCAATATTCCATGGGTAAATTGTACGATCACATTGAAATTGGGTAAAGGTTATTTTGAAGGAGGTTGGATCAAAATTCAGTACCGATTCCTATACTTTGAGATCTACACCATCCATCAACCAAGGAACCCTAGCTAGAAATTTGTTGTGTGCAAGTGTGATCTGGGCATTTGACCACGAACAAGCCTTTTGAAAGAAAAAAGATTGGTAATCTAAGCCCATGTTTTCAGTTCCAATTATGAATACCTTTTATTGCAGGCCAGTGATTGGCAAATTTCCCAATTATCACCTTTTCTCTTAGATTTTCAATTATAGAGCCAAGATCAATTTCTTTCAAACAGATTGTAGGTTTTATGCACTCAGCACCTAGTGAAGAATCTGAAGGAAAAGAATGGTCTTTCCTAGTTCCCAGGAAGATAACATTCACACCAAACGTCATCCCTCTCTTTCTCAGCCATCCTGATTCTTTGCACATTAAATTCTGATGCTCTGCAGCTCTTTTTCTGACCCACATCTCCTGCTTTCACTGATTCTGCTCTGGCCTACATTGCCAAAAATCACTCCTCACCGCACCCTCCTGTTTTACTGTTTTCTATAAACTTGCTAAACATAGTTAATTCAATGTTCATAACTTCGAAGGCAATTATTAAACTCTTTAGTAATTATTAAACATAGTTAATTCTTGTAGCTTTCTTAGCAGTTAGCACCCAATCCATTAAATGCATAATTGGTAGATAAGTGGTACACCTTATATACACACTTGCTTGTTGGTAGGCATTGGCATTCAAGAATTGGTATTTCACCTTGGATGAAAGGGGCAATTTGTAGGTATTGTTGTTTTGAAGTATTTGTGACATAACAACTAGTTAATCAATGTTTTATCATCAAAGAATAGTTTAATTGGTTTTCAATTTTGATTTTTTCAGTTGTCATTATGCAAAATTTCATGTTTTTTCAACACTTGTACAACAGTAGACACCATGTTGCTTGACATTTGGATTTCTTCTAAATGCTTAATTTTTCTGTGCTGAACATTGAACTAGTCTGTTTTCAAATTTCTCTACCTTTTACAGTTTCCATATATTTGAGCTTTAAAAGAACATATACATTGTTTTCAGGTTTTAATCAGTATAGGTGCTGCACTAGTATTGGCCACAGTTTGTTGGCAATATTCAAGGAGGATCAAAAATATAGCATGACAATTTGATTCAAGGTATTCTTTAATACCCATAATTGCTTGATTGGACCAGCAGGCAGTGGTGTTACCCATGATCATCAAAGTTGAGTGGTCATGTTAATTAAGAAATGATGTTTCAACTTTTTTTGTAGCTTTTACTTAGTTTAGTGGGGCATCGATTGGATATGTGATTAAAATAACATCTCCTAAGAAGGAATGTTGAGTGTTTCATCTAAGTGCCAGTGAATGTATGAAGCCTACCGTCTGCTTTATGTGTAAAGACACATCTTCAAGAAAGGTTATATAGTATGAAATGCAATCATATCGTGTGTTGAATATGAAATTCTTTGGGTCTATTTGGGGCAATTAAGCCACCACAGGTGCAGGAAGATTCACAGGAATTGATTTGGTTAGACAATTAGTCTATTATTAGTTTATTTTTTCGCATTCTTTTGTTTTATAAGTCCAAATTGAAGTTCAAATTGGGATCAATGTCATATCTCAATCAGTATATCAAATAGGCATGTGGCATTTGATGTCATGTACTTTATCTTTGAAATCACTGAAAAGGTGGTAAAGTAAAACATCATGTTGATTTGTTAAGACTGTTACCTCTATGATACAAATGCTATCTGGTTGACTTCTTTCCATTATATGCTTCCATTCAATCATAGCTGCATATATCAAACCTACAAATTTGTTTATTATAGATGAAGATTAGATCTCTTTTCCTTTTCGCACATAAGCTTCATTCACTGACAAATCTAATAGACTTGAAATGCCAAACACAGCAACATGAAGGAAACCTCAATACTCTCATTAATCATTTGGTCATTGGAACTATGACTGTAAATTTAAAAAAGACTTTTTTAGTTTACATAGATAAATATTAAATAGGCAACACAAAGTAGTTTGTTAAGAGAAAACAAAGTAGCACTAAATCATAGTGATTTCTTCGTGAACTTCAGGATGACTATCAGTGTTATTTTTAATTTGTTTTATAGGTGAAAGGTACCATACACACCTAGAGATGTATAATCGAATGAACTGCAACCTAGGAATGAATCAATCTTTATTGTTGACCTTTAAGCTATATTTCAACACTGACCTGATATGTACATATCAAATTAACATTTAAGCTATCACTGTCAATACCTTCTTACAGTTCTCGATATCAATATTGTCTTTGGATATTCTGTTAACAAGTTTTATTTTGAAAAAGGGGCAAATTATATTACAAAGGAGTGTTTACAAAAACTAAACTTAGGATAGGGCCTAATGGTTGGAAGATTACACAATTTGAAAATGACAGTAAAGACTGAGATAGAGCTGTCAAGAATTATGCAACTGATAAGAGGACTTTGAGTCTACACTCAAGAATGGCATTGATTTTTGTGGTTGGCCTATCCTAGTCCTTGGCCAAGGCATTTGTGTGTTGTATGCTATTTGATTCCTTATGGATTGTCTTGCATTTGAATTTTGTGTGATCACGACTAGCTCCATCTCCTTTTATGATGCACATCACTAAAGGCCTCATGAAAGGAATGGATGACTATTGAAGAATGTGGGGAAGCAACAGCTCTGTGGTTGGTTGGTCAATCACTCTATGTCCTTTCTTCGTGCCTGCAAGAGGATCCATCTTGGAGACAATCTAGACAGCTAAAGCACTGTCTAAGTTTTGTATATTCCTCATTCCCCACTCTACTCCATTCTCGATCACACAATGATTGGAAACAACTGTACACTCTCCTCATGACATTAATATATAAAAGCACTATGATTCCTTGATTAGGGAATGTGTTCATAGATTATACATTGATGATCGTTCAAATGGGTTAAGTCTGTCATCTTTTCTATTTGGATGTAGTGGAGTTTACTAACAGACTATTTTATTAATGGTTTGATTATGTTGCATGCCTTAAAATCGTCTGTCACTATTCGGGTACTGAAATTTATGTATGAGAATTAGTTATTGCCTATCTGACTATATCGTAGGCATCATATTTACATGTCTTTTGTACTAACATGATTTGTCTCTTGAACTATGCTATATTTCTGATTTGTAATCTTTACTTGATTGTTGATTATTCTTGACCAATTTTGATGAGATCTATGGTAATTCCATTTATGATGGCCAGTGGAACATAGTAGAATGCTTTACATGACTAGTGTTGTACCCAAACCGAAATTTTTGCTTCATTAAGGCATTTTGCTTAAAATGGTCTAAACCTTGTAAAAGTGGGGTCAAAACTCAATTTTTGGGCAAATAAAGTATGGGTTTTTAGTCAGTGTGATGCCAAAAAGATACTGGCAAAATTTGAAAATTTTGAAAATTAGGGTTTCTGAAGTCTATTTTTAGCCCGAAACCGTAAAAAATAAGAACTTGTCAAAATTGGCTGAAATTAATTTTGATTGGCTTATTTCACATCACGATCACAGTGGTGAAGTCAGTTTCAGTTAAAAGTCAGTTTAAGGCTAGTGGGTAGTTATAACTTTTTTAGGAGAAAAGTTAGGACCTCTGAGGTCATTAATGGCAGTTGGCCAGTACCAGGTGTTAATATCTAAGCCTGAAACTCAAAGAAGAACACTCTACGATGAAAGATGTTGAAAATTATGCTTTTTGACGGAGGAGATTTTCAACGAGGTAAAAGTACTGTGAAATTGGCTAAGTCTGGATTGAAAATATTCTAAGTCTGGAGGTCAAAAGCGCCACTCTCAGCTAGGGGCGCCCATCATTATGGAAGCTGTATTCAACTTTTTGTGAGATTTTCTACCAAGATGATTTCTTCAGTTTCCTGATAGCTTCGCAATGAGCTAGCCAGCCAGTCCGACGGAGGAGTAAAACGCCTGAAAACGAAAATTCAATACAAAACGAGGGAAATGCAAAGTAGATGACTTTGAAGAGAAAAAGCGCCCCTGGAGGCCAGGGGCACCCATCTTTTGGAAGATTCAGATGAAGTCTTTTGATCAAGTGACACCCAGGAAGTTTGTTTCTATTTTTGGTCCAGCTCTGCGACACATCTGTCAGCAGGTGAATCTGAGTTGCCGAGTTGCCGCCATTAGTGGTCAAACTTGAGGTTCCATACTTGATCAGAAACTATTCAGAAAGAACAAAAGTGCCCCTAGAGGCCAGGGGCGCCCAAGGTTTTAAGACCTTTAATGAAATCTGCTTGATGATTTCAGATACTCATCTTGTTCGTGTCAACTTCAGCTTTCCGTTCCCTGTCTCAACCGGTTCAGAAGATGTCTTGGCAATCCGCAGTCGGAAGTTGAGTAATTTTTGCCAGTTGAAGTAATGGATGACATTGGTTGGGAAAAGCGCCCCTGGAGGCCAGGGGCGCCCATGATTTAGGAAGATTTAAAGATGTTTTTAGAAAAGTGTTCATTAGGAGCCTTTGCTCAGAATTCAGTCTACTCCGCAGTGAGCCAGTCGGCACGTTCTGAAGTTTTGTCAAATACCAGGAAACGTCAAGTGAAATATGGTCAAGTTATCAGTGAAAATGATGAAAATGCCTGAAAATATTCTAACACTGAGGTCAAAAGCGCCCCTGGAGGCCAGGGGCGCCCATCTTTTTGAAGCCTCAGATAGTTGAATTTTGAATTGCCACCTCAAGGAATCTTCTTGTCAGATTTGGTCCTACTCTTCGATGGAACTGTCAGCCAGTTGATCTGATGCGGCAGTCAATCAGAATCAGTGATCGAACATGAGCTTCATTTGAGGTTTCTGGATTCAAATTTTCAGAAAAATGTCTAAGTATGGAAGAATGCCTAAAGTCAAAGGTTGACTTTTCAAAATTGAGAAAATAGAAGTATGCATGGGAGGAGTTTTCAATTTACTAAATTTGGATCTTCAGTTAAACTCTTTTTCAGGTCGACTTCTATTGAACCTATTTTTAGTCATAACTGGCTAAACTTAGTTTGCATGCACTAGTTAACTGAATCTTCAAGGTGGCGCCCTAACTTGGGTTGGTTCTACATCCAGTGAATTGAGTAAGAAGCCAAATATAGGCCATGTGTGAGTTTTGAAGCACCAATTGTACTTCAAGCGCCATTTCCAATGCTTAGCATGCATTTTACACGCCTTAGAAGATATTTTTCTATATTTTTACTAATGGCGTCCATTATTCTTCATCAGAGTTGACATGAAACATCTTTTCTTGAGCATAGAATTGATCTGCAAGTGCTACAGGTGTCAGATTTCAGTGTTCTTCGTAGCTATAGATTCAAATTGTTCAAGAAAAGATTATTTCAGACTTCATTTTCCATTTGCATGTAGGTTTCATCAGTTCTACTTCAAGCATAGGCGAATTTCTACAGAAGAAGAGAAAACAAACAAATAAAAAACTTATATTCTTCTGTCTTATTTTCCTCTATTCTCGTCTTAGATTTTCTTCGCATGTCAAAGAAAACGACAGATTTTTCAAAAAAAACATCATCTGGGTTCGAGTATTTCAGCATCAACAACAATACCCAGGTCTTAAATTATTTTGCGAAAATTGCCCCGTTGCCTCTTTTCTAGAAGCACTGTGCTTTTTTCCAGAATTCTCTTTGCATGTGGGCCTAAATCACATTTTTTCACAAATCTGTTGATTTGGGTTGTTTCAAGATTCATTTCTACGCAAAACCCATGTTCCAAATTTTCACGAGAAAAATTGCCCCCAATGCCCCTAACTGCCAGTTCAGATCTCAACTAAAAACCTTCTGCATGCGGGCCTAAATCACATTTTTTTGAATTTCTGACGTTGTGGGTCATCTTAGAATTTGATTATGCACAAAACCCACGTCTCGGAATATTTTGTGAAAATTGCCCTTCGACAGGGTATTTTTAGCCTTATCTGGAGTGATTTTTGGTTTTCCAGAGAAGTTGTCAGAACGTAGCCATGTTCACAGTCAACAGGCAAGTTTTTCCGGATGCAATTCACATAGATCAAATTCAAGACCATGTCGGTCTTAATTCATGATTTCATCATAAAAGCTGACATTGATTTGTATCAAGCACATCAGAAAGGTTGACAAGCGTAGTCACTCAAGTCCACATGGTTTTGTGCCTCGTATAGCTGATTGTCTTCCAAGGCCAGTTTAGAGGGTTGATAAGCATGAAAAACGTGAGAAACGTCAAGCTGCAGAGGAAAACAGTGGCCATCACTTCAGTTACAGAGCCGCCAAAGTTACCGGCCAGTGAAGGGCCAGTTTAAGTATGCAGAGATTTTCAGTTTTGCTTGAGTTGCTGAGAAGCAGTGAATTGACAGTTGAGACATGTGACGACCTCTAGATGGTGATGCAGTCACTAACCTCATGGAGGGGTTACTTGCTCGAGATCAGGGTCAGTGAACTTCAGTTCAAGGCGTCCCACCTTTTCCAAGATAGACATTAGATAGACATTAGACACAGGAGTTAAACTCGAGGCTTCTTTCTGAGTTAACTGGTTGTTACACATTGCATGCCATGTCTTTCTTGGAAACATCTACAAACACTTGGATCTTAGATTAGATATTTCAGTTAACTGATGATAGCATTCCAGCTGACTTGCTTTCAATAAGGACGTGCATGTTGCACCTTGTCCATTTAGATTAGATGTTTCAGTTAACTGATGGTAGTTTCCCAGTTAACTGTGTAGGTTCATTCAATTAGGTTTAGAGAATAAGATCTTGCATGTCTTGCAAGACTGTAGTTGACTCAAGGTGATTTTAGGGTTGCCTACACTTTGATGTCTATAAATAAGAGCTTTCAGCTCATTTGTAATTAGCTTTTCCTGGTGATAGAGAATTGCTGCGTTGTCGGCAACATGCCTATTCCCAAGATTGGTTCACCCTTGTAAATTAGAACTTTTGCTTGATAGCATACATGCTGCGCCTACCTTGCCTGTAGTATTGCTATTATTGTATTTGTTCAAAGAGTAATTGCTGTTATAATAAATTGTTGCACCTACCTTGCCTTCATGTTATTGTTATGGTGTTTATTCGACCTTAGTTAAATGGGGTTGCTAGTTTGATCGTTATTGCATGCGTGTTGCGTCTATACAATCTACTGTCCCAGTGGCTTACCTTTTGTTTTGTTGATTATAAGCCTATTCAGAAGAGCAAATAGTTGCGCCTACCTTGCCTTCATGTTGCGAAACTGTACTCAAAGCTTATCGTATGATGTGTGTTATAGTAGACTCATTCAGCCAAGCAAATAGTTGTGCCTACCTTGCCTTCATGTTGTGAAGTTGTACCAGGTTTACCGTTCATTTGTTTGTTTTAATAAACTTCTTCCCGGATTAGCAAATAGTTGCGCCTACCTTGCCTTCATGTTGTGAGCCCGCACCTGGAGTTTATCGTACAATACATTCCTGCTCCATTTCCTCATGCTCTGTTTCTTGAGGAAATTGGATAGATATTAAAGAAGTTAGCTTAGTTGTAGTTACATGATCTGCGAAACCAGAAAATACTTAGCTGCAACGTTCTAGGTTTTCTTAACCTTGTGCCTCTACCAGCTGAGAACAAAAAGATAGGACATTAGTTTAGTTTTCTATTTCATGCATTCCAGCACAACGAGGGAGCTTCCCCTCCTAATTTGAAGAGCACTCATTACGTAGTGTGCATAGCTGTCCGTACAAACTCACACTCCAGAGGTGTTAGTTCTTACGCCAACAACTAGTAGCAATTATATCCTTATCTTTGATTTGAGATTAACTATTAGATGTGAAGATACTCGACTAAAATACCATTAATATAACATAATGCTGCTAGAGTCCGTACATGATGAAGTTATGATCTATTTAACAATAAACGGTGATAATGGTTCAACCTTCCTTATCTATAGAACAATGTTATTTTACATTGTATTGTGTACTTGTACTCAGTAGGGTGAAATTGTTAATGAAATGCAATGTGATGTCTATTAGTATCTTAACTAAGACGTGATCCTTTGACATGTGCATATTATCTGGCATGCAAATAGAGTGCACATGCATGTACTCAGTAGGGTGAAATTGTTAATGAAATGCAATGTGATGTCTATTAGTATCTTAACTAAGACGTGATCCTTTGACATGTGCATATTATCTGGCATGCAAATAGAGTGCACATGCATGAACTTTCCAATACACAAAGTGTAAATGATCAGGACTCAAAATATATTCAGTTGTTCCTTGCTAACAATGCCATCTTTATAAAGAGATTGGTATGTGCTTTCAAGGAGAAACTATTCTCATCTAGATTCTATGTTTTGGGCATGTAATTAACAAAGCCTAGGGTGAATATGTAACCATTATGTTGAATGCTCACTGGTATATCTTGGAATGTATCGAATTAATACTTTATATTAATAGTCTAACAATACTCCCATGAGTGTGTTCGTGAAGTTTGAGTCTAATGACATTAATCAGTAATGCCACTGTTTATTGTGTTATATCTTCTTGAATGGAATTTCATACCTAATGAATGATTAGTATATATGCATAATGGTGAATGACTGGTTGTATGCTCATTGTTTCACCAATTTATCTAGGCAGAATGGAGAACGCATTAACTCTTAAAACTTTATAAAGTCCCTAACATGATTCAATATCCTTGGACACTTATTCTACCTTGGATGAAGGGAGCAATTGTTGGAACAAAATCAAACCAAACAACAAACACTGTAGCTCTCATACCAATTTATTGGAATAAAGCCAAATAAACTAACAACAATGGAAACCAAGGAGGAGGAGACCACACTTCAAAATAGAGAATACAAATCCTATTTATATCAAAATATCTTTTTATACAACCTGATCATAAAAATTGTTCACAAGTAAAATTAGAGTTGGTGTGTTTGTTGTATGTGTCCTTGTGGCTGTTGTTGATGCACCACTTCCTCCTCTCTATTTTGTTCTTCCTCACTCTGTTGCTGCTGCAATTTTCTATTGTTCTTTCAACTAACTATTTTTGTTTTTTATTCATCCATTTTCAACTTCACCAACCAACAATAAATTTGCCCCAAAATTAACTGTTGTTTGGTGGCTGGAGGGTTGAAAAGTTCATAAATGTGCACTCTAACTCAGGATTAGATATTATAACACTGCCCTTTAATCCTAATTTGCTTTCATATTTATTCTGTATTTTTGGAGTTGAAACTATCAATTTCAAAGTTAATTGTATGTAACTTCTAAAGCTGACTGTGAGGGCTCTAAAATGTCGTATCCATGATGCCCAAGTTTTTTTAATGCAATATACAAAATACCATATCCCTTAGTGACATTAACATACCTCAAGATTCTTTTGCCTATTGCCAATGTGTATCTTTTGGTGTCTCCATAAATCTAAAAACTGAGTTACTGTGTGCACTATATTAAGCCTAGTTGTAGTCAAATATATCAAACACCATTGCTTAATTTTAGACCCATGCCTATTGATGTTGATGCGTGATTACTGTTCAACATTCTAAACTTATTCAAAATCTGTGTTGCATACTTTGCTTGAAAAAAGAAAATGACATATTTTGTTTGTTTTACCTCTATGCTTAGGAAATATTCTAGTAGACCTAAATTTGTCATTTCAAACTATTTTTTTATGGCTTCTTTAATGAAATTATCATTCTTTGTAAAACTTAAATCATCTACATACAAGAAAACAATCAAAATATTACCTTCATTTGCCTTGATGTAGAAGGTGGACTCACCACCATTTTTGTTAAAACCACTACATAACAAATATGTGTTTATTTGACTATTCCATGCTTGGGGTGGTTGCTTAAGCCTATAAAAAGCCTTTTTTAGCATGTGTACTTTGTTTTTGTGTCCTTAGACTTCATACCCAAGTGGCTATTCTACATACACTTCTTTCAACATGATTCAAGAAAGCAGACTTCATGTTCATTGATACACCTTCCACATGGGTTGGGCTACTATTGCTAAGACTACCCACATTGTTTCCATCCTTGCAACTAGAGTTATTAAAGTTATGTATCTTATGAAAGATTCTAGCCACAAAATTTATTTTTTTGTTAACATATTTTGGTCAACATCAACATTCAAGAATGGGAAATGCTTATCAACTCTAATATCAAGTATTTTTGAAGAATAATTAGTTCAATGTTACATTGGGTGATTCAAATCGGAAATTTGAGAAGTATTATTATATTATGCCTTGGCAATTCAAGAGGTAGTGACAATCGCACAAATATTAAAACAATTATATTCATTTTTTGAAAAAGGAAAATTCTAGTTTTGTTCCTAAAGTGGTTTCAAAAATGAATCTAGAGGGGATTTATTTAGATATAAAACTCATCATCATTGTCAAATTAGTAAAGGAAAGCAAAGAAGTAACAAAAGAAAATAACTTAATAGAATGTTAAAAAATTGAAAAAAACTATATAGATGTGAAGTGCTATTATATTATGCCTTGGCAATTCAAGAGGTAGTGACAATCGCACAAATATTAAAACAATTATATTCATTTTTTGAAAAAGGAAAATTCTAGTTTTGTTCCTAAAGTGGTTTCAAAAATGAATCTAGAGGGGATTTATTTAGATATAAAACTCATCATCATTGTCAACTTAGTAAAGGAAAACAAAGAAGTAACAAAAGAAAATAACTTAATAGAATGTTAAAAAATTGAAAAAAACTATATAGATGTGAAGTACTATTATATTATGCCTTGGCAATTCAAGAGGTAGTGACAATCGCACAAATATTAAAACAATTATATTCATTTTTTGAAAAAGGAAAATTCTAGTTTTGTTCCTAAAGTGGTTTCAAAAATGAATCTAGAGGGGATTTATTTAGATATAAAACGCATCATCATTGTCAAATTAGTAAAGGAAAACAAAGTAACAAAAGAAAATAACTTAATAGAATGTTAAAAAATTGAAAAAAACTATATAGATGTGAAGTGCTATTATATTATGCCTTGGCAATTCAAGAGGTAGTGACAATCGCACAAATATTAAAACAATTAGATTCATTTTTTGAAAAAGGAAAATTCTAGTTTTGTTCCTACAGTGGTTTCAAAAATGAATCTAGAGGGGATTTATTTAGATATAAAACTCATCATCATTGTCAAATTAGTAAAGGAAAACAAAGAAGTAACAAAAGAAAATAACTTAATAGAATGTTAAAAAATTAAAAAAAACTATATAGATGTGAAGTACTATTATATTATGCCTTGGCAATTCAAGAGGTAGTGACAATCGCACAAATATTAAAACAATTATATTCATTTTTTGAAAAAGGAAAATTCTAGTTTTGTTCCTAAAGTGGTTTCAAAAATGAATCTAGAGGGGATTTATTTAGATATAAAACTCATCATCATTGTCAAATTAGTAAAGGAAAACAAAGAAGTAACAAAAGAAAATAACTTAATAGAATTTTAAAAAATTGAAAAAAACTATATAGATGTGAAATCTTCATTACCTTAAATTATTGCTTAATTTCTCTCGTTCCAAGCTCTCGTTGCCTTAAGACTTTTATATAGTGATTTTTTTTTACATATTTTTACTATATTGAAAGCTAAATGTTCTGCCTTATGCAATTGTAAATAGATATCAATAAATAAAAGAAAGATTATCATAAACTATTGAAAAGGGGTGCATTTTACATTTAAAGCCAAAAATGTTAAAAAGATGGAGAGAGGTACGTTTCACATAAAGAAAAGTGAAAAGATAAGAAACAGATTCATAATTAATGTCTAGAGACATTTTGCAATGGAAGTGAAGGGTGGAATGTAATGGTATGAGCGTGTTAACAAAAACTCTTATCTTTTATCTTAAATATGACAACCATTTACATGTTAAAATATTAATATTTAATGATAAATATATTTTTTCCAAAATTAACATGTTAAATTAAAGAAAAAATTATAATTTTTTAAAAATTTAAATTTAAAAATTAATCAATTTTGTAATAAGTTTTGAGTCAAGAAAGAAATATTCTGATTTGTTAATTTGAGATATTTTTGTTTTGTTAAATATAGTTGAAAATTGATAGGCACAAGGTTGGTGAAGGTATAAACATTAAATAGCTAACCAAATTAAAAATATAGAAGAAAAATAAAATTTTAAACAATGTAAATGCAATTAAATTTGTGTCCACATATATAGTAAATAAAACCATTCTAATGTAAAATGAAATAACTCGTAAGTAAAATAGCTTTTTTTATTTTTATTTTTATTTTTGATGGAGGTCATCCACAAATTATTTGTAGCTATCTGATATGGGAGCACGAGCCTTCTTGGGTTGAACCTCTTTGGCTAAGACCCAAGGTCTGAGGGGTATCCCATTCCGTCAAATTTGTTTGGGCACAATCTTGACCTCATCCCTTTTTTGATGTCAGTCTTTGCACTTTACAAGACTTGATCTCTGGTGCGCTCATTTAGAACCGTTCAACTTCACTAGTAGACCAAGGGCCCATTGATTGTAAAGTAGCTTTAAGTTGATCCTTCAACATTTTCTAGATTTTAATATGTATTTAAGATATCTATACTAGTTAAGATAGTGGCACAAGGTGGTTTGGGTTAGTGTAAAATTTTCAAGAATTTAAAATTTATAGATTTTAGAGTGAAAATAATAATTTTACATATTCTTGCTACATTGAAAGCTAAATATTTTGCCTTACACAAATGTAATTAGATTTAATTCTTGTTTATGCTCTAATTAAATATAGGGAGCATAGTAAGATGTCTTGAGGCTTTCATGGCCTTAAGACTTTTATAGTGATTTAACTTTTTACATATTCTTGCTACATTGAAAGCTAAATGTTTTTCCATATGCAATTGTGATTAGATTTCATTCTTGTTTATGCTCTAATTAAATATAGAGAGCATAAATAAAATTATTATCTAAAATTATTAAAAAGGGTGTATTTCACATTTAAAGCCAAAAAAATTAAAAAGATGAAGTAGTAATATTTCAAAAAGAAAAAAAGTGAAGATAAGATGCATATCCATAATTAGTGTCAAGAGGCATTTTGAAATGAAAGTAAAGGGTGGAGTATAAGGGTATGAGTGTTAACAAAAGCTCTTACCTATTATCCTAGATTTGAAATACATTTACATGTCAAAATATTAATTATTTAATGATAAACATTTTTTTCCAAAATAAGTAACATGTAAAAGAAATGAATTTGAGATTACAAAAGATGTTTCTGGCGAGCATTTCTAATGGGAAATTTCAAAATGTTTCTGGCGGGCGATTGCAACGACCTCTTGCGTGTGTGGAGTCTCTGGGCGGGAGTGGTCGGCCTCCTACGTTTGTTGTGGATGGCTCGTTGCCTACTTCGGTCGGCTCTCTGCCAAACGAACCTCCTGTTGGCTCCCTGGCGGAGTCTGCCTTGTGCGGCTCTCTGCCGAACAATTCTCTGTCGTTTGGCTCCCTGGCGGAGTCTGCCTTGGGCGTGGGTGTTGGCGTGGGCGGGCCTATCCTTTCCGGTTTGCTCTGCGGGAGCATGTTTTGCAAAGCCCTCCGGGCTGGTGACGGGGGTTGTGCTTCGGGGGCTCCTCCCAATTCCTTGTTGGGGGATGGCATGGTCAATGCACTGCCTAGTGTGGGTGTTGTCGTCCCCTCTGTCCCTAAGGTGTCGTTCGCTCCTACCTCGGGTACTCCTGCTAGTCAGAAGTCTTTCTCTGAGGTTGTTTCTAAGGTTGGCACCCAGTCTGCACCTGCTCCCTCTAAGGTTCGTCCTCTACCATGTGCTCGGGCTTCCCTTGTGGTTGTTTGTGGTCTTGAAGTAGCTGAAAATGAAGAGTATTATTTAAGGCAGGGTGCGGTTTGTAGGTTTAATGGCCTGTGGCCCTCCCTTCCAGATCTACATGAGTGGGTTTTTGTTTCTTGGAAGCCCATTGTCTTAGGATGGATTGAGCTTTACCCCAATGCTCGGGGGTTTTTCTTTGTCTCTTTCTCCTCCCTTGCGGATAGGGACTGTATGTTGGATATGGGATGGATGTGGGGTGTCCATTCACTGTCCATTAGGCCTTGGTCGCGCTCCTTCAACCTACTTACTGAACCGTTGAACATCATACCTGTTTGGGTCCGTCTTCTGAATCTTCCTCTTTAGTTTTGGGAGCTGTCCTGTTTTGAAGCTATTGGTAACTCCATTGGACATTTCCTCAAGGTGGACTCAACGTCTCGAGATCTGGGGCACACTACGGTAGCCTGTATTTTGGTTGATTTAGATATTTCCAAACCCCTCGAGGTGGTTCTAATGGTCTTGGACAGACCTTGGTCGCAACTGTTGGACTATGAGGGCCTCCCCTTTCGTTGTAGGAGGTGTTTTGCTACTGGTCATTTGGCCTCGAGTTGTCCTCTTGCTTGCTGCAAGAATGCTCTATCAGATCACCTCATAGTCGATGCTTCCTCTTCGGATTCTTCGGACTCTTCTGACGATTCCTCTGAGGATGGCGATCTTCTTGTCCTTGCTCTAGTGTCTTAGCCTCCCCAGGCTCCTATTTTGGCTACCTCTTCTGTTGATCCTTTGCTGCACCGGTCTGTTGTCGATGTGTAGTCACTTCCTGCTCGTCCCTCGCTTATTGACTCGACTGGTTCGTTGATCACTTTGGTCTCCTCTTCTTCGCTGTCGACACCCATGTTGCATGGTGACTCCTTGCCCATGGTGGTTGTTGACGGTCCTCTCCCCTTTCCCTGCTCGGTGGTTGTTTTTGAGCCTCCTGGCCGATTGTGCTGCGCAAGAAGAAAGGACTCCCCAAACCCGTTGCTTCTCTGCGACCTCGGGTTCTAGATGTTGGCTTGGTCCCCTCTAGTTCCTAGGCTGTTTCTTTTCAGTTTCTTTGTTTTTCTACAGCTGTCAGTCAGTTGTTTTTGTTTGTTCCTAGAGTTCAATTATGTTTTGAACTATATTGTCCTTTGGCCCTTTGGGCCCTTTGTGAAGGGTACGACACCCTGAAAAATGTTGCTTACCTTTTCAAAAACATGTAAAAGAAAGAAACATTAAATGAAAGGAAAAGTTTATAATATTCTTAAGTTCAATTTAAAGGTTGATCGTACTTTTAAAAAGTTTCTGAGCTAAGAAAGAAATATTTTGATTTATTAATTAGAGATATTTTTTATTATTAATTAGAGTTGAAATTTGATAGGCACAAGTTTGTTGAAGGTATAAACTTTAAATAACTAACCAAACTAAAAATATAGAAGAAAAATAAAATTTTAAACAATGTAGATACAATTAGATTTGTGTCCATGTATATAGTAAATGAAATCATTCCAATGAAAATAAAATCTTTAAATTGATATCTCAGTATGTTTTAAATACACATGTATTTAAGATATCTATACTAGTTAAGATAGTGGAATGAGGTGGTTTGGGTTGGTGTGAAAATTTGAATAATTAAAGATAATAAAATAGCTTTTTAGAGAAAATGGCTTGGGGTCAAAATTTTGAAGTCTCGTATTTATGTAAAGGAGAACGCATAAAGCAACAAAGGAAAAAGTAATGGGAGTGAATTTGTGAAAGAATGAAGCAAAATATTTAGAGGGTAGGATGCATGACAACATTGGAAATATAAAACATTTAAGAAGAAAGGAAGCACAATCAACAATATGAGTCACAATAATGGGGGAGTAGGTGAGTCTAAAGACCAAATCATTTCTAAGAAAGGAAAAATCTAGATCATCGACAAAATGAAAGTTCACATCTATACAAAGACAATAAATAAAAACATTTGCATGACAACAAATATTTCAAGAAGTTGTTAGTGTAAATAGTGTCATTTTAAAACTAGTTAGCTTTTAGCCTACCTAGGAGAATCTTATTTACACTACTTAAGTCTTCACTTAGGAACTTTTACCTTTTTATTTCACCTTATGTGGTTAAGACACATGTACTCACATTTTGAGACTCATATCTCATGTGCATATGACACATTTATCACACTTATCTCATGCACATGACACATCATAAACACATATCCTACACCCATGAAGAAGGTTAGAGTCTATACCTACCTTCTCATCTCATCCCTTTTCTATATATTCAAGGGGATCATATGTGATTACTTTCTTTTTGGATTCACATATATTGTATGAAAATATTGCATATTTTGGCTTATTTGAAATTTCTTGTAGAAGGTTTATCATTGTTTTGTAGAATTTATTGGGTTGTGAGGATCAAATATCCAACTCCAATATGGTATCAAAACTTTAAATCTACAAGAAACTTCTCAAATTAAGGGGTTTTAGTCATCAACTTTCATATGGTGCATCCTAGAGTCAAATAGACACTATCACTATGCTCAAAAAGCCTAAGAGATGAATTTTGATATATAACACTTCATATTTCAAAGGCAAATCTTTTGTGTTTTTTTAGGGTAAAAATTGAGGCAAATATTTTTTGTATGATTTATGGAAATTCATACACCCATACAAAAAATCATCACTTGTCAGTTGGCCACCATTGGAAATTATGTAGAGAATATTCTTTGTAAAAGTAGCATATTTTTGGCTTTGTTTTCTAGGTGAGATGTTTTTATTAATGTTTTAATATTATTTTTGGTCGTTGGTACAACTACATGCATCTAGAAATATTCCATCAATTTTGGGCTTATTTTCTCACATGATGACATTGACTTTTCCTCTAAACTAGACCCCTTCTCCATTTGTAGTTTCATTTTAGCACTCCAACTTCAAAGGCACATATCTCGGTTTTCCAAACACACTTTATATTATTATTTTTGGGATATGTTGACACTAGCAAATTTGTAGGGTTGTATTTGCATTATCCTAAAAGGTTTTATTCATTAAAACCCTAAGCCCTAAGTCTTGGTGTATAGTCTATTGCTTTATCTTCTATTTCATTCTAAGTGACTTGCTCAATTTGTTGCTAGTTTTTTAAGTTGTGTCTTTGAGCCTTTCTGATCGTTTGATTACTAGCCCCCTCATCCTAGTGACTAGCCTTGCATTTCAACTCGTGTTAAAAAATCACTTAAATTACCTTTATGCGTGCTCATTCAATGGTCCCGACCCTAATCCCTATTGACATTCACTTGTTGAGTTTTCATTGCATTGTGCATATTCTTTATATTGTAGTTTCTAGTTTTTTGAGCCTCTCAAAGGTGTGATGATGCACTATGTTGTTGTGTGTCCTCGAAGGTAGTTGACTTGCACACCAATAGTGTGCCACATTAGATTTGTGTGGTGTTTTCTTACTATTAATCCTCTTCTTGGAAAACTTTTTGGAAAAAAAGCAGAGGGGCAAGTTGGTTTTAGACCCAAGCATTCCACTATTGGTCATGGGGTTACCCTTATATTCTTGATTGAAAAAATATGGAACATGGTTATTTTTTTAGAACCAAACTTAATCTCGCCATTTACCTATGAATTTGCCACAATTCAATGATAAGCAAAGGTAAGGATTGGACAACAAACAAGTAAGGATTACTAGGCCCTTACTTCTACTCTTTGGGCTCTGTGAAACCCAGGAGGGTAATCTTGATAATGTTCAAATAATATTCTCTTTGTCATTTTATCCTGAACATTAGAACAAACAGATGTATCCCTATCAACTGCAAATAGGTAGAATCCCTCAAGGATTTGGCTACCCTTAAGTGAATTGCTGCCTAAAGCAAGGAATAAGTGATATTTCATATTGATACGTTGTAATTGAAGGTGTATAGATGATTTTCATTCTCATTTTGTTTCCATGGTCTGGTGCAGGGCTGGCCCATTTACATTCAAGACAACCAAACAAATAGACTAGTGCCTCTATCTTTGGGTAATGGAGTCACATTTGTAATAATCTGTAATACACTAGCAATTTTGACTCAGCATTTGGGGACTATTGACATATTACATTACAATATCCAACTCACTGTGTCGAAAAAAAAACTACTTAGCAATCCTAGAATTTTTCCTCACAAACCTACAACCTTATTTAAGCATTTAATCAATTCCTTGAGCAAAAGCAGAAATAAAATCACTCATTCAACCAAAACGATTGAAGATAAACAAAAAGATCTTTAATCATTTCATTTATAATTTGGAAGGAAAAATACATAGGAGAGAATGTGCTTTCGAACTTGCATTTTCATTTGTATACTCTTGCTATTGTAAAACTAATTAAGTTCATTACAAATCAGCTTATACCCTAGACTTCATACTAATCTATTCATTTGTGCATGAATTTACAAATTGTTCCTTCATGAGCTCAATTTTCCAACCTAGACCGCATGAGACACAAAATTCAAAACTCCCGTAATTGGCCTTGAAATCCCATTTAAAGAAAATATGGGAGCAACAAGCTACAAGCCAAATTACAATTTCAGTCTCATTTACATTTGACATACATTTCATTTCAATTTCAGAGATTCATAGATGGTTATATTTGCACTTCCATAAGTGGGGGAAAACACAAAAAGACAAAAACCCATATTGTCCATTAAAGAAGATCAACCAACCTTCCAAAAGGCACATTCGTCATCGCAACAGCACCAAAAACTCTCGTCCATGTCAATCAAGAAATTTTTCCATGTCAACACCCAAGACAAAAAAACTTATACGCTCATAGAAGAAGATGAACCTGTCATTGTGGCAACAATGTCATCAAAAACAAAAATAGAGTCGGGGTGCTACTCTAATTCCTCATAATGAAGCACGTCCCCTTCGTGTTCTTGTTGAAACTAGAGAAACCATTACCCCTCCATCATCAGAATCCTCTCGAACCACCAGAGTGAGAAGGTATCAGCCATACTCCGAGTCAGTATCCTCTTCATCACTCAAAGGACTAGTTGAATCCTCTATGGAAGAGTTGTGCCTCCCCATATAAGAATCATAAGCCTTGTGGTACTTATTCTTCCTCTTTCCCCAAGACTTAACCAATTTCCCACCATACTCACTTTGGTTATGAGCAACAACCCTACTCCTCAGATTGTAAGTGCTCCTAACACCACCCTTTTTAGACTTCTTACAAATTTTCCTCTTCTCTTTTGGCATTGCAAGAGCTCTTGGTGTGCCTTGTTCAATTTCAGGCGCAACATCCTAAAGTTCAAGCATACTAATCCTCCTAGACCTCCTAACTGGTTGAACAAACTCACTAGGCTTACTCATTCTTACAGGAAACAGAACAAGAACTAGCAAACCTTCACTTGCAGAAAAAACTCATTGTTTTATGCTCTCAAATTGAATTTGCAGGAAAGAACCCTCGGACCCACACAATGCGAACCAACCCAAGTAGAAATTACAAGAAATTATACCCTCACCACCCTAGGAACTCAGAGCTCACAAGCTATCTCATGCATTAATGAAACAAAGCAGGTATGAATACCCACTTACCCGGGGAAAACAACCTCAATACTTCTGCAATTTCTTGCCTAAACCACGCTTCTTCTCTGGCTCCAAAGCAATTCCTCGGCTCTAGATGACTGCAAATGGTGAAATAAAACAACAGACAATCCTCATTAAGTAGAGAAACTGGAGTGTGTAGCCATTAATGATCAAAGAAGGCTCGCGCGAGCGAGCTGACAACCAACCGCTCAAATTTGAATCTTAGTCGTCGATCATTTTTCATTTAAAACATAATGAATGACGCTCCTCAAGCATCACCACTTTCCTTTTCATCCGTACTTGGAAACATCGATATCATTTTGGAAAGTTGACACATAATCATCCACATATTCACCATATCCTTTATACTCCATTTCTTATCGTAGTAATGCCCAAAAGCAATACTCAAACTTCAACGATGAGCGAAAAAAGTCCACTGGAGGGAATATTCCTTGGCATATCCCTCATCGCTTGTCACATAAATGTGACAAAGTTAAAATTGAAGTTTGATGAGAAAAGACTTCCCACTATGTCATATCACAACCATAAGCCATCACACATTGCCATAAATGACTTGGAATTGAGAGTGCTTTCGGCGATGGGCCACCCCAACAATGACACTAGGTGCAGACATGTGGTGAAAACACAACGCTCCACCCAAAACCTCCTCACTACTTATCGCAGTAATGGAAATAGTTGGTGAAATGTTTCCACAATGACCTGACATATAGGAAAGACAATAGCTCATTGTGTGTCACAAAAGTGGAATAAAAGAGCCCAAGAATTTCAGCGATGAGCAATAACCATAAGTGGGAAAAAAAGGCACGTGCATGAAGTTGTTTTAAGATGGGGACTGCCTAGGACAATGAATAATAAGGTCTTAATAGATTAATAACAGCTTTTGCAAAGGATGTAAAGGCCAAACAAGGTTGAACATCAGCTTTATAAAATAAAGAATTTCTCGAACCTAGGCATGGGGAAAAGAACTATGGTGATGGGAGACCCTAACCACAACGGGCTAGTCAATTCATGGATTTTAATGACTCAATTTGTTTTTATCATGACTGAGGATGGGTGTAATAGGTCAATGATAAAATATAACATTGCAAATGGCAACAGACATAAGGGCCCTGTTTTAAGAAGGGTTTTAGTAATACAAACCCTAAGGCACGATGAGGGACAAAACCCTTAGCCCAGAGACATGATAGTAACCAAATTTTACAAAATTTTGAGATGGAACACAATGCATTTTTAAGGGTTCCATCAGAACATTCAAGGTGATGAAGCTTATTGTTGCTTTGTAGACTTTAATAAAGCCTTTGACATAGTACCACGGGGAAAATTATGGGATAGAATGGAGGAATTGAGAGTTCCAAATATGCTTAGGGTGGTTGTTGATAGGCTTTATGATGAGGTTGGAGCTAAAATCAGAACCAATGATGATATGTCAAAATGTTTTGGTAGTGACATTGGTGTCAAGAAAATCTATCCGCTTTCCCCAACATTATTTGGGCTTTGCATCAATAAACTGGAAGAATGGATAGACAAGGTTGGTAGGGAAGGCATTTAGTTGGCCAAGTTTGTAATAAAATTACTTTTATATGTCGATGATCTCATTTTAATTGCTAAAAAAACACATGATCTAAGAAAACATTTGAAGGCACTTGAAACATTTTGTCAAGAAGTCAAGATGCAAGTGAACACAAGCAAAACCAAAAGAATGATATTCTCACTACGAAGAAAAAAACAACATATTGACTCTCTTTGAAGGCAAACTGCTAGAAATAGTGGACGAATACAAGCACCTTGGGCTTGATTCCCACAATAAACTTAGCTAGGAAACATGCAAAGCAAAAAAAATTTAGGGAGGTTGGAAAACATTATACTCTCTACAAAATGGATGTAGAAATGCAAAATTAAGGGATTGGAAAACCAAAAGAATGCTTTATGGTTTACTTGTTACTCTAGTGATTCTTTATGGGTATAAAATTTGGGGCAACAACATGTCAGATCATAAATGGAGACAAGTGGAAAGAATTCAAAAGAATCTAAGGCACTATCTCCATACAAATTATTTGTTATTAAACTCTTTTCATTTTCTTGCACTAGAAGAATCTTTTTTAGATTTCTTCTTAACACCAAATAGAGACTTTACCCATTCGAGATGCTCACACGCTTCCTTACGTAATTGTTTTAAAGTCTTGCCATAATTTTGCCAAATCTTATTATAGCTTTGATAACTTTTCTTCAATTCTATCAACCCTTCTAGTAGTTGCTCGTCAAAAGTCTTCATCTTCTAAATGGCCCCTTCAGGATGGCAAGATACACTACTCTGATACCACTGTAATGTGCAGCCCGGTTTGCACTTGTTTTTTTTTGTGTTTTTGATGAGTGTTTTGAGATGTTTTAACAGCGATTCATACAACAATATATTGCAAAAAAAATAGAAGATATTGCAATTAAACTTTCACTCAAAACTAAACATTACATAGAGGGTTTATAGCTAAAAATTCCAGATTTTTCTACAAGCTTGAATACTTAGCTTTTTTTATCAAAATAATGATAACCCACTTCATAAAATATCCCCTAATATCTAAATCAATAATACCCAAAAAATCTGGGAGTTACAATTTTGGAACTCACAGGAGAAATGTGCTTGAAGAACCCTCTAAAGTGGATGCCAGTTGCAAGAATCGCCTCCAATGGTAGGAATGTTGCACGCACAAAGCTCTCCAACCTTGGACGATCCCAAATGAAGCATTACAACCTCCAAAAACCCTAGCCACCCTTGCAAACGATCAACCCTCTCTCCAAGATATATGGCCAACCTAGGAAGATGGTATGGCCAGCAATAAAAGCATTGAAACTTCTTAAATCTGTTGTTGGTATATTCCAATCTTCCCTACAATATGAACTCTCCAATCTTCAATATAACTTTGATGCCCAACTGTAAGTCTCAATTTGCAATGAAGCTCACCTGTGATTCTTGAAGTGAAATCACCAAGAACTCTCTAGACTTTATCTCTCAACAGTGTAGAGAATGTTGCTTGTAAGGGTTTCCATCCTTACAAACCCTGAGAAGATAACTCTCCTCCAAAACCAAAATCAATTTCAATATCTTCATCCAACATAATGAAAGAATGAACTCACAAGCTCTTATAAAACCACTCCAAACCCTAACGCCTCCTTTTAGGGTTTTAAGAGATTTAAATTTAAATTATTTTCCCCCCTTATGTCTCCCTAGGCAATGCACTTTAAGTCATAACCTTTTATAATTTAATTCTCACTTATGTCTCCCATGGCCCCCTTCGAGAAGTCACTTTTTTTAAAAAAATATTTAAACTTTAAACTTTATTTTAACCCCTCAATGTGGCGCCCAAAAATAATAAAAGGTTCATACTTTTTAAATTTAAATATTTCACTTTATAATATTTCCTTATGACTCCCCAACTTTACTTTATAACTGAACTCCTTATTTCCCCTTAAAAGTGACTTTATTAAATATTTAACTTTTTCCAACTTAAGCCACTTTAACACCATTAAATAATTAATTTAAGTTGTCTTTTAAATTTAATTTTATTCGACAACTTAAAAACTTAATTATTTAATTATATGATGATATTATAAAAATTGGGGACATTACAGTCCGCTCTCCCCAAATATTGCTTGTCATTAAGCAATGCCAGCACAACCACGAAGCCTCCTGACTATAACAAACTAATTGAGCTATAATTTCAGGATCCCAAACCAATCTCTTGAAGTAACCACCAAGTTGTTGTTGCACCACTCTAATAAAATCCATTGGCTCATAATGTCCACTCATAACTCCTCTCTCCAACAATCCCAAAAAGTAGACATCACCAACATCCAAATTGAGATACCTGTGTGAGCTGAAATTTGTATCATGAACAATCTCCTGCCAAGGTTCTTCAGTGCGATCCCTATTTGAAATCCCATCGCCCAACTCCAAAGCATAATCCTCAGTATATCTTCTTACAGTGTCCTGGAAGTGATGCCAATCAGTCCCTACCTAGAAGCCGATAACCAAAGTGTCGTCCCTGTAATCATACATCCTGACAATGACATTTTGATCATAGATTGATAACCTCTCATCGACACCTAATCCCCAGGTGTCAATATGCTCATATTGAGCACACAAACTCATCCAATTGACTACAATCATTACCGTAAAATATGCAGATATATATATATATATATCAACTTCCCGAACTAGTTGTAGTAATCATCACTCATACTGGTGCAAGCTAGCAATAACTGCTCTAACTCTGTGAATCCTCCCACAACCTGCTGCCACATAGCTTGTAAGTACTTGAAGTCCATCTAATCATAAACTGAAGTTGCCATAATCAATGTTGAAATACTAGGGAAGCAACTATCATAAAAAATTCCACTCCAATGTTGAGCTAGAGGTAGTGGCCATCCCATTTGAATGCTATCATGCAAGTTCCTATGTAGGCTAATTGGAAAGTGGACAGCGGTACCATCTCTAAAGTTTTGTCCACCACTCCAATCTTGAATCAACATCTCATCCTTGGTAATTGTATCTAGATCCCAAATTCTGTGATTATCACCAAACGTAATCACACACATATCCCCACCATGCCAACTCCAAGTACTGTGATGATAAACCTCAGATATCATACCTGGGTCCCATGGACAAATTGGAAGTCCTTCAATCTCAACACCAACTGACTTCTGTTGTGCCACTCTGATAACCTCTAAAATCCAATCGAACCAACTCTCAAGCTCCTGGTTCTGGAAGCAACCAACTGGAGAGAACAAAGTAAGAGACTTTCCAAACCTGGACTCATCACCTGAAGTCAGAAATGTATCATACTAGAGTGAACTAGAACACCTCTTCTTCAACCCACCTCCATGTGTCATCAAGGACATAGTCAAATCCTTTGTATGTGGGCTAAAAGTAAACTAATGAGCACAACTCATTATGAAATCGAGGTGAAACTCTCCTGCCTATGCCAATGGAATATCATAGTAGTCATGTGTACTCCACCCTATATTGCCATCATCAAAAGATGACTCACAACTCAAAACAAGATGAGTTGGTCTTGCAGCAACATCATCATTACCCACCACCCACAACCATAAAGTACTCAACTGCTTGTCTAATGAAGTCATCCAACTCATATTTAGCCAAGGAACTAAAGTCATCCATAGGCGGATCAGAAAGTGGATAGTAGTACTAACACTGGGATTTTTCCCACAACTAGAATCCTCAACGTATCTCCTCAATGTGTCACATAGAATCATACCGAAAAATGCAAATTCCTCCACTCTTCTTGCTAAAGGAGAAACAATCCTTTGCAATATTTCAACAAGCTCATCACCAAAGGACCTCAGAGATCTAACATGCCTCCATTGTACTATTTTGATACAATCATCAAGACTTGTGAAACCTCTCATTGTTCCAACTCCAAGGATTTCTAAAAGATGAGCCAAAGCATGTAGAAGTTCATTGTCCTGAATGATCACTGAGAGTAGGCTACCAAAGTTCACAACACAAACCTTCATAAGATGAACTCTTTCAGTTTGGAAGATCTGAAGTAAACAAAAAATAGTGCTGCTCAAAAAACTGAAATTAGCAAAGTACAATTTGATTTTGTTGCTCTACACAAAGGACATCAATAGTACTAATGAATTTTCCAAGTATAAGCATGTGTGATAAAAATTTTGTTGTACCAAATCCACTCAAAAGTGCTACGAAAACACCTCCAAGCAATCACCAACTGGAAATCCTCACTACCTTGACAAAGAATAGCATTCCAACTCCCCTGATTGAGAGAAACCCATGAAATGATGTGACTGACCTACAACCAAATAGCAAACTCCAAACTGAAAAATTGATCTATTATTTTCCAAGGAATACTCCTAAGAGTGGTTGTACTATCAATGCTCCAATCTCTGCTTAAAATCTCTCTCTAATCCATTTATAAATAAACAAATGGATTAGCCAAATGGCTAGCAAGAAATGGATTACCATTATCAATTTTAAAATTTAGATCATCCACCCTCCAACACTCACTCAAACCATCTACAATGGGCTCCATCATTTCTTGTTGAGAATCCAAGGCATGGATACACAACCAAGAATTATTTCTAACATTCCTAGAAAGGTGCACAACATAACTCCAAGTGTCTTCCAAAAAAAAATACACATCATGGAATTTTGTGACTTCTAAGTTGTTAATCCCTTGTAGCCTATCCATGAAAGCATCCAAAACTGAAGTGCAAGGAGCGATAGTAGTCTTCAAATCCAATCCCAAAGAAATATTAGTATGATATATAGCATCACTCAATGCAAAGGATGAATTTTCAAGCATGTAGATGTCATATTTATGTCCTTTCCTAAAATGCACATAAGAAACAAGTTGGAAACTACCTTTGCTTAGTACTGTTCTGAAATTTTCAGCAAGCTCAAGAACAAGTTTTGGAATCCTTTCAAAATCTAAAATGTTGACGTCTCCAAGAGTCAATACATCCCATGAATCTGTGTATCCTAATGTCATACTACTCCTTACGAACTCCCATTTGTCCCCTCATTTGCATATCTCATATCCGGTGGTCTCCCAGGAGAGTAACCAATCCTCTCATAATGTGAACTCAAATCATTAGCAAGCTGAAAATCATACTCCAACTCAGGTTCTGAATCTTCTCCCAGATCCCATACCTTACTATTTCCACCAAGTGCATCACTGCAACCAAGATTTGTTCCATCATCTAACTCAAAAACTGGATTTTCATATGTCTTTCTGCACCCACCTCAAACATGTTGGGGATACGAGAATCGGTTATGTCATCATAGATCAGCATTTAAGACACAAGTGCCTTAGTGATTTTTATTTTTATCACTTCAAAGACACAAACAACTATGCCATAAAGCAGAAGCAGGCACAATTGATCCTCCATCGATCCTCTAAGAGAAGTAAATGCAAAACTTATAACAGATTCAACACAAGCATAGATTCAAGAACATGAACTAGGCAACATGAAAGACAAACAATATGGACACACAGATTTACATGGGGAAAACCCTTTTGGGTAAAAAACCCCACCCTCCAAAACACTCAGCTCACATGTATTATTCAGTAACTAAAACGGTTACAATACAAAACCAGATCTATGCTCTTTAGGAGAATACATCTTGTCCATCTGGAGAAAAGGCAGGAAACACATAATAGAATCCTCACACAGTTACAATGTCCTCATGACATACTATGTAGATTCCCTTCAGCTCCTCACAAATGACTGCTAGAGCCAGCCTCACGGTCAACCTAGCCAATTGGCCTCCACAGGTTCACATCCTTGTAGATCTGAGAGTCTAAGTTTTCACGGTAAAATATTGCTCGAACACTCTCAGCCTCTCTCTCTTCACTCGTCCTCCTTATCGAACTGCACACAAGATTACTTATAATCTTACACCGTGTGCTTACCTGTTCAGCCCAGTCAAAGCCCTCAATGGTCATCAGGATAATAAATTATCCACCACCTACGAGCACCCATACTTCACTGATAACGTGCATCACTCAAGCAGCATGCATCAAGCCGCACAACATTAAACAGGTTGTTGAAAATATGTCCGCCAACCTCCATTCAATAATGCAGCCCAATCGCAATCAAAAAATAAAACTTCTGCCAATCATATTTCAAAGAACTTGCCACATGTCGCCAAAAAATTTGTTCATTGCTTCTCACAATCGGTCAAACCTATCCAACTCAATCAATCGAGTTCTGAGCTCACCCGAGCTCCTACTGCGTTACCGTCGAGCTCCTTCGACCCAGCCGCGTTACAGCTGTGAGCTCGCCCGAGCTCACCCAGCCTTCTACCTCGCTACCGCTGCCCTATCAGACTCACCTTGTGGTATGGCGATGAGCTCAGCCAAGCTCACCCAAGATTCCACCGCACTACCGTGCTCTAGTCCGACTCATGCTGTGGTAAGGCGGTGAGCACACTCAAGCTCACCCCACAACATCACTGAACCCAGACACTGACTTCACCATAGTACTGATGAGCTCATTGGGTCACCCCGCGGTATGGCGGTAACTGCCTGCCCTGACCGCCATCTCCACCGCACAGCCGCTGACCTTCCAAAGCCTTCCAGCCATGTGGCGGTAACCGCCAAGCTGACCGCTGGCGGTCTCACCGTGGCCACCATGGTGAGAGGACCCACCGCCCGCGGTATGGCGGTAACCGCCAAACCCACCGCTAGTGGTCTCACCGCGGACACCATGGTGAGAACCACTGCCTGCGGTATGGCAGTAACCGCCAAGTCCACCATTGGTGGTCTCACTGCGATGAGAGGGGACACACCAAACGGTAACCGCTGAGCCAGGCCGTCGTCGGCCTTACCGTGCCATCGTGGTGAGAGAGAACTCACTGTGCGCGGTAAGGCAGTAACCGCCAGCGCAGGCTACAGGCGGCCTTACCGCGCCACCGCGGTGAGTGAACTCATTGCGAGCGGTAAGGCGGTAACCGCCAAGGGATGATGACACAGCCGCGGTAAAGCGATTAAGATCAGAACATGAAGAAAAATGCCAAGTCCGAAAGGAATTCAAGCCAAGAAGTTAAGATAGATTTCCCAACAATCTCTCATTTGACGAAGACTTTCAGGCTTCCTCCAAAAATCCGAACAAGGACCAAATGATGCTTCCATGTTCCAACCAAGACACCTACAACGACATTCAAAAAATGTCCACCATCTCAGGCTTCAACTCCAAACATCCAACACAGGAAAAAGGAACAAGCCAAGGCGTATATGCACCAGTCTCTAGAACACAAACATTAGATCCTTCAGGCAACAAAGACACCACAACAGCAGCAAAGCACAACGTGAACACCAAAATGAGAAACATTCTCTAGAACAAGATAAACCAACTAGCTAGAACAGAAACCATAAAACTAGCTACCCTTATCCAACTGATCAAACCCACGTGACTGAAAATAGCACACACAGCTCGTGCTAATTCATCCAACCACACATACCTCAAAGGTATGAACATTAGTAAATTCATGCCATCACATAACCACCCAACAATAGCAAAAACAAGCACCATGTGTCAAACAGTCAAAAGACCAAACACGTCCAGGTACTCCCACTGCAAGGGTACTGTCCAGATGAATGCACCAAAGCACCACCACAATTGATCTAGGCATACTAAGTCGACCAAACCTGCACATAGAAAAAAGTAACCATGTAATTCCAAGGAACATCCACACTGATATGCACAACCTGTAACCACCTGCTGCAAGAAACGTTTCTCTCAACAATCCTCCACCGTTCTTCCAAGGCTCTCCATATCTGACTGAAGAAGAAAGCACAGGAACCTTCATGTCATCACCCAAGTGACAACACATGACCACAGAAAATAGTGACCAACCCGGCTCCACATACATCTAAAGTCAAGAACATTCATGAAGAGAAAACCAGATTAGAAAGAAACTGCAAATCAAAACATGTAGCATCAATTCTAAATGCCAACTGTGTCAAGAATGATCTTCTTCACATCCCAAAGGGAAAATCCATAACAACACCCAACAGTTCCATGGATGTAATCACCTCAAAGAAGATCAAACTAACCCATATAACCATCTCCTATCAGTCCTCAAAATCACAAGGAGATCCACTTATGTTGTCCACCTTTCATTATGAATCCTCCAAAATCTTAAAACAACTCAAGATTCATATCATGAAAGCAAGCATAACACATATTTGAAAGCTATAATGGGAAAATACCTTTCAAATATACCTCACTGCCGAGCAGACCAAGAAGAAGAGAAAAGATGCTCCTCCAAGATATACAAACCATCGTGACTTACCCAAGAGCATTCTCCTTCATGGTCTCTGTTGAACTCGCATTCAACCAAGGTGTAGGCTACTCGGACTTTCAGCTGTAACGGAAACATTCTCAAAAGAATTCCAAGCCTCACCTTATTCTCCATGCATCCATGAGCACCAACATATTGTCATTTCATGCTAACTCCAATCTGCATTACTGCACTAAACATGAAGTCCTCCAGCATATGACCAAGGTAATCAAAGCAAAGAGAAACACCAAACCACTGTCAAAGCTCCAAACCAGCTGAACCAGGAACTTATCATGACATCATGATCTACACATCCCCCTTAGGAGATACCATGCTTCAAGTGAACAAGCTATGGTCTCAAGAGCAATGCAACATGCCAAAACTCTAATGCACAAGCAAGAGTATACCATGACATAAAGCAAACAAACTCTAAACCAACATCACCTGTCAAGCACCACCAACACCTCAACCAAAGACTACCAATGTCCTCCATGGCTCCAAGACACTGCACATCTTCAAATAGTGACCATACAGATGCGAAAGAACTCTTCTGCAACAACAGGATCTAAGAGTCCTCAAGAAGAATTTGCAACACCAAAGAAGATCATCCACCACCAAGTGATGAATCCATAGTCACTGCTAAAGATCCCACTAAAACATGACACCGAGCTCTCCAAGCATCATGACCGACCACACCATCACTGTCAAAAGCTTACACTCGTCAGTGCAACAAGATTTTCATGACATCATGATACACATGCTACTGGTCCATAACCAACTATTCAAGTACTCAAACGCCATTCCTCCTCTCATCTCAAAATAGCCACGCTAATGCACAAGTAACCACAGACAAGGTCAGCTAACGAATTTGCACCACACTGTTACAACCTCGTGGATATTGACAGTCCACTTCTGAGTTGACTCACAACAAACATGTAGGTAAAGACAACCCACAACATTGCACAACTCGTGGATGCAACAAATGAAACCTGCAAATCTATCATCGCACTGGAAACTACAAAACTGAGATCATCAAAGAGAACAACCAAAGTAGACAAACATGACTCAAACACTAGATCAGCAACAGATCCAATTCGCCAATAACGTCCACAAGTCAAGCACCATAATCAAGAAAACTAGCAAGCAACACCACAAGAATGTTGAATGACAACACATACCAACACTCGCATGCAGAGAAGACATCACACCTCCTCAAACCATGTCGAACTACAACTATCTCATCCAGTCACACCCCAGAAGCCAGGGTCTAGAAAATAGCTGAACAGCAGGTCCAGACACAATTTTTTTCTTGACCGTGTAAAACTTGCAAAACCACAGTGTTTATAAAACACCCACGCATCTCCATATTCATTGCTCATCTGGACGACTCAGGATTCTGCACACAACCATCACGGTTAACTAGAACAATGAAAAAACATGAATATGCATGATAGACTTTTTAGGAAAATCTACAAAAAAACCTCTAGAGCCAAAAACATGAATCTGAACCATGCGAGTGCAAGACATAGGTAAGCAGGAACAGCAAGTCCATTTCAAACCAATTCCAAAAACCACAGTCATGCACAAGAATATGAGAGAGCCAGGTTATTCAGAAGTTGCAGACCACCAGGATCAACTTCATAGCCTCCATGCAATCAGAGCAGCAGAGAAACAACCTTCAGTGCTAAGTCAGAACACCCAGCACAAGCATAATACTCCATGGCTGAATAGCAACACAAGCAACTCCATACCGCTAGGGATCCTCTCACACAGACACCTAGTATGAAACCACGCTTCGCTACAACACAATCACAACCACATCTCACACCCTTTGCATCAAGAACATTTTCCACAAGCCAGGAGCCTTAGACCATATTGCAACAATATGATCAATTCTAGGAAACTCCAATGTCTTTCAAACTGCGTGTTGAATCAAAGAAGCAACTTCAACTCATCGAAGGATCAAACACCAACCGATTTCTCCAGATTTCCTCAAGCTTGCCAGGCTAAGAAATCTTCACAGGAGAAATACCCAAAACTTTAGTAACCAAGAGAAGGCTTTGACACCACTTGTTGGTATCATCAAGCCTCGACCTCCTTCAACCAACTCTGATACCACTTGTTGGGGATACGAGAGTCGGTTCTGTCATCATAGATCAGCATCTAAGACAACAGTGCCTTAGTGATTTTCATTTTTATCACTTCAAAGACACAAACAACTATGCCATAAAGCGGAAGTAGGCACAGTTGATCCCCCATTGATCCTCTGAGAGAAGTAAATACAAAACTTATAACAGATTCAACACAAGCATAGATTCAAGATCATGAACCAGGCAACATGAAAGACAAACGATATGGATACATAGATTTGCGTGGGGAAAACCTTTTCGGATAAAAACCCCACCCTCCAAAACACTCAGCTCACATGTATTATTCAGTAACTAAAACAACTACAATACAAAACTAGAGCTATGCTCTTCAGGAGAATACATATTGTCCATCTGGAGAAAACGCAAGCAACACATAATAGAATCCTCACACAATTACAATGTCCTCATGACATACTGTGTAGATTCCCTTCAGCTCCTCACAAATGATTGTCAGAGCCAGCCTCACACTCAGCCAAGCCAATTGGCCTCCACAGGTTCACATCCTTGCATATCTGAGAGTCTAAGTGTTCACGGTAAAATACTGCTCGAACACTCTCAGCATCTCTCTCTTCACTCATCCTCCTTATCGAACTACAAATAAGATTAGTTATAATCTTACACCATGTCCTTACATGTTCATCCCAGTCAAAGCCTTCAACGGTCATCAGGCTAATAAAAAATCCACCTGCAAGCACCCATACTTCACTGATAGCGTGCATCGCTCAAGAAGCATGCATCGAGCCGTGCAGCATTAAACAGGTTGTTCAAAACATGTTCATCAACCTCCATTCAATAATGCAGCCCAATCGCAATCAAGAAATTAAACTTCTGCAAATCATATTTCAAAGAAATTTTCACGTGTCGCCAAACAATTTCTTCGCTGCTTCTGACAGTCGATCAAACCTATCCAACTCGATCAACCAAGTTTTGAGCTCACCCGAGCTCCTACCGCATTACCGTTGAGCTCCTTCGACCCAGCCGCAGTATAGCGGTGAGCTCGCTCGAGCTCACCCAACCTTCTACCTCACTACCGCTGCCCTGTCGGACTCGCCTTGTGGTATGGTAGTGAGCTTAGCCGAGCTCACCCAACATTCCACCGCGCTGCCGTGCTCTAGTCCGACTCATGCCGCGGTAAGGCGATGAGCACACTCGAGCTCACCCCACGACATCATCGAGCCCAGACACTAACTTCACCGCACTACCGCCAAGCTCGTTGGGTCACCCCGCAGTATGGCAGTAACTACCTGCGCTGACCGCCATCTCCACCGCTTAACTGCTGACCTTCCAAAGCCTTCCAGTGGTGTGGCGGTAACCGCTAGGCTAACCGCTAGCGGTCTCACTGTGGCCACTATGGTGAGAGGACCTACTGCCCGCGGTATGGTAGTAACCATCGAGCCCACCACTGGCGGTCTCACACGGACACCGCGGTGAGAGGAACCACCTCCTGCAGTATGGCGATAACCATCGAGTCCACCATTGGCGGTCTCACCACCAACGATAACCGTTGAGCCAGGCCGTTGGCGGTCTTACCAAGCCACCGCGGTGAGAGAACTCACTGCGCGTAGTAAGGCGGTAACCAATCAATAGCATTCCACACCCTTTGTCTGTAAGCCTGAAGGTGGCCTTTTCTGACTTGATAGCGATCTCTGACCTATTGTACGGTCAGCTCTACATCGCCTTCAGCTTGAAGGTATTTTATACCCATATCCCTTGCATTCTTGAGGCCTAGTATAAGCGCTTCGTATTCTGCAGTGTTGTTCGTGTTATTGAACTGCAAGCAATAAGCGAATGGATACAAAACTCCTTCAGGAGAGGTAATGACAACTCCTGCTCCTAAGCCTACTATTGAGCAACTTCCATCGAATTGCATTGTCCACATCTTTGATCTTTCATTTGATGTACTTGTGGAAAATGCAACCTTCTTTTCTTCTTCGGTCACTTCAGATAGCATGGCATATGTACCCGGACCCGTACTTTGATGTAGCACTTATGCTTGGGGATCTGGAGATTTCACCACCATGAATTTTGACTTAGCCTATGGTTCCAACTTGAAGCTACCTTTCTTTAGTGGAATGGTCACATAGGACCAATCCATTTGAATCTCGCCTCCGAGATCTTTGCAGAAGCTTCGGCTTAGTAACATCCCATAGCTGATTGGAATGTCAGCTATGAGGATGGTCATCATGATCTTCTTCTTTGGACAGGACGCTAGTCTTACTTGTGTGTCTTTTAGTTGGCCGACTAACGACACCGATTTTGATTCAAGTGAGTAACACTTGTCGTGAGTTTCGGTGCATGATAGTCCCAATGAGTTCATGATTTGCAAAGGCATGACGTTGTTCGATACTCTAGAGTCGATGATGAATTTGTTGAGCTTATAACCTCCCATATACAAAGATATGTATAAGGGCTTTGGCTTATCTCCCACCGGTACGGAAGATGTTAGCAATGTAGGCTAGATGACAGCTTGCTTTTGTACTACTTTGAGAATCCGATCCATTTGGTCGGGATGATCCTGGAGATACTCCAGTTGTGAGATCTGTACCTTCATCTTCATCATAGACGTCACAATGTCAAAGTTCATTGGAGACGGATCTTGAGGGTTTGGTGTGACATTCTCCTGTGCAGACTTGGGATTAGGAGTGGAAGCTTCTTCTCCCTTTTCATTTGACTTCCATCTATCTTCTTCTTCTTTTTGTGCTTTGAAATGTTGAGCGCGAGTGAATACAGGCATCAACATGTTCTCGTGGTTGATAGCAAGAGAGTACTGACAGTAATCTTCTTCTTCTTGATTTTCGGGTTCGTTATGAAAGTATCCCATTGTGGAGTCGCCATCGAAGTTGTTCGTTTGTGGTGAAACAACGTTCGCATTTGAAGGTATTGAATTTGAGCTAGGTGCTCGATCTCTGGCATATCCCATGATCTGGTCTAGCCTTTGATTTTCAGGGCATGTGGATCCAGTATGTTCATTTGTATCATGGAAACAGTAGAACATGTTAGATTTCTCGGCCTCTACTCCTCTTTGAGGAGGTGCTTGATTTCGAGGCTTGTAGTTGTTGTTGTTGTTGAAAGGTTGGAAATTATTCCTCTTGGCTAGTATGGCTCTTGAGGCTGGTAGTGCTGCTGAGGTTGGTATTGATGTTGAGGCTAGTACTGCTATTGAGGCTGGTACTGTGGTGGTGTGGGCAGTGCTTGCTGCCCTTGATTGGGTGACTGCCTTTTCAGAATAGTCACCTCATTTGCTACCTTTTGTAGCAATGGATCTGTTGATGCTTGGACCAGCGGTCTGATAGCATCTCCCTTCATCTTCCCCGTGGTCATCATGTGATCCTCGATCTTGATAGCTTTTTCTTGTGCAGTTTGTAAGTCTTCTTCGTGACTTCCTTTGATGAAAAAGGCTATCTCTGAGGGTAGGGCATTGACGAAGCTGCTCATCAGAATCTCATCTAATGGGTTGAGTGTGTGACAAAGACGTGTAGCTAGGTGATTAAACCTCACTATGAACTCTCTAATTGGTTATGTAGGCTCCATCTTAGAGTGAGATAATCGGGCAAATAACTGGTGGCTATCTTCAGCAGGTTTGAACCTCGCTAAGAATTTTTCGCTCATGTCCTCCCAGTTTATGATTGCTCTCGCCAGTAAGTGGTGGAACCAATCGAAAGCATTCACTTCAAGAGTTTCGAAAAAGAGTCAAACGGCGATATCTTCATGTGGCATGGACAGAACGGAACAAGCCGCTGTGAACGCTGATAGATGTTCGTCAGGGTGTTTAGCCCCGTCGCTGAAAAATATTGGGAAGTGCTTTCGCGATCCCTTTGGAAGGTCATGATTTCTTTGTAAGGCCAAGAGGCCAATGTTGTTACCCCATGGAAAAGGTGCTTGGCATCTCACGGGTCTTGCATTATGGCCATTTCTGAATAGGTTATATCCATTGTTGTAGTTGTCGTTACCGTTACCGTTGCCATTGTCATTGCTGCCAATGTCATTGTTATGGGCATTGTAATTGTAGAGGCGGTTGTCTGCCATTGCTTGAGCTAGAGGTTCTTGTTGGTGTTCTTCTAGAAAGTGTTCAGGAACCTCTTCAAAGATTTGCTCAATATCGGATGCTTCTCCAATATCTTTTTGAAAACGGGGATTATTTCTCCTCCGTACGTATACTTGGTGAGCCAAGATGTTTACTGCCACGCGGGTGGTGGTAACACTGGTCTCTCAGCTACAAGATCAACCTTTCTTTCTTCCTTATCCAGAGTAATAGTTGCGGCTCTCCACTGAGCTGTTGATGTATTCTTTTCAAAGATGAAAGTACGCAAGCTACTGATGATGTCCGTATGCTCTCCTTCAATGAATGTAAGATCTGGTTGGAGAGTTGCTGGAGCAAGATCAGGTTGTTCAATTGGTGCCCAAGGGTGCCAGATGCCCATTTAGTGTCATAAAAGCATTAAGCTTTTCTTGAAGTTTTATGCCTCGTTGCCCCACGGTGGGCACCAGAAAATTGTTGGCGTTTCAATTAGCACCTCTGGAGTGCTTATTGGAAATGGACAGCTATTGCAAGTGTGTTAGTACATGCTCTTCGGATTATAGAGAGGAAGATCTCTCTTTGCTGATTTTCTACTGTAAAAAAGGGGTGTACTAAGGTTCCTATCTTTTTTACTCAGCGGCAGGACACAAGGGTGCATAAACAAAAGCGTCACAGCTAAGCTTTTTCTCTGGTTTCTGCAAATCTTAACTACGACTAACTAGCTTCTCGACTATCCTACCTCATCAAGATAAATAGAGCGTGAGGGCATAAGAGCAAAATGGATTGGTTGGATCACTTGAATCCTCCATCTCAATGGAATATGGTTGAGGCTCTGAACTCTTGGATATATACCAAGATAGGGCTCGATACAAGTAAACACTCTCTTACGGTAAACTGGATCTGAGACTTGCCAAGGATGAGGAACCCCTATCTAAGGTGTAGGCTTGGAAACAGCTCACTGGGAACAACAAGGAATGATGTCCTATCTAACAGGATTCCCGAGGAGGTGATGACACCTATCCAAAGTGTAGGCTGCAAGACAAATCATTAAACAACATCAAACAATAATGATCGATGACAAAATATCTAAGGAGGCGACGACACTTGTCCAAGGAGGAGATTGAAACAATACACTATTTGAAAACAAGACTTTGAAAGAACTCAAGTATTTAGATCAAGCAAGCATGCGCCATCTTATTTATTTCTTCAAGCTTTCTCCAAAGAATTACAAAGGTTGGGATAGCAAAGGCACGAAATCATGCACAATTACGATCAACCAACGAACTCTCATCCAAGAGTGAACAAATATAAACAAGATAACTCTAGCAACAATGGTGCAGTAGCAAATAAAGGTTAAACAAATAATGAGCCCAAGGCTCTTATTTATAGAAACTCAAAGGAGTAGGCAACCCTAAAATCTCCTTGAGTTAACAATCAGTTCTTGCCAATCAGCAAGATTTATTTCTATGTCTAAAAGTAGGTGAGCAAATAGTTAACTGGAAATCTACTTCAGTTAACTGAAACTAAACAAAAGTCAAACTCGAAGTCTACCTCAGTTGACTGACACCTAACTAAAAGTGAACTTACAATTACAAATATGTCTCCAAATAGACATCCACCTTTAAAGGAGATCTGAGATCCACAAATCATGGGAGTCAATTAGACATCCTAGATTAGTGGGATCTGACATGCATGATTTATGGAGATCTGGAGTCAACTTGGAAAGGGGCATCAAGTTGACTTTAGTCATATTTAATGCTATTTGGAGGGTAGGACGTCCTTCCTTGGTGCTTTACACCTCTTCACCACTGGTCAACAAAGTCTCTATCCAGTCATTGACCTCTTCGGCCCCCGGGCAATTAATGCTTTTCAAGGTGACTATGTGGAATCTAAGCATTTCTTCACCCGTCGCAAGCTATTGCTGATAGTTTATGCATTGGGAAGCTACTTCATCTAACTGGATAGATATGGCTGCAATTTTGGCTACTTTGCAACCATCGGATGACATCTTGGAACCGTGTCTGTACCGTTTCAAGCTTAACATATTCTCCTTCTTCCCGCTGATATTCTAACTCCTGGAAGGATATTACCAACGTTCTTGTGAAGTTGATAATATTAGCAACAAAGTGTCTATAGTCAATCAGCTCCACTGAATTGGCATCGTAGGCTCTCACCTTGTATGCAAATTGTTCTTTCCATTCAAAAAGATGACGTTTGTTCTTAGTGGTTGTAACTGATTGATATGCATGTTGTAGATCAGCAACTGTCGCATCCTCTCTCGACCTCTCTTGAGCTGCCTTCAAATCTGACTGTTGGATTTCTGATCGAAGACCATGTGCTCTATCTCTCAGCTGATATGCTTCTGCTAATACACACCATCCTTTGACAACATACTCATCCACTTGACGTCTCAAGTGTTTGTCGTATGTGATCAACTGATGATGGTTTCTTTTAGCTAGGAGATCCAATAGTACTTGAGGCAAGGCCGAGGAGTTTGGAGTGTCATGTATCAAACTAGAAATGTACAATCTTAGCTGATGGTTTTCAGCCTTCAAGGCTGCTTTGTCTTGTCCATCCTTGGTCATTCTTTCCTTGACGCTCGCTGAGGCGATTCCGAGAAGGTTTACCTCCACCTATCAAGTGGTCTTTCCAAGGTTCACCTTTGAAAGCGTGAAATCCTCAACCCTCACATTATGTATGTCTTTATCTTCAGGTGGGGCAACAGTCTCTATGACAACCTCATTCTCTGCATTCCTCTCTACATGTGTTTTCTTCTTCAACTTCTTTGTCGGCATGTCTTGTGGGACATGGTGGAATTCAGAGAAGTCAAGTTGATAAGAAGGTCTCTCCCTTTTCCTTCCAAGCCAACTTTCTAGCCAGATGGAATCTCAGCTAGCATCGCTGGGAGGAGGAACATAGGCCCCCTGAATGCTGGAAGAATGAGACTGTGTCATGGCAATGCCTCGTGGTGGTGATTCCAAATCAATGGGACTTTGCGACCTTTGGGATGGTGGTGAAGCCGGTGGCTCTGTTTCAATTATAGGCACCGCTCCCACTGCAACTTCTTCTACAATGGATTCCATCTCTGCAGCGATTATTTCAATCACTGGCTCTGGTGTAGCTGCAGCGTTCTCAACTGTTTCAAGTAAATTGGTGGTTGTCTCCACCTATACCTCTTGTTGGCTTGTGCTAGCAATTCCTCTTCTTCCCCATGTGCTCCCTGACATCCACATTCCTTTTGGAAGAATGCTCATCTTCTTCTATTTGGGTTTCTTCCTAGATGAGGAAGGTAGTGTAAACTGAACCGTTGGTGGCTCTGATCAGGGAAGTACTACCTTCCTTGTCCTTTTACTGTCAAGGTAGAGTTGACTGTGTCGAACTACTCTACCAGTTCTTTCCTCAATAGACGTACTCTCTTTTGCGTACCAGTCTACTTTGTCGAGTGCTTGTGCATCTACTTGACCTATGAAGAAGGAAGAAAGAATGACCTCTTCTTCATCATCAAATAAGCCCTCGATGTCCTCTGACATGAATTCTGCAATCTGCGAGAGTTTGAATCTGTTGTAGTTCCTTCTTCTCACTTCGAACTCATCCTCGTAGTTGACCCAAAAATCCTCCATGAAAGGTTCATGTGATGATCTTTGCTCAAGATGTGCTGCGAAGATGCCTCTGGGATCATAGGATGACCTCCTATCAATGAGGTACTTGAGATTAAATCTCACTATTTCCTGGCTTATCAACCTAGCATCGACTGCAGTCCTACATCTATAGAATCCCATCTAAAAAGGAAAGTTTGCAGCAGACTTCTTCTTTACGCGAAGGTAAGAGTGAACCTCGGCCAACTGCCTCAGGAATTCCATGAACACTACCCTATTTGAGGGGTAGTGTGGCATCATGGCGGGGTGGCCATTGTATCCATACACGCGTATGTAGGTGAAAGTGGGGAATTGGATGAACTGATCCGCCCAGTCCACCATTGCCGCCTTGGCTGCTGGTGAAATACGGACATGCATCTCATGGTCTAGCTCACGCATGGTGTGCATAGTGAAAAGGTCGTTCATCTTCTTGAAATGTCTTTCCGCTAGAGTGGAATCAAGGCGAGGAAATTATTCTTGGACCTTTTGCACACCCAAGGTTCCCACAGTGTTTAGTGTTCTGAAATCGCCTTGGAAGGCTATCAAGTAGACCAAGTAGGAACACATGTGGAAACGGTGCTCTTCTAGAAACCCTGTAAATTGTTGGTGGAGTGTGTCACTAATCAGAGAGGCCCAATCATATTGTTCTTTCCTACTGATTATTTTGCCAATAATATAGAACATCCACGGCTGGAAGGATTTTCCCTCTTCTTGTCCAGTGACTCTGCTGAGTAGAGTGATCAACACTCCATACTCATCTTTGAAGTCTCCTCGCCCAACCAATTTGAGCAAGCTGGTTCTCTTCGTTTTTAACCAATGTTCAGCCATTATAAGTGAACACTTATCCTTCAAAGCCTCGAATGCCTTTTCGCATTCTGTCACAGATATGACCTTCTTGGTAGGGCATGGTGGTATTGCAAAACAAGTCTCTATGTCCACCGGCTTCAAGCTGCAAATCACCCTCCTGTCCACTGACAGGATCTCTCTTGTAGTCGGGTTGTAATGCTTTGTGCAAGTAGTTACAAGCTCAATGCTCTATAAGGTGATCAGAATGGACGCAGCTTGGAATAAACCGGATTCTTCAATGTTTTGCAATGTAATTTGGTTCATGCCCTCCAAGTCTTCAGAATTGACCTCTGGATTTTTCTACCATAAGTCTGTGTCAGTCATTTTCATATAATCATGGTACAAGACCGTCTTGGTCTTGTATTGTACATGGGAGTACTGCATTCTGAAAACCTTAAAGATTGCCTGGCCACTTGACCCTGTTCTGACACTTTTTTTGGAACTGCTAAAAATAGCCTCGCCAGGGGTAATTTTTACGAAAAATTCTGAGACATGGGTTTCGTTGAGAATGATTTTCTAAACAAACCTAGATCGTCAAAAATTCAGAAAAATGAGTTTTTATTTGACATGCAAGAGCCCTTTGGTGGCAGAGGCAACGGGGCACCAGAAAGTGATTTTTCTCGAAAAAATCCAACACATGGGTTTTGTTTGTGCTTTAGAGCTAAACAAACCCAGTTTGTCCATTTTTCAAAATTATGACTTTTTCCAGAAACCCTAAAAAATAGGGGCAGCAGGGCTACTTTTTCTGGAAAAATCCAACATGTGGGTTTTGTTGAAAAAGCTATGCTGATCATACCCAATTGGCCAGATCTGTGATTATCTATCATTTCCTGTGACATGCAAAGAAATATAGACAGAAATAGAGGAAGTAGACAGAAGATGGATTGGAAGTTATAAACTGCCACTTTGCAATAATCTGCCTCTAGAAACAATCCTCAGGGAAGAATACTTTTACTGCCACTGATCTTCAAAAATATTGAAGATCCGTCCAAAACCTATGTCAGATCTTGAAAACGTGTTCTTGGGAGCTATTTGTTGTTTTATCCTTCAACCTGCAAAAGAATAATGAAGAATGAGATGCCTAGCAAGAATATATGGTGATTAGGGTTGAGATCCACCAAGTATGGTAGACAACTCATGATTTAGGTCTGATTTGGAGTTCCAAAAGGTGATTTCCACTGATTGTGGAGTGTTTAACCTCTTTTTGGCTCCAAATTTGCTAACTCAAGTCAACATCTTTGCTTTGACTTCTTTTAGGCGTCCATCCTTGAAGTTTGTCTTTTTTGTCCATTTTGCAAGCTGAAGTGCTCCCGTTTGATCTTTGATTCAAGTTACTCAGTTGATCTCTGGCAGTGGCTAGCAGTTCTGTTGTTGAGGTGAAATCAGTTTGATGAGATATGTCTAGGAGGGATCAACTCAAAAAACTGAGTTAAGGCCTCCAGAAAGAAGGGCGCCTTTCCTTGAGAGGGGCACTTTTGACAATGCCTTAGTCAATTTTCATTGACTGTTCTTCGTTTTGACCCTTTCAAACCTTCTTTGCTTTGATCTGACGTTCTCGATGCTTAGATGAATCAGATGACTCTGCTTGACGATGCATCAGGTAGCCAACTTAGTCTTGCTCAGGATGATTGACTTCTCAGTTGAAGCTGGCAGGTTTAGGTCCTTCAAACTAAAGGGCACCCCTGGCCAGTAGGGGTGCTTTTAACTTTGGCTTGGTTTTATCTTGGTTGTGGACTGCCAGTCTTTGACCTCCTCCATTAGATGATTGATTTGTCAAAATTTATTGCTGCACTGACGAGATTGGTCATAGCTAAGAAGGTCATCCTCAGAGGCAATGAAGATTCTGACTGAATCTGGATGCCCTCAAGAAAGGGCGCCTTTCCTCAAGAGGGGCGCTTTTAGCCATGCCTTATCCATTTTTTGGCTTGTCTTTCCAATTCTTCAATTTTAGCTTTTTCTGCTTGATCTCAACTCGTGATCGTTTGGTGTGTCTTGTGGACCTGCTGTCAAATTGATCATGTAGTTGGGAGGAAGCTAGAAAGATATTATGTATAGAGTTGTTGCTTATGGATTCATCTGGTGCCTGTAACTGAGGGGCGCCCCTAGCCAGCAGGGACACTTTTACCATGAAGCTCTCTGATTTGGCATCTTCATTGCTGATGGATCCTCCATACTTTGTTGACGGTTGGTCAATGATCCTTAAATCAGATGATTTTGCTGATTGTTTCGTTGTCAAGCCAGCATGAGAGTGAAGAGGATGACTAAGTTGAAGATTCCAAATGATTACATTTTCCCTCTGAGATCCAAGGGTGCCTTTCCTCAAGAGGGGCGCCTTTTTCACCTTTAGACTGTGTTTTGCCTTGGTAGCAAAATGTACACCTTCCAAAGTTAGCCAAATTTTTGGCCTTTTCCGTTTTGAGAATCTCCTTCATTGAACGGCATCATTTTCATCCTTTTCCGCCATAGCTTCTTCGTTGGAGCTTTTGAGGTTTAGCTTTCAACACTTGGTATTGGCCAATCTGCCATTAATGGCTGCGAAGCTCCTTACTTCGTTCCTAAAAAAATAGAAATAGACCCACCAGAGTAAAACATGTATTTTGATCATTCTGACTTGATCAGTGTGATCATGAAGGCAATTAACCCTATCATAATTATTTTCAATCATTTCCGGGAAGGTCCTATTTTTAATGGTTTCCTTAAAAATAGGTGTGTAAAACCCTAATTTTCATTTTTTCAAAATTTTAACCATAGGTTCCTTGACAGAAACCCACAAAGACTTCATGTTTGTTTTGACCTAAAACATATTTTTGATGGCATTTTTACATTGTTTAGCTCAATTTAAGCAGAATGCCAAAAATTTCATTTTGGGTATAACAATTCTCACAATCTGACAAAGTCCTTTAATGATTACTCAATTCTTGAATGCATTAATATGATCATACATGGTTGAGTAAATGGTGGTATGTAAAGTGGAATTTTTTTAGGGTTGAATATCTTTTGTATTCAAAAGCATGTGTATTGTGACATGATGTCAAAGTGCTTATGTGTATACAAGGAGGATAATATTTGTATAAGTGGTAATGTATTGAAGAGTTAACCCTTTTGGTTCTGATAAGGGAGACATAAGATGTATTGTACTATAGAGAAATAGAGTAACCCTCTGTATAAACTTATTCATTCAGATCTTTGATGTTTTTGTCAGTGAGACATATTGCCAGTGAGGCACATTCAACCAATGAGGCATTCTGTAACCAGTGAGGTTCAAATAAGCCAGTGAGGTAGTGGTTTTATTCCCCAGGAGGGTTTCCACTCAGGACATATCATTGTGTCATATGCTTGTGTATGTTTTGTATATATTGTTGTTTATTTGTATTGTTGCATATCATTTACTTAAGTCAAATTTGGGAAAGCATTTACAAAGTGAAAATTTGTATATGAACATTGATTCACCCCCTCTCAGTGTTCATTTTACTCCAACATAACCTTGTAATTAAATGACAAATTGGTAAATAACTAAATGATTGACTCTGGATAATCAACAATTCCATGCCTTTATCAATCATGAATCAACTTGATATGCAAGTCAATAAAGCCTATGGGAATTTTTTACAATGGATTCAACAAAATTTCTTGTTATTGGTATCATGAAAGATGTAGAATTTAAATTAGATGTATTTATGGATTAAACATACAAAATTAATGTCATAGTGATTGATATACCACCTCAATATGGGATGTTACTATCTAGAAGGTGGTCTGCAGTTTTTGGAGGGATTATACAAATGGATTTATCTTATTCTCTTATTCATATGAATGGTAAGAATTTAATAATGTATAGAGAGAATATATTCCCCTCCATTATAGAGGAAATAGAGCCACATGAGAATGTTTTCTTTATTGATACAAATAGATAATTTCAAGGTTGAGATAGTTGAGCATGCTCAAGCTAAAGAAACATCTCTTCAGCAAGAAGTACATAAAAATCCTAATGATGATGGAATATGGTTGATGCACTTTGATGATGCATGTTCAAATGAAGGATCAAGTGTTGGGGTTATCTTCATTTCACCTATTGATAAATCATTTAATTATTCTTTCACCCTTTCTTTTAGTTGCACAAATAATGTATTTGATGATGAAGCTTTGTTCCTTTGTTTGAAAATGGCTGCCAAATATGGGATTAAGAAAAATAAAATTGGAGGCTCAGAATCGGTTGTCTCACAAGTCATAGCCAAATATGCATCAAATCATAAGATAATTAAATAGTATAAGGTTGTTGTGTGGGATACCATTGAGTTATTTGATGCATTCTCAATTGATCAGGTTGAGAGGGGGAAGAATGTTTTGGATAATTTTTTGGTCAATATTGCTATCAAATACGAGGATATTACCCTAGCAGGTATTTCAAAAGTTGAAGTGTTGACCAAACCATCCTCTCTTCACAATATTTTCCATTGGTGAATTTTCTATGATGATCATGATGTATTAACGTTTCTTCACTATGTTGATGAGTATCATAATCAAGAAATTGATTTTAAGAATTTTTGTGTTAATTGATGGTAAGGAAATAATTTTTGGAAATGAAGTCATACATTTGAATACAAAAAAACTTATAAATGGATTGGTAACATTAGACATATATTTTGATGGTTCTAATAGACATGTGACAAAATTAGCCCTAGTACATGAAAATGATTCGGAAGAAATAAATCTTAGTATAGATGCATCACCAAAGAAGGTGTTTATTGGTAAGAAATCGAATTCAAATATTAGATCTATGCTTATTTCCTTTCTTAAAAAGTACAAGAATGTTTTTGCTTGGCCATATGATGATTCGAAAGCTTATAGGGAAGAGTTGTTTCAAATCCTGCTTAAGTGTGATGTCAAGTGCTTGAGGCAAAAGTTGTAAAGACCTATAAATCCAACCTTGGCACCAAAAATGCAACAATAAATACAAAATATTAGGGATGGTGGAATAATTAAGCCAATCAAACATCCCACATGGATTTCTAATATAGTCTCTATAAGAAAGAAGAATGGAGACATTAGATTGAATGTGGATTTTAGAAACCTAAATGTGTCATCCTTAAAAGATAGTTACCCTTAGCCCAATAGGGAGGCTATGCTACAAAATTTTATAGGTTGTGAGATTTTGTCCATGATGGATGAATTTTCAGTATAACCAAGTGAAGAATAAAGAATTAGAGTAATATAAAACAACCTTCACTACACCTTCGAGCACATATTTTATGGCAAGATGCCTTTTGGCTTGACCAATATTTGTGCCACTTCTTAGAGAATAATGGATGTTGCATTCTTTAATTTAACTGATATCATCATAATAATTTATCAGGATGATTTATGTGCCTTTTCTAAGAAACAAGACCATTTCCTGCATTTAGAGAAAAAATTTAGGGCTTTAGACTTTGGAGTTTCCTTGAATCCAAAATATGCATATTTAGGGTACTTGAGAGGGTAAGTAAGTTGATCATATTATTTAAAAATAAGGTATTAGAATTGACCTTGAAAGAGTGGCTACAATTGAAAAAAATCTATAGCTAAAAAATATTAAGGGTATATAGTCATTCTTTGGCCAAATAAATATTGTCAAAAGGTTTATCTCCAATTTTGTAGAAAAGACTAAAGAAATTTCAAAAAATTTAAAGAAGGTAGAAACCATATCTTGGAGTAAGGAGCCTATAGAATCTTTCAAAGCATAAAGGAAGCAATAAAAAAGGCTCTAATTTTGAAGTCACTTGATTTTTCAAAACCATTTCAATTATTTTTTTCCCTCTTCCCACATAGTTGTTTTGTTGCAAAATAATGTAAGAAGCCTATTTATTTTTTATTAAATCCATTCAAGTTGTAGAGCTAAAGTATGATGCTAATGAAAAGCATGCATATGCATTGGTAAAAATAGTAATAAAATTTAGGCCTTACTGGGTAGAATCCCAAGTTATTGCATATGTTCCTCATGCAACTGTAAAAGACATTGTTACACAGCAAGAGGTTACAAGAAGAAGATGCATGTGGATCAACAAAGTTCAATATTTTAATATTGATATTCAAATCAATAAATTGGCCAGAGGACAAGGACTTGCAAAAACCATGGTTGAGGATAATTTGGAAGCTACCGAAGTAAATTGCACAAAAGAACAAAGTCAACATAAAGAGTGTAATATTAAGACTTGCCTATGGTACAAGGATATAATAAAGTACCTGCAACATTACTTGTCTAGAAAGTTTGACAGATAATGAAAAAAGGAATTTGAATCTTCAGGCCATAAAGTATGTTATAAAAAATGGTGACTTATAGTGGAGAAACATAGATGGTGTCCTTATAAGATATTTGGATGAAATTAAATCTTTTAATGTGTTATTAGAAATGCATAATGGAAACTGGGGTGAACACTTCATAGATAAGACCACTACTCATAAGATACTCAGAGTAAGATACTAGTGACCAACTTTATTTACTGATACACAAAAGTTAGTGAGAAAATGTGATGCATGTTAGAGGTTTTTTGATAAATTAAAGAATTCTAGAGCCTTATATTTGAGGCCTATTACTATAGAAACCTCAATCCAACAATGAGGAATTCATTTTATTGGTCAAATTACAAAGAAATTCAATGGCAGGTTTAAATGGATCCTTGTGGCCAGTGATTACTTCACCAAATGGATTGAAGTTGTTCCTACTAGAAAATAAACTAGCAAAGCAGTTGTAGACTTTGTAATAGAACACATTTTTAGAAGATTTGAGTCCCTAATAAATTGATTACAGACAATGCAATGTGTTTTAGGTTTGGAGATTTTATAGATTTTTGCTCAAGATATGGGATACACCTATCATACTTATCTCCCTATCATCCACAAGGAAATGGACAAGAAAATTCCATCAATAAGAGATTAATGAAATTATCAAAAGGATGATAGGCCAAAAAAAGGAATTTGTGGGATTCAAAGTTGAGGTTAGCATTGTGGGTTGATAGAGTAACAATAAAGAAGTCCATAGGGAAATCACCTTTTGAACATGTATAGGTATGTATGCACATATGCTAGTGAATATCTTGCTACTAATTTATCAGTTCATTCAAGAATATGTTAAGGATGTTTTAGATGATATGAATTGCAAAATCAACCAATTGACTAAGTTAGATGAATCAAGGAGGCAAGCTCTAGTTTTTAATATGAAAAAGAAAAAAGGTCAATATTTTTTTGATAAAAAAACCTTTGATAAAAAATATAGATTGGTGATATGATATTAATGTGGAATGTGAGATCCCAAGATAAGGGAAAGCATGGAGAATTTGATCCACTATGGATATGGCCTTATACCATCAACAACACTCATGTAGAAAACTCTTATTTTCTAAATAATGTTAATAGAGGATTGCAAGAGCTTCTAGTGTATGGACAATTCCTAAGACTTTGTTTTTATTAATATTTAATCAATATTTTATATGCATATATGTATTGTATATTTTATTTCCCTATTTGGTCTTGTGTAGTTATGGTTGTTTGTAATCCACAGTGAAATGTTTTTTTTTTCCTTTTTTTGTTCAATTTGTTTGTTTTTGTGTGTGTTTGGCTTACCCCCAAATATTTTTTGGAATCTTACCATACTTCGTTGAAGCATGTGCACTTGAATAAGAGCTACTATTGACACTAGAAAATTTATAAGGTTGTATTTGTATTATCCTAAAATATTTATTCATTAAAACCCTAAGCCCTAACTCCTAGCACATAATTTATTGCTTTATCTTTTATTTCATTGATGACTTGCTTAGCCCATTGCCAATTTTTAAGTTGTGTCTTTGAGCCTTTATGATTGTTCAATTATCGTCTCCCTCATCTTGGTAACCATCCTTTCCTTTTAATTCACGTGTTAAAAAATTATTTAAGTTACCTTTATGGGTGTTCATTCAATGGCCCCTACCCTCATCCCACTGGTATCCACTTGTCAAGTTTTCATTGAGTCACACATTTTCTTTGTATCTTGGGTTCTAATTTCCCAAGCCTCTCAAAGGTAGGATGGTGCATTATTTTCTTTCATATTCTTGGTGATAGCTAACTTATAGGAGAATGGTGTGCCACATCAGTTTCATGTGGTGAGTTTTTATTGGTATCACGTAAACTTAGTTCATCACAATTTTTTGAAAGGATAAAAATTTAAAAGTGACACTTTTGTGATAAATGGTGATGATACAACGTGGCCCCAAGCTTCTTCTCCAGTCTTGGAAACCATGTTAACAATTGAATCGAAATCAATTTTTCTTCTGGATTTGATTGTATTTGTGTTTTTTTTCATCAACGTTTCGAATCACACTCCATGATAGAAAAAATTGACTCATGATTATCGATTGTGAAAACTTGAGATCTCTTATTGAATAGGATCCAAATGAAAAAAATTATTATGTTGCGCTCTTTCTTCATATCACAGATTCTCATTTTGTGAGCCTTTCCAAATTACAATACCACATAATTTTTACATATATACTATGAGTGCCACATAATGACAATTCAATATTCTCATCTGAAGGCCCAAAAATGTAAGTGGGCTCATCCAAATACAAATGGAAATATTTCATTAGGTTTTTTTCTTCTAGTTTATCTAGCTTTGAAATGAAGGAATTTCAAATAAAAGGTGAAGTTGCGATCATAATCAATCCTCCCATGTAAGCTAAACATCAATGGTCTACATTCAAAATTGAAGAACGAATCTTTGCGAACACTATGCACGTATGAGCCATTACTATAGAATTGATTGACATCTACCAAATCTCTAAGGGGTTATGTATCAATTACACTCATCTATGTCATTAGAAGCATCCAAGAGCGATTTTTGTGAATAAGTTGTGTAATTTTTAATTTTTCCAATGTTTCCAAAGGTGACCTATGGTTTTTGAGTAGGGAATGGGTAAGTTCCTAATTCTCATTCTGAATTGAAAAATTTCTTTTGAATTTGTGTGAATTTAAATCAATAGGTTTTTTTTGTCATTCTAAGTTGTTTAGTAGTTGGAAAGACCCTAGGTATTCTCTATTTTAATAAACCCTAGTTTTTTTTCAAAACTCTAGTTGTTAAAATAATTTTAAGATGAGTCAATCAAGCTCACAACCCACAAGATTGAAGAGGGGATTGGAAGAGGACATCCTATCCCAGCTCCCAAGCTCATCAAAGAGGGAAAAGAATACCTAAGGGTTAGGAATATTGTAAGATAGGCTAATTGATAGAGCAAAAGGTTTGAAGGATGCACCTATCCATGCACAAGGTTGGGATTTATTTGATTTTTGTTATGAGAGAAGTGATGTAGCCTGAATGATATCATATCTGGAGTTTGAACCTTGGAAGGTTAGTGGTCCCCAATATTTTTTTGAATGTGGAATTGATCAAATAAGTGGTAAGGAGATATGATTTAGAATCTAGGGTAATTATGAACAACAAAAGGTGGTGTTTTGATGGGACTTGATTGGAGCTACATCTATGAGGTTTTCAACTTGAATATGGTAAAAAAATTCCCTATCGATTTCAACTCCATGTGCAGAGAATATGAGAGGGAAAAAATAGCTACAGAATTATATGACCCACATCATAGAATTAATGGTCCAAATAGGACCTTGGTTGAATTCTTGAGGGAAGAGATGGAACATTTTTTGATGTGGATTTGTTTGAAGATTATTTTGTCAAGACCTATTATGCATTGTGTTAGGTCTTAGGAGTTGATGTGAATGGTAAATTTAATGATAATATATGTTGATGTATAGGACATAGATTTGAATAGAGATTTTTACTATTCTACATTTATTTTAGATGGTATACATAGAGAGTTGATGGCCATTAAGAGTGATGACAGGATAGTTAATTTCAAGTGGTATTCTCTACTCTAGATCATCTTTTCTTGTATACTGGAAGGAAAATTTTGGGTGCACCAATGCAATTGAGGTTCTATGATGCTCAGAGGGTCCCACTTCTAGTTGAAGGGTAGACCCACATTTGGGACATGCATTTCCAAACTTCTAACTATGTGGTGTTTGAAGAGATTTTTGTGATATAAATTTTGACGAATCTAGGATTCCAACCAAGAAGATTATCTTAGTTAGTGAAAAATTTCTAAGGCCTAAAGATTTCAACCTTGAGCTCAAAATAAAGAATAATTGGGGTGATTGGTTTCTTCATTCCAATACCATATTTATCAGAGTGTATGGTGCCCTAGTGCAGCCACATATCTTTCCCAAGAGTGTACCTGATAGAATTTCATTCTTGGAGATAATATCGAAATTGAATGAGGCTAACAAATTCCATCTCAAGATGCACAAGAAGGGGTCTTTCTTGCCTTCTTTTATAGCTTTTTTTACTTTTTGATTACAAAAAAGAAGAGTTGAATTTGATTTACCCCTGTTACAAGAATACCAAATGAAGTTGGATGCCCATAAGATTTGTGATCCTGAGCATTATATTAATCAAACCAAGGTGAATGCCAAGAGGTCCAATTTCCATCATCATTTTGATAGAGCAGAAGATGTTATAATAAATTATATTTTAGATATAAAGGTGAAGACAAGGAAGAATAAATGGTGCCTAATTCTCAAAGGTGGGGAAAAAATGAAAAGGGGTAATCCTAGTTACCAAGCAACATATAAGGATATTGAAGACCCTATTATCAAGATTCAAACTATGTTGAACAATTATATCATCCTTTTCCTAGGAGCTCCTACACCAGAGTATAGATCATTCATATAAAAGTCATATTAAGTAAAAGAGTAAGTTGAGCATCTAATGCAAAAAATGGAAGTGTCATAAACATCAAGTTTTATGGTAGTGTCACCTCCAAGGAAAGAAAATGGTGTTAAAACCTTTGTTTATTATTCAAAGTACTTTAAAAAAATTGAATAGGTGGGAGAAAATGAGCTAGATCTAGATGAGATAAATTAGGTATTAAATTCTCCACCCATATTTTAGATTAAGGATGCACCACAAGATAGGATGGTCATCAATTTTAAGACTAATAGAAGTGTAGTGAATGAAATCAAATCCATTGCATGTACATAATTCATGTCATATGACCGATTTGTAAAATCCAGGAAATTCATGGATTTCATGATGAAGAATAAACTAGAATAAATTATTATTAAAAAAAAAGAATAAAGAAAAAGATAAATATACTCCTCAAGAGATGAAGTTACAAAGAAAATACTTGCAGAAGTTGACTTTCATGTCACCAAAATAACCCTTGAGGAGGGTAGGAAAATTTTGCAAGGGAGTGGATTGTTATTGTTTGCATGCTAGGAAATTTCCTCACTAGTTTTTCTTGACACAATAAGAAAATATGATATAGATGAAGAAGCATTTTCCTCTAAAGATCAAGAAAATGACATATTTTGGATCAATATTCAACACCAAATTTGAAACCCTAGAAATATGGACAGTTTCCCCTAAAACCAATAAGCTACAAGTTGCAAGTAACATTAAGGACTTGATGTAAACATTATTATCATGAGGCTTTCTGATACCATAGCTTCCCAAGAATCATCCTTAGTGGTTAGTAAAACCTTATTCAATGAAGATGTAGCTGATAAATTGTAGGTTGAGTTTGAAAAATTGCAAAAGGATTGCATAATGCTATTGTAAGAATACAACAAACAATATCTACTTCCCCTTCTACAAAGCATTGTTATAATCCCAACTACTCCTTAGGTGATCTCAATTGATACGTCCATCCAAGATAGGGAAACTTAGTCTTTGAGGATAAAATAATTGAAAGAGAAGTTGAAAACAATTATGGAGGATTGAGAGAAAAAGGATATCAACCTTGTTCATGATTTACTTGGCCATAGAATATCCTACATTGCTCATATATTGAATGAAACTTGGGTTGGATACAATAATTAAGAATTTTTATATCAAGTACATGTAGCATAAATAAAACTTAAAGGAGATATTAAGTACTTGGATCCCTAGAGTGTCAGAAATAAATGGGATCTATATGTAGGATGAATATGAAACTAATGCTCCTAAGGAATCAATAGGTACACATGAGATGATTGGAGTATTAGGATATATTTCAACTTACAAATTTAAATTGAAGATCTAGCTAAAAGGTAAGCTGAAATATTTTGAATCATTGGAGGAGGCATTGATGCCCAAGATTTTAGACAATAATGGAATTACCAAATATTTTGAACAATTGAACAATGATTTTAATGCATTTTTTCCTTATCTATGTTATTTTCATATGTGCAAGTGGGGAACTTGATTCAACCTTAATGAATAATAGCATGGATGAACTAATAAGGTTAGAATCAAATTTGGATAGTTTCAATAAGGAAGCTAGGGTATCTTCAAATGCAAGGTATAACGTGCATGTCAATAAAGCTGTAAAAGTGCTTGATTTTCAATGGCCTTCAAAAGAAAAGTATTCTTCATGGCTAGAGAAATACCAAGGGTGAGTCATTTGGCTAGGTTAACAAGTCAATAGGTTGTTTCCTCATAAACAATGACTTCCAAATGTAGATTCTCTTGCTTATCCAACAACCTCAATAGCTTTTTGGCTCCAATGTAATAGGAATGTTATCTTGTAATGGGTTATTGTACTTTTTTGTTTTTGAAAAAACTGTCACATGTAACATGTGACAAGCGTCATTTTTTCTCCTTAAGCATGTGTGTTTTTTCTTTCTATTTAAGGAGTTGGTATCTTGTAAAGGGTTTGGGAATTGTAATTTTGGGTAGGTCTTTCACTTGTAAACTGTGTTAGGATTGTTGTTAAAGTCTAAAACGATTTCTCGTAACACTAATATATTTTGATCGAAGCATATATGTAAACATGGAAACATGCTTCAATGTGACATCATCTCCAACTTTGTAACTCGATTTCCTTATGAATAAAATAATCAAGCATTATTCAATTCTTAGTTGCAAAATATTCTTACAGTGTTTATTTTCTATGATATCTTATGTTTAATGAATGGAATGTTTTTTCACTAAAATGCAAAGGGTGTTGTTACAAATGGACTGTTATGTAGGATCATATTGTAATTCTTTAATAAGTCATTTTTTTGCAAGGTAATATTATTTAATTGGCCATCATAATCTGTTAAGTTATTGTGAGGAAAGTTTTACATGATTATAAGACTTTGCAACCCTAAATAGGCCCCGATCAAACTAAGATAATCCCTCTCGAGTCCCAAAACAAATTTAAGATGTCAAATCTTAAGCCAATTATAATTTATTTGTAATTATTATAACTTCTCATACAATAATTTTATTTTTTACAAGGATATTGTAGGTTTTCATATTACATTATGTTAATCCTTGTCATAATGTATAGGAAATAATCTGCTAGGGACCATTTTACTATTCTAATGTATATTCTTAAGTGGTACCAAACCACCTAGGTTTTTCAGAGCCTAAAGTGTGGAGGAAATTTTTCTTAAAGGGGGATTTACTATTCATTTGCCAATATCCTAATGTCCTTATTCATAAGGCATGGATAACATTTAGAGGATATCCATGAATCAGTTGGAAACATCAACAAGATAATTTGTCATGCTCCATCTAATGTTGTTATTATTTTGTAATTTTGGTGTATTATTTTTTTAGAAATCGTAGATCATCAAAGGTCGCACTACACATCTCCCATTTTTGGAACTTCAAAAACTCGTTCAAGCACATAAAAACTCTTTTTTGAGTCCTATTTATTTAAATCTATCTATTTTTTTAGAATTAAAAAGTGGTGTTATTTCTTCTTGAAAATATCTCAGAGTGCAATTTTAGCATATACCTCCATTTTGAGTATTTGTAATCTTTGTACATCAAATCCACCTAGTGGTAATTATAAATTCACTAATTATAAAGTGTCAAATCACTAAATCCTTTTGGGAAGGATCTCTTATTGAATCAAGGGGATAATTTGGTGTTTCTACTTTGTCTATTTGATTGGTTCATGTGATCACATCTCTTACACTAAATCCCTTCCATTTGAGTATTATTAATAATTCTTCTAATAAATGGAAAATAAAATATGGATATTATGGGAAAAAATAAATACAACAAAAGATTGTATTCTTCATCAAAATGATGAAATAAATCAACTTATTCTTGATCATGGTATTATCTAATCTAATCATCTAGTTCCAACACATGTTGAAACATCATATGGTATCACTCAAGCATATTGTGATATATCACCATTATTTGAGGATGAAAAAAGTAGCCATATAGCTTGCATTGAGATCTCATCTCCCACATCACTTTTTGCTACATCTGAATCCATAGCTGATATCTCCATGGATTCTAATAATTCTATGTGCTAGGACATTGATATCAATTTTCTAGATCTATGACATTGGGATGCATTTTTTCCAAGCATATCATCCTTGTTTATAGATTCCCACATTGCATATTTGGATGACACTATTGAGGAAATTGGTCTTTTATTTAATGGAAATCACATCAAAATTGTTGTCATTTCATCTTTGGATCTTGCTCTTGGCTTTCCTACATTAGCTTCTATAGTGACGGATTCTAAAAATATTCATGAGTTCACATATTTTCACTCAATCATCATCCATTTTGATGTTCTCTATAGTAACCTTAGTCAAGCTATCATAATACATACATGGTTCCTATACTTGAATCATCTATGGTACCTGATTCATCCTATCAGTATTTGTCATAATTTAGCATTGTCTTGGAGATCATTCAGAATTATTGAAAGGAATCATCATGGGAATCATTATTGTCTTTGAATCATGTGTAGAGTTCAAATAATTTCATCCTTCTTACTACATATTCCTATCCAAAATGAGAATTTATCTTGCACATATTTGTGGTGTTGTTTCTTCCCAAAGAGATAAATGTTGTTTAGTGTTCATTGATAATCTTCAACATCCAGTGCCCAACATCTACCATCATTGTAAGAGGCATTTGGAGGGGAGGTTACATGGTTTCTCTTCTCATATCACTTTTGGGAGGGATAATTTCTTCACAAGGGTTTATATCCTTCTCACCTTTTGGGGGGTCACATAGACCTTCTCTCTTTTCTCTCTTATGGGAGAAAAATTCATTGTACATTGTTCTAGAATTAGTCCTTAGGGGGTCATAATTAGTCCTCCTATCTTTTATATTCTTCAATTGTACATTTTGTTTACATCATTTCTCTTTTGGAGAGGATTTTTATTTTCCATTGGGTTTTCTCATTTTCTTCTATTTATGATAAATTTTTACATGGGTACCTAACATGGCCTAGTAGTCAATATCCATCATCATCATCTTATATATATTACTTATTAAGTTACAATTAAGAGGGGTGTTAGTGTAAATGGTGATATTATCAAACTAGTTAGATTTTAGCCTACTTAGGAGACTCCTATTCACACTAGTTAAGTATCCCATTAATAATTTTATCTTTTTGTCTCACCTCAGGTGGTTGAGACGCATGTAATCATATTTTGAGACACCTCATGTCCATATGACACCTTTATCACACTTTTCCCATACACATGAAACATCATGGATATATGTCCTACACTTATGGAGAAGGTTAGAGTCCATACCTGCCTTCTCATCTCACCCCTTTTCTATATATTCAAGGGGATCATATTTAATTATCTACTTTTTGGATTCACACATTGTGACCGATGACATAGTATAGGTTAACTACACTTGATCCATAAGGATTCAAAGTATAATTAAGCCACTATGTATCAGTCCCAATAAGATCATCCAATTTAAACTAAGCTACGAGACCATTAAAACTAACATATTAAAATACGAAAGCTTCAAAAAAATCTATTCTAAGTCATTGAAACTTATCCTATTGGGGGAGTGGTATCGCATTGATTTGGAATGGCGACCCTTTCCCAATCCCTTGGATAATGAGCTTGTTTCAATCAATTCTATTGAAGAGAATCGATGAAACCGATGAGATATGTGTTGTTAAACATGATGAAAGCTAAATTAATATGATAATAGCTAAGATGATCAATGTAAGTGTATGCAAAGCTATTCTAAATGTATGCAATATTTGAAATATTAAACCCTAATTTCAAAAATATACTAAATGGGTGCACCTAAGTTATCATGGAAGCCATTAATGGATGCTCTAAGATAATAATGCAAGATTTAAACTAAAATTATTTTAAAACATAATATGTGAGTGCAAATGGATGTGATTTTCAACAGCATAAGTTTGCTCTAAAAATGTGGATCCCTATTAAATAGATGGAAGCTCTATTTATAGAATAGGCAAAATTAAATTGATGGCCAAGATCAAAAGGATCAATCAACAGTTAAAATAGAAGGAAGACAGAGGCATGGATAATGGATTCCCATCAAGGGTTGAGGATGCAAGATGATATTTAATCAAGGGCTTCCATTCATCCAAATAAACACACTTTCAAAACTTCCACAAGAAGTTTGTTGAAATTTTGTTACAGGGAAGAATATTCCTTTTTTCAAATGAGTGAAGAGAGAGAATATTTTATGGGAATATTACCTTTTGGAGGAAAATTAGCATTTAGTTAATTAAAACCAAATTTTAATGTACAAAGGGGAAGGAATATTCTATGGGAATATTTCCTTTTGGAATAATGTGCAAAGGAGGAATATTCCCTTGCAAGTGGGAGAATTAGATTTAATTAGTAATTTGATAATTAAAACAATGTTTCAATTTATGCAAATTAGGGGAATTACATGATAATCATTAAATAAATGATTTAATGAAAAGGGGGGTTTGATATGATATTTAATTAAATAGCTTAAGGTTATTTACTTAAATAAGAGGACTTAGGGATTAAATTAGATAATTTGTTTTATCCAATTTAATAGGACGAAGGGTTAGTGCAAGAGGGGGTGAATTAACCTAATTAGGTCAATTAGATTAATAGATGAAAATGATGCAATTAATTAAATAGCTAGGCTAATTTAATCAATTAAGCGAAAACAGGACGGATTTTAGGATGAAATGGTGTTAATATATCATATTCAAGTGCATGATATCATTCAGGACATTTTGCCCCTCTTTGAAGCAAGGTACATGTTATGTTGGTTCAAAGATTGACAGTTTCAAATTAAAAATTGCTACTCAGATCAAAAAATTTATTAAAAAAATGATTTTTGGATGCCCAACTATTGCCCCAATGGAAGAAATAAGCTAGTTCCTTGCCCCTTCAAGAAATCGGGCAAAATTTTTAAAGTTTGGGTTGATTTCTCGAAAAAGGTAAAATATAGGTTCAAGTGCCAAAACATGCCTTGGGATGCCAAAAATGGCCTCAGAATCGCAAAAAATGGCTCAAAGTAGGCTACACAGGTCAGAAATAGGTAAAATAGGTAAAAACCCTAGCTTTTGGTCTAAATTAGAGCAAAAAACCCTAATTTTTTGGCTTAAATAGGTGGTGAAGGGTCACTTTCAAGTCATTTGTACATTCACACTTGAGAGATTTGATGCATTTTGAGCTCTGACCTCTTGACGAAATGGCGTAACGAGTGCTCCCATGACACATTTTAGACCGGGTTCAAGAGTGCCAAAGGCCTCCAAGCGTAGGACCAGTGGTACACAATTCGAAACCTTCCTTGCAATTTGACTTTTCAATGCATTTATTAGGCTTTGAAATTCTGTCTAGGTCGGCGTCGTTGTATTGTGATGCTATTTAGAGTTTCGGAGATACTTTTTTCATTTTTAGTGATGCTATTATGAATGGCGACACACTTTGCAATTTGAAATTAGGGTTTCCACTTTTCAAATTGCGACGTAGGTGTAAATAGTGACGCATCCGCTTGATTTGCAATTTAGGATTAGGGTTTGTAGATTTTAAATCGCAACGCTAGTCACAATTTGGAATTTGAATGCATTGAGCATCACTATTTGGAATTCAAACTATGGTGATGCCTTCGTTAATGGCAATGCCTTTGTCATTTTGGGGATAAAAAACTCCAAACTTAGCCAATTTTAGCAAAATTTGACGTCGTGCACTTCATGCATGCAAGAGGTTATCCAACCTTTGATGTCCCATGAGCACCGGCTCACTGTTATTTCCTTACTGGATGATTTATTTGAGCTTCGACAAGAGCACCTCAGAGAGATTGGATTGTGGTACATTGCATATATTCCCATCGTGAGAACCCATTTGGCGATGATGATAGCATTATGTGAGCGATGGCATAGTGAGACCTTGTCTTTTCACTTACCCACCAACGAGGTGATAGTCACATTAGAGGATGTATGGAAGATTTTACAATTGTCGATACATGGATATTGAGTGATCTATGATAGCGACGTTAGATATGATGCTTGCCTCGAGGTTCTTAGCCAGGACACTATTGTCTTCGTCAACTCATAGATTGACCTCAAGATGTACAAAGAGTGCTCATCGAACTTCAGATTGGTAGTTGGTGCAGTGATTTCGGGGTTGGTTGCCCTAGATTGACGGAGAAGAGGATTCACTCACGGATGGGGGATAGCTTTGCATCAGATGATTTTTAGGCGGACTTAGTATGCATGGGGACCAATGATGTTGGCCTCTTTTTATCATGATATGCATCAGTTTTTGTACTGCAATAGCAAAGCAATTGGTGTAGGAGTCAACTTTTGCACATATGGGCATGGGAGCACATTGTTGTGCTCCGATCAATCATCCAAATGGTTGATGTGGAGCCAGATGATCCAGTCGTGTGGAGGTATAAAGGGGTTATCACTCTACAACACATAGGTCAGCTTGGTATTCCTTATTGGAGGAGAGTGATCGATGGCATGACAGTGTTCAGGTGGCGGTCGTGGCTACATATGCCACCTTGGTATGATGATGTGTAGCAACTCTTCTTTGCTCACCATACCTCTTACATGTAGGGTCAAGAGCATACCATGGTTGAGTAGTACCTACTAGACAAGGTAGCCAGATAGTTTGGCGAGAGATAGGATAGGCCTGACAATCAGTATACAACCATTTTTGCTAGATTAGCTCGAGAGGTGACTTGGGGGCCCATGATACCACCTCATGAGGTTGTCGAGGGATTTAGATAGCTAGTTGCTAGGCCATGGGCCTATGATCAAGGGTAGGTTGATTCTCAGACAATGCCTACATATGATGCTTGGTTTGTACCCCCTCCTAGACTTACAGATCTAGCGGGCATACCTCCACGAGGGATGTCAAGACGAAGGGGAGTAGGTAAAGGAAGAGGCCAACAACAAGATGGGCAGGGCATAGGACAGTATAGGTAGGGTAGAGGGTAGGGAAGAAGAAAGGGAGAGGATAGGATGGCCAGTAACATGATGGACAGGTCCTCAATGCACCTCTATTACACCAACAACCACCAGTTCAGTAGCCAGCCGCACAACAGCCACTGTCGGGGCCAGATCCTTGAGATGTACAGATACGTTGCAGCAATAGCTACAGGTAGTGACAGTTGAGTGGGATTAGGCTCAGAAATGGATTATAGTGCTTACAGCTGGAAGAGATCATCAATGTCATCTTAGGAAGACCTCTGATTTATAGTTAGCACAGGAGGTCAAGCAATGACAGTATTTAGAGGTCTTGTCTTAGCAGTAGTCTCAACAAGCACAGGGGCTTGTTGGCCAGAAAGTGTCTACACAGTTGTACGGAGTAGTGAAGGAGGAGGTGGCATACTGATAGAATTTGTATTATAGAGGCATCCCTCCATGCCACAGGCAGCCTGATTTTCAGCACGATCAAGTGCAGCTGAGTGCCTCTACCTCAGTTAGGTAGCCAGATCATCCTGGACATGGTGATAGGGCCAATGAGGGATAGACCTCTTTTTATTTTACAAACACCATTTTGTTTTATAGCTTGATTATTTATATAGACATACATTCATAGGCTCTTTTTGTATAGCCTCATGTACATTGTACATTTTGATGATACTCGTACACATTGATCAGATATTGTACCATGACAATAATTTTTTGATATATATACGAGATGATACAGATTCATGATGTGATATGTCTTTATTTCATGTTTTATGAATGTATGGATGCAAATGATATGATGTGATGTGATGTTATACTTACTTTGCTATGATTTTGTATTATGAATGTGATGTGATGGATGTACTTTTTTTATTTATGCAATATATGATATACGATGATGTAATGTATATGATATGCAATGCAATGGAATGGATGTATTATCTTCTTTTTCAGTATCTTTTTATGATATGTTATGGGATGGATGATATGATATGGTATGATATGTGGATGATATGATATGCTTATGTAGGATGTATGGATGGATGCATTTCCTTTTGTGTACTTTTCCATGCAATTTATGATGTTATGATGCATGTATGTGATGTATATAGATGCACATGGATGATGCTTATAGTATGTATGTTATGAATGTTCATGATATGGATGTGATGAATGATAATGCAATGAATTAAGACACTTAGAATGACAAATCTATATTATTCAAAACAACTTAAATGATAATGAAGATGCAGTGGATTATGTTTTCCATTATTATGATGATATGCTATGATGATGCGCGGTGTATGCATGTTGATGATTTGTGGATGTAGGATGGATGCATGGTGATGTTTTTTCTGACTGTCATGATACCAACATGGAAAGAATATAGAAGAATAAAGTGATTTGAATTGACCATCGATTTTGAAGATTGATTCAAAAATTCCAACAAGTCCTTGATCCACCAAGACTTTATTAGATATGGTGATGAGAGTGATGATTTTTCTCATATCTTGGGATTGGGATTTTATGTCATTCCTTATTTTTGATATAAAACATAGACATGATGCATCCTGATATTGAAAATGAGGATGGCTTTGTATCTAGTGTAATGTACTTTGACTCTACAAATAGATAGGATAGTTCTTGTTCACACCTTGAGATACGAAAACCTTGTCAGAATGCAGTTTAGTAGTTCAGAATATATTGGACCAAAGCATACACAATAGTCAACAATCTACTCCAAATAACCTCCCTACACATAAGTAAGCAAGTATGCACCAAGATTATTTTACAAGAATACCCACAAGCACAGTAAATGAAAGATAATGATCAATGTCCCCTTCCTCTCTCTCTAAATCAGTTTGATAGACATCATCGAGAGGTCCTCGAAATGGGTTAATAGGATAAATCATAAGAAAATATCAAAGACAAACAGTCAGTGTTATCTATATCTCTTTCCAATTTAATATAGATAAGGTGATTTTTGATGTTGATGTCCATTGTTGGAAGGATACATCCTAGGACAGTTTATCAGATGTTTTGATTAGGATGAGGTGTGTGATAAGTTGTTGATACAAACTTAACTGACTCATTTACCTAAGAACCTAACCTAAAAGACTATCCTAGGGGCCTCTGGTGCTTATCAAAGATGAGCCTTTCCTATGTTATACATGCAGAGAACACATAGTTCAACTGACTCGAATTATTGTTAATGAGATATAAACAGTTGATGAAATGTCAGTTTATTATGATGAACTCCTAAAGGACTAACCTAGGGTGTCTCAGGGGCACAATAATGATGGCCTTGCCTAAGTTCATGCCCAGAGACTCATAGTTTGACAAGGTACTGTTTTTGGATTTTTGATATTTGACCTGTTTAGGGATTTTGATGTGTTTTGGATGTTTTTTAATTTTGACTTTACAATTTTCGAATGTTTTTTGATTTTAGTTGTACAAGAATTTGATGTTTTTGGATTTTGATGAATTTTTATGATTTTTTTTGGTATTTTCTATGAGATTTCAAATAACCTTAACATATACAAGAACCCGATTTGATCCATAACAAATTTCCCCCAATGTGATGAAATAGACTACCTCAATATAGGCAGGACAAACTGACCTTTGGAATATTCCAAGTAGTACTAAGGGGATACGATACTTCATAATATCAAGCTATGATTCAGACATGAATGGGCGATGGAATAAATAGGATGGATGATGCGATGGATGAATGTGATGCAAAGAATGATAGTATAAAGAGCCAAAGAATAGATGGAGTTACTTTATTTATGCAAGACACCTGTTGGCTAGGTTTTCACCAAGGTACTTTCCCAAAGCACCACCAAAGTCGTTTTCACTAGAGGACGATTTTTTTCTTTATTGTTTTCAATCCTTTTTATTATTTTTTTGGATTTTGATCATTTTTTGATTTATTTGTATTTTTAGATTTACACCCTTCAAGCCTAGGCATAAATTTTTTTAAGATTCAGACTATTGGTTGGATCCTACAAGGGTGCACCTTCAGGCATTAATAATTGATATGCTCCCGATCCATAGCTAGTTGTGACGAAAAATGGACCTAACCAATTAGGCTCAAACTTTCCTTTATTGTCTTGATCTGGAATATTTTTCTAATTTTTTTTTAGAACAAGATCGACTCTTGATCTTCTTGTTATAGCTCTATTTTATTCAGTTTTGATATACTTGTAAGTGATTAAGGGAATCAAGACGATGCTCATCCATGAATTCTAACTCATTTAGCCGAGATACTCTATACTCTTCATCAGTGATTAGGTTCTGCAATGAGACATGCAGTGATGGAAGCTCGACCTTAATAGGTAAGATGTCTTTTGATCCGTAGACCAAGGAGAAGAGGGTTGCACATGTAGGCATGTGGATACTAGTTCGATAAGCCCAAAGGGTGATATTTAACTACAGATGTCAGTCATATCTAGCTCCATTGACCGTTTTCTTTAGGATTTTTAGAATGGTCTTGTTTGTAGCCTCAGTTTGACCATTTCCCTAGGATAATACAGGGTAGAGAAGCGATGTTGGATATTAAATATTTGACATAGTTATTTCACATCCTGATTCTTGAAGGGTGTTTTGTTGTTTGAAATATGGTCTTGTGGAATAGTATAATAGAAGATAAGGTAATTCAATATAAATTTGGAAATTTGCTTCCCCATTATGTAGGTCATAGGAATGGGTTCTACCCACTTGGTAAAGTACTCAGTGGTTGTTATGGTGAACTTGTGGCTGTTAGATGAGGTTGGAGTAATCTTTCCTATGAGGTCAAGGCCCCACTCTGAGAAAGGCCAAGGTGTGACCATTGGTTGTAACTCCTGGGATGGAGCATGAATAATATCTCCATTTTGTTGAAATTGGACACACTTTTATACGTACTAATGGGTTTCTCTTTCCATGGTTGGCCAATAATACCCCATCCTCAACAGTTTCTTAGCTAAAGTCATATCACTAGAATGGGAACCACATATGCCATCATGTACTTCTGTTAAGGTGGTCAAGGCTTCCTCTTGGTTAAGACATTGTAGTAATGTCCCCTTGATGCTTCGGTGGTAAAGGATATCACCAAGGATCATGAATCAGGATGCCTTTTTAATAAAGGTCTTCTTAAGGTTAGAGTTGATATCGGATGAGAGGGTTCCTCTGCTAAGGTAGGTAAATATATCATGATACCATGGGGAACTGAGACCAACAATTACACACGCAAATTCAGATTCATGGATTTTGAAAGTTGGTACGAGAAGTTGTTCTACCAAGAATTCACATTGAAGGGAGTTGTGCAACATATCTAGCAATGATCCTATTGTTGTCATAGTGTTTGTTGCTTGATTGTTCATGCGATGAATCTGCTCAAAAGTTATATCAATAAAAAGGTCCTTGATATTTTCTACCATCTTATTGTAAGGAGTGAGTTTATCATCCTTAGTTTAGTAGTCATTATTGACTTGGTTGATAACTAGATGTGAGTCCCCATAAACTTTGATCTCCTCTATCTGCCATTGAATTTCTATCCTTAGACCAGTTATTAGGGCTTCATACTCCACAATGTTGTTAGTACATGGAAATGATAGTTTGTATGAATTTGGGATGCAATCACCTTAAGGGGTGATAAAAATAACACTCGCCCCTGATGCATGTTGGGTAAATAATCCATCAAAATATATTTTCCACTGATCTGTTGTATTAATTAGGAACACTGATTCATTGGGAAATTTAGATATCAAAGGATTCTCTGCATAGATAGATGATTCTACTAGTTGGTCCATGATCACGTGTCTTTAATTGCCTTGTGCTCCATGTACTCTATGTCAGATTTAGTCAAGATCATTACCCATTTGGCCATTCACCCTATGAGGGTTGCTTTTGATCAGAGGTATTACAATGGGTCGATCTTTGCAATAAGCTTGATTTGGTGTGATAACATGTAATGTCTGAACTTTTGTGAAGCAAAAACCATTGCTAAGTGTTGGGTCTCAAAAACACAGGTTTGAACCACGAGAGGTTGCCAAGCTCTCACAACGCTTTTGGCCAACATACAAGGCCAATTGATGCAATTGAACCTTCTTCTCTTTAGGTTCTGCTAGACCAATGCGGGTGAACCTATGTGAATGATGCAAATTGAAATGTATTTCCTGGTGAAACAATCTACCCACAATGGAAAATGGAAGTGGATAGACAAAATCACTAAAACTATACCTACTCCTACTGCTCAAAAGAAAGGTTTTGAAAATGTTGTTTGTATATAAAATTAATTATCTGGGTTGTGGTAGATCAGTGCCTTCTATCCACTTGGGCAATGGATTCAAAAATAAAAATGATATGTGTTTACCTCTTTGGCTTTATTCTAGTTGTTAGGCACTTTGAAAATGAAACTATATGACTGCCATAAAACTTCATTTCTTTATGACTTGCATAAATTATGCTGGGATGTTTCTTAACCTGGTTCTTCTTTAACTCCCCAAAAGAAATCTTTAAATTACTGTGACTTATTTAAAAGAGTTTAAATCTGACATGTAGACACCAATCAACTAAATCACACAAAATGGGAATACATTCTGGTAAATCAAAGATATACTTAATATGTTGATTTAAATAATTAAAGAATCTCAAGTTGGAGAGAACCAGATAAAAGAATTTGATTTAACACAACATAACAACTAAACACCAAAAGAGAATATCACCAATTAAAATTCATTATCTCCATTGATTTGTTTTAGGAAAGGCTCTGTACATTGTTTACATTCCCCAGTTTGAGAAAATCTCATTCCTACTCTAACTACCCCCCTTTTTGCAACTGATTTTACAAAGTATTTATACAATTCATACCAAGGGTCGTGACCCTTCAGTTTCTGTTACAGCCATTTGGATTCTCTATCAAAAAATAAAATATTTGATTAAGTTGCCTTATCGGCAAATCAAATATTTCAAACTATAGTCCACCTTTAAATTTTTCACTTTATTACTTTTCTCGCCTTTTATTTCATTTAAAATATTGCTGCAAAGTCTTCTTTTATTCCTACCGCTCTACCGTGGTCAAACTATCGGCACCCCATGGTATAGCGGTATTTTGACTTTTCCACAGCCTGGTTCCCCATTCCTTTCTACCGCTCAACTGCAGTCTTTGTCTTTTACCCTCGCGATGTGGTGGTGTCTAACCCTGGCCATTATCTGCGCTGTTACCCGCGCTACCGCGATCTTCGCTTTATCCTCTAGCGGTACTGTGGTAACATTTCTTGTTACCTTCGCTTGTTTCCCTGCCGCTTATCTTCACCCACCGTGCTACCGTGATCACTGGCTTGAATACCAACAGTACCGCGGTAGTCGTCTTTGTCACTTCCTCCACCACTGTCTTTTGTTCACCGCGGTCTATGAGATGACCCCCTGCGGTACCACGATGGGGTCTCTTAACCATTGCCTAGTCGGTAAATTACCACCCATCGTGCTTACCACGGTCTATGTTTAGATTGCGCGTAGTGTGGTGGTAAGCCTTCGCCAATCGCTCTGTAACCGCTACCGCCATACCGCGATGACCAAGTAAAGGACATGAAAAATGAAGGCAATGGAAGATGAAGGGAATGAACAGATGGAGAATGGAAAACCCTACACTAATGTACATGGAAAGAAAACCAATGTTTTCAAAAAGGGAACTTCTGGGAATGTCCACGTACTGGAAAACCCAGACCCTTCAAAGACTCCTAAAATTACTGTGCATGGAAAAGAATTTTTTAAAAAGGTTTTGCTAAGAATTGTCCATGCACTGGAAATCCTTAATCCTCTGTACCTTCTATGGTTCAAAAATTAAACCATAAAGGATGGCCCCAGGCCACCCCAAAAGAAAAACTTGCACTTTCCTCTATCATAGACTTTGTTCTGATTAAAGCTCATCAGGTTTCTTTTGAAACTATCCATTCCACCTACCTTGCAACATGCACTTCCATTGAAAACCTTCAGGAAATCATTGTATTCAACTTGATTCATATTCATTTCATCACTCTGCATTTCATCATTCTTATTATCATATGAAAAATATTTATCACCCTCGGCATACAAAGTGTATCCACATTCAACAAAACATTCATAGGCATGCTCACTGTCATATGTTGTTGAATGATCAAGCAGTTGTACTGGGACCTAAAACTCTGAATGCTTCACATGGGAATCTAAAAATTCTATCTCATTAGCATCTTCTGAAATAATCAAATCAAAATTACTTTCCATTTCTTTTCTATCACCAGCTGGCATTGACACATACCTCTGATCCATATAGCCATCCTTACACATACTTGAATCAACAAATGTTGAACACTTATCATCAATGATATGCAAACCAGTATCCTTCTCTTGTAGGCAAAAATTATTCAAGTCACATACCTCTTCTTGGATAGACATGGATTCTTGATCAACTTCAAATAATTCCTCATCACTATGAGAGATGCACATGGGGTTATATGAATTGTTACACATAGCATCTTCACTGTCAAAGCAAATATAGGTTGGAGCCAAAACTCTGGAATCATCTTTATGTGCATACTTCTGGTATTCAAGAGTTAACAAATTTGAAACTTGCTCACTGCTGAGTGAACATGTTTCATCCAGATCTTCTATCATTTCTCCAACTTCTTGATCTTCATAAGAACTGCAACAATCACCCTGTTGTAGATCAACATCCACATTTTCATCTTCACAATTTGAATCACAATTTGTCATATAGGAGAAACTCTCCATATCTTCATTGTTGGATGGTATGGTACCTTCTTTAGTTGCAGCTTCTGAAGCATTGTTGATGCACTCCCCAGATGATGTGTCCCTACCAATATCATCAATGCTACAATCATCTTCTAAATCTAAAAAATTGTCATTAGAAATTCTAGTAACATATGCTTCCTTTGTTTGTTGCATTGTTTCAACATCCATGATATCACTATTAGATTTATTATTGCTAGTATCCATATACCTTGTCCCAAGCATGGAATCAATAAATTTATTCACTACATCGAAGGCATGTTGTTTTAATGACTCTGACCAGTAAACTGATTCAGGCTCTGATGCTCTTAGAAATTGTGCAACAAATGTGGGTCTTGTAGGCCTATGATGAGGAGGTAATTGCATACAAATGTCTATCATCTTATTGTATAAAGAACTTACATATTCTCCCTTATATTTCCTTATGTCAAAAAAGGCATCCACAAGACATGTACCTCTCTCTTGAACTTGAATAGACTCATCAAAAGTGTTCTGATGTGAATAGAGTACATTGCCTTTATTACCAAAGTTCTCAATTGCATCATGTGGTGTTTGTGGTGTCCAAGATCTCCTGGCATTTGTGTCTTCATTCTTACTATATGATGGCCTATTTGGTGATGTACTTGGAGCACATTTGACTCCCAATTGCAGAAATTGTTGGTTCATTTGTAGCATCTGTTGGTCCAATTGTAGCCTTTGCTATCTTAATTCCTTCAACTCTCTGATTGACTGTTGTCTTCTTTCTTCTTCTGCCATCTTGAAAAAATATTACTGCTTCATAACACCCATGCATTATTTATCAAATTGAAACAGAGTCGCCACCTACTTTTCCAAAAAGTAGGAAAAAAAATAAAAATTGATATTGTTTTGGTTTGCCCTAGTGGAATCTCCAAAAAAAAAATGTTAAAATTTGTTGACTCAATAAATGGATAGGCTGAAAAAACTTTCCTGAGTAATTCCCTAGCAGAGTCACCAAACTATTATGTGTGTGACTCGGATGGGGAGCTGCAAACTACACAATTACGATTCATTGATTGGAGACTGATTTTGCAACTGTGTTGATTCTGTAAATGGAAAGGCTGGAACCAAATTTTTTGATGTTTGTCCCTAGCAGAGTCGCCAAACTGTTGGGTCTCAAAAATGCAGGTTTGAACCACGAGAGGTTGCCAAGCTCTCACAACGCTTTTAGCCAATGTACAAGGCTAATTGATGCAATTGAACCTTCTTCTCTTTAGGTTCTGCTAGACCAAGGTGAGTGAAACTATGTGAATGATGCAGATTGAAATGTATTTCCTGGTGAAACAATCTACCCACAATGGCAAATGGAAGTGGATAGACAAAATCGCTACAATTATACCTACTCCTATTGCTCAAAAGAAAGGTTTTGAAAATGTTGTTTGTATATAAAATTAATTCTCTGGGTTGTGGCAGATCAGTGCCTTCTATCCACATGGGCAATAGAGTCAAAAATAAAAATGATATGTGTTTCCCTCTTTGGCTTTACTCTAGTTGTTAGGCACTTTGAAAATGAAACTATATGACTGTCATAAAACTTAATTTATTTATGAATTGCATAAATTGTGCTGGGATGTTTCTTAACCTGGTTCTTCTTTAACTCCCCAAAAGAAATCTTTAAATTACTACGACTTATTTAAAAGAGTTTAAATCTGACATGCAGACACCAATCAACTAAATCACACAAAATGGAAATACATTCTGGTAAATCAAAGATATACTTAATATGCTGATTTAAATAATTAAAGAATCTCAAGTTGGAGAGAACTAGATAAAATAATTTTATTTAACACAACATAACAACTAAACACCAAAAGAGAATATCACCAATTAAAATTCATTATCTCCATTGATCTATTTTAGGGAAAGGCTTGGTACATTGTTTACATTCCCCAGTCTGAAAAAATCTCATTCCTACTCTAACTACCCCCCTTTCTGCAACTGATTTTACAAAGTATTTATACGATTCATACCAAGGGTTGTGACCCTTCAGTTTATGTTACAGCCGTTTGGATTCTCTATCAAAAAATAAAATATTTGATTAAGTTGCCTTATCGGCAAATCAAATATTTCAAACTATAGTCCGCCTTTAAATTTTTCACTCTATTACTTTTCCCACCTTTTATTTCATTTAAAATATTGTTGCGAAGTCTTCTTTTATTCCTACCACTCTACCACGGTCAAATTGTCAACAACCCGCGGTTTAGCAGTATTTTGACTTTTCCACAGCCTGGTTCCCCGTTCCTTTCTACCGCTCAACCGTGGTCTTTGTCTTTTACCCCCACGGTGTGGCAGTGTCTGACCCTTGCCATTATCTGCATTGTTACCTGCACTATCACGGTCTTCGCTTTATCCTCTGGCAGTACTACGGTAACATTTCTTGTTACCTTCGCTCATTTCCCTGCCGCTTATCTTCATCCACCGCACTACCACAATCACTAGCTTGACTGCTAGCGGTACCGCGGTAACCGTCTTTGCCGCTTCCTCCACCGCTGTCTTTTGTTCACCGCAATCACCGCGATCTGTGAGATGACCCCCTGTGGTACTGCGTTGGGATCTCTTAACTACTGCCTGGCTGGTAACTTATCACCCACTGCGCTTACCGCAGTCTATGTTTAGACTGTGCATGGTGTGGTGGTAAGCCTTCGCCAACTGCTTTGTAACCGCTACTACCATACCACGGTGACCATGCCAATTGTGCACGGTTGTGTGGTAACCATTATGCACGGTTGTCTACAATTGCCACCTCTATACTATGAGCCACCTAAAAGGGGCCGCGGTATAGAGGTAAATCGGTAGGAGCCTCTAAGGATCTAAAATTAAGGTAGTGGTAGAATATATAAGTCATTTTTGGCTTTATGGATGGGGAATAAATGAATCATTTCATGAAAAGATAGGAAAATATTAGATTAAAATGGGAAAACCTTAGGGTTTTTGAATGAAAATTTTGGGTTCTAACACTAAGCATTCTTTCTCAATGGATGAATAGTTCATTTCATAATCCACCAAGGTCCTGTTGATGTCATAAATAGCTCTTTCCTTTCTGTTTTTATCATGTTGTGCTAGAAGAGCACCTAGTGCTATCGATGTCGCTGAGATATACATGATCAATGGTTTGCTTGGTATCGATGGCATGAGCATTGGAGGTGTCAATAAGTAGTCCTTGATCTACCGGAAAGCTTTATCTCACTTCTCATCTCACTTGTAAGTTATTCCTTTATGGAGAAGATGCGAGAAAGGGTGGATTTTGTCCAACAATTGCGTTATGAACCTTCTGATGGACTGCAATCTTCCTTGTAACCCTCTCATTTGCTTGAATATTTGTGGTGGTTCCATGTCTAGGATGGCTTTCACTTTTGTTGGATCAATTTATATCCCTCTTTGTGATACGATGTAGCCAAGAAGCTTCCCTGATGTAACCCCAAAGACACACTTTTTCGGGTTTAGACGTACCCTATACTCTTCAAGCCTATTGAAGATGGGTCCCAATACCTCTATGTTCTCACTCCTTTTCTTTGATTTTTCCAAAATATTATCCACATAGTCTTTGACTATTTTTTGGATCATGTCATGAAAGATGAGGGTCATTGTTCTTGGATAGGTTGCTCATGTGTTCTTTAGCCCAAATGACATCATGTTCCAACAATATGTTTCCCATGGACAAGTGAATGCAGTTTTATGTTGATCCTCCTTGGCGATCATGATTTGATTATAGCTTGAAAAACCATCCATGAGTGATAGAATTTCATGTCCAGCTATCAAATCCACAATGATGTCAGTGTTAGGAAGAAGGAAATCATCCTTCGGGCATGATTTATTTAAAATTCGTGCATATTTTGATGCCCTCAATGGGTTCGGAGAGTGGTACCAGGTTTGAAACGCACCCAGGATAATCTATCGGTTAAATGAATCCAATGTCAAGAAGCTTTTGTAACTCAATTTTTACTAAGAGTGTTATTTGAGGGTGCATCTTTCTCAATTTCTTCTTCACTAGTCTGGCTTCAAGATAGACTGTTAAATGATGCACAACCACTTCTAGATTGAGGCCTGACATATCTATGTATGATCATGAGAATTTAGCTCTTCGCTCTTTCAGGAACGCTGCTAGATTTTTCCGTTCTTCATCTAACAAGGATTCAGCATAGAAAGTGATCTTGGGTGCTTTTGTTGTTCCCACATTGACTGGAGTAGCCTTTTCTACTAGCATTGCTGACTTTTTGGATGCATTGCACTTAGGGGGAGATTGAATCCTTCCTCCTTCGGCACCTCAGAGAGGTTTTCACCCTTGGATGCATCTTTTCTTTTTACTATTTTAGGATTAGAGAGTGCCATAGTGTGGGTTTCACTAAACAATATACATGTAATTTGCATGTTGTCCATTTTATGATTGAAGGATTCAATCATCTCCCAATAGTATGCCCCTGTGTCTAGCTCTATATAAAAACCAACTTTGTTATCTACCCATGGTAATTTGTCATAGAGTCCCATGAATTCTAATATGTTTTCATCATTTTTCAATAAATCTAGAATTGGTGGTCCTTGTTGGTCCCAGTCAATGAGTTGTGGGTAAACTAGGCTTATTTCAATGGTTTGGTCATTTGGGGTGAAAGATGTTGTGGATATCATGAAGAGAGATTTATTCTCAAATAGGTCAGCAACATTGAGGGGGAAGTCATCCAGGGTAGTATCACATGATGTTGGTAACCAAGAGGAAACCTCGGCTCGTTTAGCAGAAGTACCTTTGCCAATAAGGGTAACCCTGGTAGTACATCCCAAGCCAAGATTCTTTGGACGTTTCTTAGGAACGATGGGCTCTAGCAAACCATTATCACTTTGTACCAGTTTCTCATTCTTTTTATACCCCCATCCCTTTATTAACTACAAGCCTTTGTTGTTGTCTTCCATGGGAAGAACATGGACGGTTCGATCATCTTGATAGAGTATTTTAGAGACATCCTCCTCATTGACATATGCTTTGTTCAAATCCCCCACTTGGTGAAGATAGTAGCTACCATCTTTATTGTTTCGACCACTTTGTTGATAGGTGTGGGTTTCCCATGAGATTGGGGAGAAAGAGGTAGCTCCCCCAACACAAAATTATCCTTCGTTAGTTTATAGTTTCCACAACCATCATCCTGGATCACTGGTTTGATGTCAGGAATGTTCTGCACAATGGGTGTTTTTGTTTCTGAGGTAGATGAAAGGGATGATGGGTCAATAAATGAGGAGGATGGTGTAGGCCCTTCACCATTTTTAGGGATTTGGGGTATTTTGTAAAACTTGGCCTCAAAGTTCTTGTAGTGGTAAAAGGGCTCAGGATCTCCATGGATGGTAACTTCTTTGTCCTCAAAATGGAAATTTACACATTGGTGATAGGTTGAAGCCACAAATTTTAGGGCATGGATCTATGGTCGACCAAGCAAGATGTTGTAGGGAAGATCAAGGTCTAACACTTGGCATGTATTATGTACAATGATAGGTCCAACTTGGATGGGTAGTGTGATGATGCCTTGTGATACCCGCTCTTGATCGTCATATGCTCTAAAGGTTGTACTCTTTTCTTTCTCAATAACATCTTTGGAATAACCCAATTTCTTGATCAATTGAAGGGTGCAAATGTTCATACCAAAACCTTCATCTACTAAGACTCTTTTAACCTTGTTCTTATGAATAATGACCTCAAGGTGTAAAGTATGGTTATGAGATGGTTGCAATGGTAGGTCTTGTTCTGAGAAGGTGAGAAGATGAGGGATAATGATATTCCCTACCATAGATTGAAATTGTTCTATATCCATATCCTCGGGGATAGATGATGTAGATAAATCCTTCTCTAAGATTTCCCTATGTGTGGGGGATAGCCTTAATAGTTCCAAGCTAGAGATATGTGCAGGGGTCTTCTTAAACTGATCTAGGAGACTATGTTTGCTAGGGTTTGATGTGGGAAAAGTAGGTTGTGCCCTATATTGAGATGGGACTCCTTGGATGGTGACTCTTCCATGTCTTGTGGTGACTCCACATTCTACAATAGGCCCTTTGAGGTGACAAAGGTGATGACAATATCACAAGAAGTGAATACATTGGAATAGACATGTTGCACGTTTGTGTAATCCTTACCTTTTCCATTTTTGTTTCCTTTACTGTGATTTTCCATGGGGTTCTTGTATATCTTAAGATCCCATTTTTTGGATGGTACCTCAATAGATATGTGTCCATTCTCAATAAGGTCTTGGATAACATTTTTGAGCCTCATACAGTTCGATGTTTTATGTCCTTCTATTCTATGAAAGTCACAAAGTTATTTTTCGTTGTACCAGGGTGGTTTATCCTGTGGTTCTTGGTAGTTTTCAAAATTGGGAAGTGTTATCATGTTTGACTCTACCAATTTCTTCATGATGGTTTAAATAGGTTCTAGCAACTGTGTGTATTTATGTTTTGGATAGTTGTTTCTGATGGGAGTTTATTGTTGTTGTGTTTCGGTGTTATTGACCTAATTGTTTTGTGATGGTGTAGATTTTTGTATGGTTGGTTGAGCATTGGTTGTTTGATTGTTGTTTGGCCTAGATGCACTTAGGACCACCTTAGAATCTACCATGCCATCATTTTTCATGTTCTTTTTCTTAGCCCATACATGAGGCTTATCATTTGAACTGGTTGATGGGCGGTTGTCTTTGTATGCTTGAGTATTTCCCTGTGATATTAGGGCTCTCTCGATGTTAAGGGCTCTATGGATAATCTCATCATAAGTGGTAATGTAGTACATCTTCAATTGGAAGGACATATCCAAATCCACATTTTCTATGATGATCCCCACTTCTTGCTTGTCGAGAATGGGCCACTTGCTCTTGCTAGCTCTTTGCCTCCATCGTTGTAAGAAATTGGAAAAATATTATCCTTATTTTTGTTTGAGAGTGTATAACTCTTCTAGGCTCATTTCAATGTCAAGATTAAAGGAGAAGTGATCTATGAATCTATCAATGATTTCTTGGAAGGTTTTGATACTTGAAGGCAACTGAGAAAACCAGTCGATGGTTGGGATTTTCAAGCTTCATGGAAAGAGGTACATCAAATAGGACTCATTGTAGGTGACCTCCATATAGATTATGTTAAACTCTTTGACATGTTCCATAGGACTTCCTCTCCCTTTGTATTTATCAAATTTGGGGACTTCAAAACTGAGAGGGAATGGTACCATTGCGATGTTTCGATCGAATGGATATAGACATAGGTTTTTTGTGTATGGGGTTTCTTCATTTTGCCCATCTGGATATCCTGCATTTATTGTGTCAATGCCTTAAGTTGTGATGATACATCCTCTTGTGGGTTTTGTGGAGGAAATATTATGGAAAGGCAGATGAGTTGTACATGGGATTCTAATATGATGAGGTGTTGTTTGGTGTGTATGGTGGTGTAGGATACTATGAAGGTGATTGTAGTGGTGGCATATATATGTTCCTAACAAATTCATATTAACAATGTTCTATTGGGGGTTATAGTAGAAATCTTGTTACTGTTGTTGTTGTTGGGCATACTATTGGGCTAGTAAGTCTTGTTGTTGTTGTTGGGATACAAGGATTGCTTGTTGTGCTTACTGTTGTTGTTGAGCCACTAGGGCTTGTTGTTGGGATTGTTGTTGTTGTTGTATTGCTAAGGATTCTTGTTGAGCTTTTTGTTGTTGTTGGGCTACTAAGTCTTTTGTGTGTGCTTTTTGTTGTTGTTGTGTTGCTAAGGCTTCTTCTTGTTGTTGTGTTGCTAGGGCTGCTTGTTTTTATTGTGTTACTAGGGTTGCTTCCTATTGTTGTTGATGTTGGAAGGCTTGTTGTTGTTGTGCTTCTAGATCTGCTTATTCTTCTTGTTTTTGTTGGACAACTTGTTGACAAGCCTTTTGTACATGTTGTAAATCTAATGCATGTGCTTTCAATGTAGGATCATTTGGTTTTTGGAGCATCTAGGATAGGTTTTGGGTGTTGATGTTTTGCATGGGTTGTGGGTTGTTGATGAGAGGTTGGGGGTTCCCTTGGTTTATCATTCCTTGTAAGATGGTGGGTTGGGATGAAGGAATGTAAGTTTTAGGTTCCATTTAATTTTGCATGATGAGAGGGACTGAGGGGAAAGATGATGATGGTGCCATTAGATATTGTGATGGTAATGGTGCATTACGACCTTGATTCCATTGATTGAAAGGGTTCCCTTGACCAATGTTTTGGGGATTTCCTTATGTTTGGGATGTGACCAAGGTATTACCTTGGTTGATGGGGTTTGTGACCAAGGGGTTGTTTTGATTTGGGTTGGTGATGGATGGGATGGATGTGTTTTGGATAACTAATGGGTTGGATGTGTTAACGAGAGGATTGGATGAAGATGTCCCCTATTGCATTGAAGGATGATTTTGCATAAGGGTATTGACATGCCCTTTTGGGTCTATTTGAGATACTTGTCCCATACTACCTTGCATGATGTTGGGCACACTTGTGGTACTTGTGGGGATGGATGAAGATGGGTTCCCTCGATATGTCGAGGTTGTCATGGATTCATGAAGTGTAAGTGGTTTATGTTGATGTAGAGGATTCTTGGGAATGGGGGGAATTCCAAATGTTGGTGTCCAAGTGGTGTTTTGAGAAGGATTGGTGTTTAGGGTACCCACAAGTGTGTTCCTTTCCAAAGGTAGAGTATGACCAAAGTCCTTAGCAAGACTAGCTGAAATACTAGAAATTTGTGTTTGACTTAGCCCTAGTGATGGATTTGTTTGAATGGTGGATGAAGTTAATCCTTGTGTCAATGATTTTTGTGCTACCTATTTTTCACTACCAGCTCAAATAGGTAGAGCTAAATTGAAAATTCAAGCCAAAAGGTACACAAGATGTTCAAAATTTTCTACTAAGTATTCATTATTGTGCGATGTTTCACTACAAAGTGAATTTCAATGATATTATGCAAGAAAATTTCAAAATAATATCATAAGATTGCATAATGTTTGTTGCTTTATTCATAATGTACAAACCAAAGTCCCACACAAGCCATGGGAGTAACTTCATTTGATCTTCATAATCAAATAATGGATGCAAGGAGAAATTGTAAACTACACAACTGAGGATAACGTAAGCATAGAGAAGAAAGTGATTCGTCATTGCCTGAAATGATGAATCATTGAACGCTTGATGTCTTCGAGTTGTTATGTCTCCAGTGTCTCTGGGTTGTTCAGCTCCAAGCTCCATATGTTTCCTGTAGGATGAATGGAAAGAATGTTAGAGCTGAGCTCTAAGCAACAAAAAATCAAATCCTATTTTATGCCTACATTACCAATAGAAATGTAATCTACATCAATTTAGACATACATCGGATGATCAAGTTAAAAGAGCACAAGATTCATTGGAAGCTTTTAGCTTCGATTATTTTGCTAACATGTTTGTTCACTGTGCAGAAATAGGTTTATTATGTTTGTGACCATTTTTTTCAGATATGTGGAGCAAAATGTGCTCCCACAAGGGTTGAGCCCAACATATCATGAGGAAACTCTCCAATTACACTTGAGAGCCATTGCATATCAAACAGTCATTAAGAAAGTTGTTGAAACTAAGAAGAGAATCACATAAGTAGCCTACATGGTGCATGAGACCCCCAGCAATACAAAGATGCACTGACAATGGATATAAGGAGAATCAAAGGTATGGCTTCCATCATTATTTCATTGTCCCTAATTTCCTTCAGAATAACAGAGTTGAATAAAACAAGTAAAGGAAAGGTAGGCATGAGTATGCATCACTGAAGCACAAGGTTCAATTCAAGTTTACCATGAACAATGAAATCCACAATGTAGAGGTAATGTACAATGCACAAAGATAGGTTACCTCCTTTAGGGTTCAAAGTAAATTCATGCCTATACATTTGTAAGAGAACATGTACAACACAACAATGATTACCAGAATAAGTAAAGGTGTTCACAAAATTGAGGAGTAAGCCAGTGATAAACCAAAGGCAAAGTATGAGGACATACTTTCACCATCTTTTACAACGTTTAATCAAGAAGAGCAGTCCATTCAATGAAATAGAGGGACAATCCCATGTAATAAAAAAGGAAATATAGTTGGACAACCATATTTCATCATAAAGAACAGTGATCATAAAGGTTTCCATCAGCAATTAATAGTGAAATATTCTATTGTTAGGACAACAAGTAATGAATATGGGCAAGGGGTTAGAGGTCAAGGGTCCTTTATTATATCAAGTGTTTTGGAGACTTTCTCAAAATTTCAAACAACAAACAACACTATTTAAATACAGTAAGGAATTATTTGGCAGCGAATACAAGAGAGGGATGAAGCCATATATCAAGCAATATTCATGATAAAAGACAACATGATTAGTACTAATCACCAATAACAATGGCACACTCAACTCTATGAGGAGTTTCAGTTTTGGGAGTAAAATCAACATCATGAATGTGGTCATCAAAAGCCCTAATTTATCGCCTTATGTATTGAGAAGATTTTTTAGAATTTTCATAGAAGGTTAAATAAAAATAATCCATGTCAAACATTGCACAGTCCATATTCAAAGTTCATTACAATCCCATTGAAGGAAGTGAAGCATCTTGTTGAACAAGGTTCTTGTAGTTTAAACAGGGGACTGGAATGAAAGGTGAAGTCCAACCTGTACAATATTGCAAAGGAGGCAGAGGGTGAAGCTCTCAAAATATTTAACCTCAGATGAAAGAAATAATATCATAGCCATAGTATGAAATCATGATGCCTGATAGTTCAAAGTAATACGCACAGGAGGGTTGAAACCCTAGCTCATATGAATGGAAATTTAACACAGAAAATACAGTCGTAGCCATGAAGTCTGGTTTTGTTCCAGAATCTAAATATTTTCATTTTTAAGAAAATGGTTGTTTGGCTCAATTCCAAAAGCAACAAAGAGATTTGCCTACAATTTCACAAATACCCACATTGGGCTTTCAATAGGAAATGCAAAAATAAGTGGGTTCTTTCAAATTGTAGAATACCCACATGGAGTTTTGTTTTAGATATAGATTTCTCATACCTAGGTAAGGTTTTTTTTACAAAGAAATGTAGAATACATACAACACCATCATGGGTCGAGCCCAGTGTATGAAGATTTCAAGAAATTCCAGGAATGTGTTTTTTTGTCAATCTGTTGAATATTATTATCAAAAATATTCAAGCAAGGTCTTCTATATAGAGCAGAGACAAACACAGAAAATGGAAACACAGAGTATCATTGCTTTGTTGAGACTAAAAGCTCATGATGGCAGCCAGATGAGCTTGCAGAGAAAAGAAATACAGAAGGAGTAGGTAGAACTCACATGAAACACCTGTTGGAGACCAAGTAATGGAAGCTTGAGCTCACATAGCTCTCAAATGCATGGCTCGAGCTCTCCACCATGGCAGTCGAGAAGAATAGAGCACAAAAATGAAGGATACATCAGAAAATACAACAACCGCGGCCTTTAGATTCAAAATATTGCCTTCAAATAGAAATTAAGAGCCATAAAATACCTTGAAAATAGCTTACCAGGCCTGCAAATGTAAGAATCAATCATCTTGAGGGAGACATTCATGAATTCCAATCTTTTCAAGCTGAAAACCTAGTCTATGGCGGCGCTCTTTCTCAACAGAGCTTTCTTCCCCAAAATTCAAAGAGTAGAATGATAATAAATTTAGGTTTCGGTGGATTTTGGGTGAAATCCCTAATTCCAATGGAGGAGAATTTTGTCACATTTTGATCAAAACAATATCATGCCTTTTAAGGCCAAGTTCGCAGGTGGTGCTTTTGGTTTCTTTTACCTTAGGAGAATTTGCTAAGTCCTAGTCTTATGCAAAATGGGGCGCATATAGATGAGTTGAGACTTTATTTAAATGTAACGTGATTTTTTGCATTAAAACCATGTAAATTTAATTTATTAAATGATGCAATATGAATCATTTAATTAATTTTAACTATTTTAAGATGCAAACATTGTGTAACTTCAAATTGATATTGCATGTAAAGTGCTAAATTTAGATTGTGCGTGGAGGAAGGATATTTTAAAAATACTTTTTAAAAAATCACTCATTTACAAGTGGAGCGTCAAGTTCAGTTATTATGTTCATGCAGATAGTGAGATACTTCTTTTAGTTTCACGATAGTTCATAGGATATTTTGGTCATGCGCATGGAGAGGTGGAGTTTTCTAGGCACGGAGAGCAGTTTGCTTCATTTTTGAGCTATTTTTATCAAGGTTTCCTCTTCTACTCGGATTTCACATTGGAGATGTTGTTTTCACTTCAGTTGGCTTTCAATTATATTATTGGCTGCTTTGTGCATTCCTTTTGTATATATTGGAAAAACTTAGTTATTTTTCCTAGTTCTTATTTTTCAACCTTTGCATTCTGCAAAGAGAAATATCATGTAACTCAGCTTTCAGATTTTAATAAATTATGCAACAGTTTTTTACAGGTTAATTAAGTTTGTAGTTTGCAAAAGAATTCCTTTTAATTTCCAGTATTTTCAAGTTTTTCCTTCTGCCTTCAGGACTTCAGGCATCATTATCGTATGGGATTTGATCGATGATTATTGTGTTTCAATTCAAAAACCTTTAAGTTTTTTGTCTCCTTTCATTAATTAATGTATGCAATTTAGTTTAAACTCACTGGTTATACATTGTGCATGTGATTGATTATGCAGTTAGTCATGAAAACTAAGTGTTTTCCCTCGAAGTTGTATTCAATCAAAGCCTCAGTATAAAGCATTTAGGTGATTAAGCTATTAGATCGGGTTGTGCAAGTAGATGTGTTGGGTAATTATTTGTGAATTAGATTGCAGTTTAGATTTTCCAATTGGGTGCATCACCATAGTTAAGTTTTTCCAGTTTTGCATTAAAATAAGTCTTTCTCCCTTTTCCGATCAAAGTTTTAAGTTCATAAATATAGAATCATAAAGGAACTAGCCTAGAATTTGGAGGTTTATCTTCACCATAGGAATACCCACAGCCTGAAGATAGTTCCCATGTTTCAATAGATTGTTGAATTTAACCATTCAAGCATTCAGGTGCAAACTGATTGACAAAAAGTTAGTGAATGAATTGGCTCATGATAAATATGCTCAAAATAAATGACTCTCAGCCCAAATTAGCACTAGTATGAATCCATTAACAGCTCTGAAAAGACCACAATTGCACTTATGGCTTTTCTTTGAATTTTGTCAAGGTACAACTCCCTTGCAATATTTTCAATGAATTTATCTAAACTAAAGAACATCAGTATGATTTTAACCAAAAATCAGGAAAGGTAACCAATGATAGTTCATAAAAATGAATCTAATGTGAGAGCACAAACATAGCCAAAAATGATCAGCACAAAGATTGAAAACTTATGACCATCCCATCAAAATAAATAATATCATGCTGCAATAAATGATAACCCATAGCCAATCTTACAAAGAAGAAATAACTATATGCATGTGTAATACTAAGATCAGTGTACTAAACATGTCATTAAATTCATAACACTAATATCATGAACTATTACAGTTGAAAATAAATGAAAATCCCTCTTGATAACACCACCAGGTGTATGTCTGAAGAACCCCTATCAACTCCTCCATTCTCAAATATATAGCGAACCAACTCCATTGAACAGTCGCCAAAGTTGTTACTAAATTGGGAGTATTCTTGTTCTGCATAATGCATTGGTTATGTGAATTAAGCTTTATGTTATTATTTTAAGCATTGAAATGCTTCCAGGTGGTGGAATGGGTAGTTCACATAACCTAGTAAAACATCACCTCGGTTTCAAGCAATGTGAAGAATGTCACCCAAAGATATAACTTGTGGGGGAAGTCACTAATTTCTAACACATGAAAACTCATCATACGGGTTACCCATGCACACACACCTTTTCCCAAGGAATGATAAGTTCGAATAAATTCATGAAACATCGCCTGACGAAATTTGTGACCAAGCAAAGAAATGAAAAGAGAAGTTAGGAGAACTAAGGAAAACCTTGCCTGAGTTCGAAAATGAACAAAGAACACTGCCCGAACATAAATTTAAGTAAAAATGGCTAAGGAAAACGAGTAGGATAATTAAAGGGAAGGGGGGGTTGCATCTATGAGTAACAATTACACAACAAAAGATGGGCGAAATTGGAGCTACATTTTTTGAGGCTTGATGTTCTTGTTTGTACTCCATGATTTCCTCCTTAGTAAGTCCAAATAGATTTTTCATGACGTCTTCTATCTCATATGGCCCTGATGGGGATGAGGGTTGTTGCAATTGGGTAACATGACTTCTTGGATCAAATTCTTGAGGATTGATATCACTTGAAGTGAAAGTGACTTTGGTTTTTTCCATGATTCTCTTATGTTGTGATCTTGTCTTTCTCATAAATTATGGGTCACCTATGGGAGAGTTATGTTGATATTTTTAATGTTTAAACTCTCTAGTTGACTCAAATATTGGTAAAAGGGACACTCTAAGTCGTTTTGGAGCAATAGTGATAATGGGAGATGAAAAAAGGTGAATGATGTGGAGAGTGATCTTGGAAAACATTTTGGGACAACACTTTTGACTTAAAGGTTTGATGTTTGATGTTTGGATAAAGGATGTTTAATGAACTTGGAAATATTTAAGGTAGACTTGTGACCTTCAAGATAAACTAGTCCAAAAATGATAACTAACTTAACTAAATGCATGGAAAAGGATTCATTTCACATACAAAGTAGCTTAGCTAGGGTTTGGGTTGATAGATGTCTAAGTCCAAAGTTTTGATGTATTCAAATTTTTTGCAAAGTTTGGTGAAGTGAAGGATGAAATGTGATGAAGGATGGATGAAATGTTTGACCCATTGTTGACCTAGAGTGAACCCTTGTTTTGCAAGACCAAGGTAGTGAGAAACATGTTATACCTCTAAAGTGTTCAAACCCTAAAGACTCAATTATTAAGGAGAAGTTCTTGTGAAATGTGTAGATTTGGTTCATCCATGAAATAGTGTAGAAAATGTCTCATTATTGATCTATCTCGATTGTGGAGATTTGTTAAGATACGTCTTCTAATATACTTTGAACTATGATGTCTAAGTTTGAAATGACAAATTGTAGAGCTTCTCTTGGGGATTTTGATTTTGTGAGAGATCATTTAAGACAAGCCCAAGATCATGAAAAAGAGGATATTTATTGACATGCAGGAGGTGGTAATATAGGTCTTCTGCACAATATCGGCTCTTTCCTCTTGTTCGTCTAAGAAGTTTGTTGTGTTTCTCCATTAGCTTGGTGTTTCCTTTGTTTCGAAAGTGAAGCTCCTCAAACCACTAATTATATCTATTTTTTCTCCCCCAATTAGTTCAAATTTTGGTTGAATGATAGTGGGCGTAAGGTTTGGTTGTTCAAACAGAGCGATCGGATGCCAAATGGTCATGTGGGGTTCAATTTTTCAATTTGTCTTGCTTAAATGAGTTTCTTTTTACCACAAACACTTGTCTTTCTTAAGTTTCAAACTAAATGTCTATGTCAAAAACATTGTTCATTTCACAAAGTCCATTTTGTAAAAAGGATGAAGTTAGGGGCATAGTTACCTAGGTTAACTTTGGAAAGTATGGATTGAGATATAAACCAAAATATTTAGAAGTCTCTAAGGATAGAAATCCTTAGGAAAATCATCAATATCAAGGTTTTTTTAAAGGGTATCCATACTTAGACCAAAGGGTTTGAAATCTTGAAAAGACTTGTTGATGTTTGTTTGCAATGTTTTGGAACCAAGAAAAGTATTAAACTGACTCACAAGCATGAACAATCCTAATTCAGGTGTTTATTTCTTAGTAGGCTTACCGTCATCCCCTACGAGATGATTAATCCATGAAGTTGGAGTGGACAAATAGCCTATGTCAAGGAAATGTACAATCTTGACACTCCAAGCAAAGGAGTCCCTTCCCCATTTTCTTTATTGCCTCAGCCAAAAACCAAACATGGTAAGTAACTTTTGGGAGTGGTATGCCTCCCATGCACTACTTCAAAATACACTTTGAAGGAAATGGTGATCCACTACAAATAAGGTTCTTAATTCAGACTTTCAGGATAAACTAGTGTTATACATGCAGTGATTCACTCAATTAAGAGGCCTCCCAACCCTTAGAAATATATAAGGGTTTTAACCCATCACAAGGATATTTGGGGAGACATTCATCGATATAGGACAACAACACTAGTTGGTTAATGACTTTATCCACAACAATTATTTCTATAGAGGACCGAAATAAAATCACTACTTGGGTCATTCCCTCTCACAAGTTGGGAGGCAGGCCCTCTAAAGGTAACACATGATTGAAGCATAAAATGCTTATCGTCACCCAAGTTTTCCAAAAGATGGAAGGGGAGAGGATAGGCGCTTCCAAGAAGAAAATTATACTTTTGTTTCTCTTCACCCAAGATTGCATGAAGTACAAGGGGAGAGGATACACACAACAATCATACACAAAAAAATTAGACACATGTTCATTTTAACCTTGACAAGCATAATGAATTTGTTGTAAGCACCAAATAAAGTGTGGAGATTGTTTTATTCAATTTTAAACCAACAAGCATAATGATGTGATGGTTTAGTTTTAACCAATTTGAACATTCATTTTAAACCCAAAAGAAATCTAGTTGGTCCTAAAAAATGAAATAAAGCATCATAAAATGGGTTATAATTGACCCATAAGTGTCAAAACGCTTGTTTACAATTATAATCAAATGACAATATGCTCCACTTTAAATTTTGTTGCCCAAACTTGAAAAACCAATTAGCCTTAAAGAAAACAAAAGCCAGAAGTTAGTGACATGTTAAAGAGTAGATTAAATCAAAAATTTAAAGCACGTGCTTAAATTTAGTCACTATTTTTGCTTACTAGTAAAAAGCGTCATTGTTTGCAAAGGCGTCACCATAATTCGAAAAGGCGTCGCTCTAGTGAGAAAAAGCATCACTCTATAGTAAAACAAGGATGATGACAACATCGTTGTTTGCAAATATTCGACACCTCTAAAAAGTATTAGTGTCTCAATTTTTTAATGTACATGGTTGTTTTAATTAACCGTTGCTATATTCCAAAAAAGGGCGACACTTGATAAAGGTGTCGTTGTAGCCTCTAAAAGTGTCATTGTACTTGCAAGACTAGGAAAATAGGAATCTAGAGAAAAAAATCATCATATTTAATCGATTCAGCCCTCCTTCTAGTGCCAAAATGTGATTGATGACGTAGTATAGGTTAACTACACTTGATCCATAAGGATTTGAAGTATAATTAAGCCACTATGTATCAGTCCCAATAAGATCATTCAAATTAAACTAAGCTAAAAAGCTATTAAAACTAACACATTAAAATCTAAAAGCTTCAAAAACATCTATTCTAAGCCATTGAAACTTATCCTATTAGGGGAGTGGTGTTGCATTGATGTGGAATGGCGACCCTTTCCCAATCCCTTGGATAATGAGCTTGTATCAACCGATTATATTCAAAAGAATCGATGAAAGTGATGAGATGTGTTGTAAAACATGATGAAAGCTAAATTAATATGATAAAAGCTAAGATGATTGATGTAAGTGTATTCAAAGCTATTCTAAATGTATGCAAGAATTGAAAGATTAAAACCCTAATTTCAAAAATATACTAAATGGGTGCACCTAAGCTACCATGGAAGCCATTAATGGATGTTGTAAGCTAATAATGCAAGATTTAAACTAAAATGCTTTTAAAACATAAAATGTGAGTGCAAATGGATTTGATGTTCAACAGCATAAGTTTGCTCTGAAAAGGTGGATCCCTATTCAATAGATGGAAGCTCTATTTATAGAATAGACAAAATGAAATTGATGGCCAAGATCAAAAGGATCAATCAACGGTTAGAATGGAAGGAAGATGGAGGCATGGATCATGGATTCCTATCAAGGGTTGAGGATGCAAGATGATATTTAATCAAGGGTTTTCATTCATCCAAACAAACACACTTTCAAAACTTGCACAAGAAGTTTGTTGAAAGTTTGTTACAAGGAAGAATATTCCTTTTTTCAAATGAGTGAAAAGGGAAAGAATATTCCATGGGAATATTCTCTTTTGGAGGAAAAATAGCATTTAGATAATCAAAACCAAATTTTAATGTACAAAGGGGATAGAATATTCCATGGGAATATTCCCTTTTAGAAGAATGTGCAGAGGAGGAATATTCCCTTGCAAGTGGGAGATTTAGATTTAATTTGTAAATTGATAATTAAAATAATGTTTCAATTTATGTAAATTAGGGGAATTAGATGATATTCAATAAATAAATGATTTGATAAAAGGAGGATGTGATATGATATTTAATTAAATAACTCTAAGGTTATTTAATTAAATAAGAGGACTTAGGGATTAAATTAGATAATTTTATTTATCCAATTTAACAGGACGAAGGGTTAGTGCAAGAGGGGGTGAATTAACCTAATTAGGTCAATTAGATTAATAGATGAAAATGATCCAATTAATTAAATATCTAGGGTAATTTAATCAATTAAGCAAAAAGAGCATGGGTTTTAGGATGAGACTGTGTTAATATATTGGATTTGAGTGCATGATATCATTTAAGACATTTTTAAGTGTCTACACACATTATATGAGTATAGTGCATATTTTTGTCTTAAATCTCTTATAGAAGTATTATCATTGTTTTTTAGGATCTATTGGTTTATGAGGGTCAAATAGCTAAATCCAAAAAAGCCACCTAGAAAACCTAAATGAGACATAAAATATAGTAATCATAATTGACAAGAAAATCAAATTAAAAAGGTAACAAGAAAAATGGGTAGTGTTGGTTGTTTTTAATTCCCAACCAAATTCTCACAAGTAATATATGGGATTGTCATTTCGAATTATCAATAACTTGGAGGGATTGGCCAACGACCAGGAGAAAGTTGGATAAAACTTTCCCTCTTCAATTTGGGCTCTGCAAAACCTAGGAGGGTGGTCCCTGATAGTATTTATAAGATCTCCTTTACCAATCATATGAAATATTGTAAATAGCAGATGTGTTCTCAACAAATTTTCTTGATGATTATGACAAATGAAAAAATCTGGAAATATCCTTTAAGCATTTCAACAATTCATAGCAGAAGAACATAATATGACATTAAACTTAACAAATAACTTCAATTTAAATTAAGATTTGTAAATGTTCTTTATATGAGTGACCATGGAGATTGTAACAAGTATAAATGCAATGGACTAGTGCCTTAATCTATGGCATGAAGTCAAATTGATTGTAATTGAGATTTGTATATCAATATTTTTCCCTAAACATCATGAAGCTTCACAATAATGCCTTACACTACTACACTTAAGAATTCCTAACCAATTCTTCTTATCAAATCCTTGCATACATTCATAAAATTTTGCATTCCCATTAAAAAAAAATCACCTATTCTTTGAATAAGAGCTATAACAAAAACATACATTCAAAGGAAGTACAATGAATTTTTTTTTTTTTAGACTACAATAATCAGTAGGGTATTTGTGCCCCTATAAACTACAGTGCACCTGGTAAACTTTTTTCACGTGACTGGTGGCACTGGTGCAACACACCCTTTGGTACCATGGGTTTGGGAGGAGACTAGACCTCATGACCTCTTTCCTGCAACAGGATGCTTTAGCCAATCAAGCTAGCCCCCCGCCCTGAAATACAATGAAGATGAATTGAATGATCTTTGATCAATTTTCATTCATAAATTGTATCAAGTATACATTAGGAGACAATTGGCTTGAAATTATTCCATTCAAAATGATGCTAGTACTAGTATACAAAAACTTGTAAATTACATACAATAATAGACTCGGATAGTGACCTAGATACAAAGTTCAAACTCCATTATTCTATGCTTTGTATTACAAATTTTTCCAAGATCCCATGCAAATGGCCTTGATTTCCCTTTTATAAGAACAAGGGAGCAAAAGAATCTTCAGGCGCATTTGACACATGTAATATTTTAAAATTTGACAAACAATTCTATTACAAAATATTAGCACAACTACTCGTGGAGAGAATATTCTAAAAGGGAAAATACAGTTTTATTTTCTTGTAATCTTTGTCCCTCCAAAACATGTTTGATGTAGATAGTTGTACTTTCTTTGAAACTCCTTTCCTCCTTGCTTTGCCACTCCTTTCCTTCTTGACGGTTGACTAGGCATATAAAACAAAAAGTTATGCTTGCTTGAAGAAAAAACTCTTTGTTGAGCTATTTGAAAATCTTGTTGGTGTTGATTGTGCACAAAAGACAAAAATATTGTTCATCATCTAAAATTTTACAATTCAAGAAGTTGATTGTACTTAGCATCCCATGTTGAGTACTACTCTTCAGTAGGCCAGTTGATGCCAAAAATTCATCCAACTTATTCTTGTATGTGCCATATCTCCTTACCACATAATCAACTTCTCTGTCAAATTCTTCCAAGAATGTTTTTGTGTCCCATATATTTTCCATATAACTGTTCATTAGTTCAATATCAATGGGATCTCTTTCACATATTACGAAAGCCAATGTAGATGAATTTTTTTCCAGTTGTGATCTCCAATCCTCATATGGCTTTACTTCCTCATTTGTATTCATTATATCATGCAAGATGCCTATATCACTCTCATCAAAATCCTTGAGTAATTATTTCATTCTATCTTTCATAGGGCCTACCATCCCTTTATATTCACCTACAACCTACACAATTTGGTATGTTGGAATAATTAGTTCCATTTTATTAGGATCATAGGTTGATCCTTTGATCATACCAATTAAAGAATTGAGTTTGGGAACCCATGTTTGCATTAGAGGAATTACCTTTTTTTATCTTTAACAAACATGCCTATTATTGTTATCATCATAGTTTTTATGAACACTATTTTTCTTTTTCAGAATCTTTCCCTTCAAGTGTCCTAACATGTTAGATATCACATGCATATTCTCATCATGCTTGTGATCAACATAGTGCATAAACAATTCATCATATACCTTCATTTGCTCCATCAAATCTCTTCTATCAGTTCTTGTCCTAAGGGGTGGTGCAACATAAGTGTTTGGTACAATAGACGTGTCTCCCCTTACAACTATTCCCATTGAATGTGGTGGAGGTGGTTGTGGATCTTGTTATTGAGTTCATTGTTGTTGTTGTTGCTACAATTGCAGCTCATACTATACAATCTTATCCTTATCCTAATTGTATTCATTCAATAAACATTGACACCTTTTTAGAGTTTGATTGTATTGATCCTATAGGGACTTAGTGGTTGCTTTAGTGAATTGAGCAACATTTACAACCAATGTGATTGTCTCTACTATAGATGTATCAAAAAATCTTTGTAAAATTAGTCCACCTCTCAAATCTCTTGTTGGTTCTACCACTATTGGCTTATTTGTATTTGGGGCTAAGGCTCGAATTGCCAATGTGCCCCATTTTGGACTAAATGCAGAACCAGACAATACATTTAAAGCTTCATCCTTTGAGGAGAATTTTTTTGATTTTGCTTCTTGATAGTATCCAGTGTAATTGTTGAAGCAAGATCCCATTTAAGGAGAAATAGAATACGAATTTCCCTAACAAGCTTTCTCCCTTCTTCAGGTGTCATTTATTTTTGCTCAGCATCCATTTAAGCTATCAACCTATCAAAAAATTGCTTTCTTGGCACCTTAGGTAAATTAGTCATTTCATCATTTAATCTCCTTTCAAATTCATATTTTTTTCTCCTCCAAACAAACTCTTTGAAAACCTCACTTTTTACAAAGTCATCATCATCCATGAATTTGGTGCAACCCTCTTCCTTGATATCATCCATTTTATTTCTTCCCCTTAGAACCTCTACTATGACCCTATTATTTGGAGGAGGCAGGTTCCCATCTCTTTGAGGAGATGGCATTTCCTGCATCACATCTTCTCTAGTCACTTCAATTTCTTCCTTGTCAGCCTTCTCTATCCTCCTCCTTTTTGGTGATGATTCCCTTGGAGATGAATCTGGATCAATGATTTTGACAGTTGGGGATGGAGGGGTTTGTTTCATTTGATGAGGAGATGAGGGCAGTTGTGTTGATGGAGAATACTGTGAATCTTCCTTTCTTTTATAGATTACAATTGGTGGTCCCTTTAGTGGATGGTATGTTGGTCTATCTTCTAACATATGAGCTTTCCCCTTATCTTTCTCCTAGACTTGAGTGGCTTCTCCAATAATTTTATAAGGATTTTGTAAGATAGCTTGAATTCTATCAATTGGATTATTAACATCCGCATATGTTCCTCTAAAAGAGGAATCCCTTTTCTTCCTTGCATCCTCTACCTTCTGGAAATCTTTCCATTTCACTTTTTTGTCATTCACCTCATTCTCATCTAAACAATTCCATATAACATCCTCAGAATAATCAATGGTATGGTAGAGCTTTGATCTTTTTATGCTTGTTCTTAATTTGTTTATGAAATCTTCTAGATCAAAGTTCCTAGCTTTTGATGGTTTCACTCCATAGGGCTTAAAATTTTCATATATTTTTTTACATCCATTCCTATTCATGCTAAAATAAGAGAAAACTATGAGATATGGGAAGAATGTGCCCTTCTTCTGATTAGCCAAATGGGCTTGATCTGAAATAGCCAACTACTAGATAACCTCAAGAAATCCAACCCTCAAGGGTACATATCTTAGCAACACATGTGGTGCTACCGTGCATCCATATATTCTCTGTATGGTGCAATCTGAATGAAGGACAAAATCTCCCCAATTGTGTCCAATTCCCAACTCAGGTTTCCTTTATTTTGGTCTCAATAAATCAAGCAATTCAATAGGCACCCTAGGAACTTGACCTTGTAAATAGGACATGACTTTTGTAGAAAATAAATTTCTAAATGCCCCAAAGCTTGATTTTTGACAATGCATTTCAAGCAAGTGAGTCCACACTTGGACTAGGAGAGAATCATTGTTTTCATATTTATCCTTGATTTTCAACCCAGGACCTAACTCTTTCTTTCCTCTAAACAAGAAAATATGGCAGAGAAGAGAATACCACCAAATCTTGGCTCCCAACTTGCACTCCTTAATACTTATCAATCCCATATGGATGGCATCTAAGAGATAGTTGGAAAATTCATATCCATCATTAACCATGATTTTTTTTATGTTTGTTGCCATGTACATTAATGCAATAGGAATCCTTTCTTGCTTGTCATTCCCAAGGATCTAACATAGACTATAGTATGTACTGGATAAATAACCTTCAAAACTATCCACTACAAAAGGCTCTTACTCAACTAGTGAAATTCTCACAATTTTATGATGGGGATCCTTAACTCTAAATTTGGGAAATAGGACAACTCTATATGTACTCTTGTTTTTATCATAATTTTTCTTGAAACTCCCCAAATCAATGGGCTCACTGGTAGCTAGGTTGAGTTTGAAAGCCTCTGTAATTGACTCCGTATCTAGCATGTCCATGACTCCACCCATTAAAGTCCTAAAAACCCTAACTGACTCATCATATTTTTTGCTACAACTTTCAGCATATCAATATCCATGTAAAAATATGGAACCACAAGTTTCCCAAATACATTGCAAGGTGTTCCTCTTTCCATACTAATGTTTGAAGAGTTCACATCCTGATAGGGGTAATTTTTCATCCTTAAATCCATAACATCTATTTGTGAAACCCTTATCCACCCTAGGACCTTAGAATTTGGCATTGTTATTAGTGGAATTGGGTAATTGAGCCAAAAAATCTTTATGAAGGGCTCATTTTGGGGTTGAGATAGAGGATTATGTTCATGGAGGAGAAATTTTGTGGTGAATTGGAGAAAAGTAGGATTTTCTAGGAAATTCTAGGGTTCCTAATGCAATTTGAATAGAGACTAGGAAAATTTAAGCAATTTACTAGAAAAACAATATATCCCTAGCTTATAATAGACCCTAATATCCAATTTGCAACACAATGAGAAGCAATTACAACAATTCTAATGGAAATTGAGAAATATTCTAGCAAGAAATGCACTTACTAGTTTACAAATGAGAAAACCCTAATTCTAGATGCAAACAGTTCATGAATTCATCGTATGATCTCCATTTGCTTCGAATGCTTTTGTGATTTGCAATGATACGTTAAAATTGACTTTTATAGAAAAAACATTGAATTCTAGGCTAAGGGACATCTTTTCCACCATTAATTTTTACCTTGCACGAGCAAGAATGTGTGCATCTACCCATTCTACAACTTTGAATTTCGATCATTGATCTTCAGTCGAGCATCCTGATCGAATGACGCTAACGAGGTCAAACAAATTTGAAAAGATTGACCTACTTTGAAAAGGCATAATCCAATCAGAAATGTCCATGTGGAAGCACATTTCCTTTTATTCAGAGCCCTACCATTGAGAAAACAATTCCTCAATGTACATGTGGCAACTTCCCATAATTTCATGGCCATATAACAAAGCTTTAGATTTGGGCCTGTGGAATGGTAGAAAGTCATCAATATGATGTCGCATGTCTTAATATGAGCACCCTTTAACCTTCACCTTAAGCCTTCAATACTTAACATTAATGCTAAAATTTTTGGGGTCACTATCCCATAGGCCTTCTTTTGGTCTCGTGGACGCTAAAAGTCTTCTATTCTATTCTATTCTATTCTATTCTATTCTATTCTATTCTATTCAACATCAATATTTCTTCATTGAACGGTCTAGGCTTCGCCACGTGGCAACCTCTTGCGCTTCTACAACCAGATTAAAAATTCATTGAGATCTCCTCGCGGAATGGAGGAGAATGGTTTAGATTGTGCCAAGTGGCACCTTTATGGCCCCTAGATGATGGGCCCGCTAAAATGCTTGTCAAAGATATGACACATGGCACCTTCCCACAACTACACGACCAAACTTTAATGAATAAAATATAGCCTACGAAATGGCGGAAACCAATAAAGCACTGACACTTGTCCACTGTACACTTGACCTACGGGTAACTTAAAGCATTTTGTAGGCATTTGCACAATAATTTTTTTTAAAAAGGGTCTCATTCCTAGACATCATGAAAGGTCATGACTCAAATTTGAACCCTAGACTAAGGATGAAATATTTTAGAAGCCACATAAAGAGGCTTCGTGAATAATAAAGCAACCGACCAACCAACAAGGCTAGAAACATGGGATCGGTAAACAAATGAATGTAAAGACTCAATTTGTAACCAATGCATCTGATACCGATGGATACATGTCAACGCAATATTAGAAGAAAAACATAAGGCGATTGAATTGTTAGGGTTTAAGAAGGTTTTTAGACCTTAGGAGAACTCTAAATTAAATTTTAACAGGCCATAGCTACCAAATGATGACTAAAAGCTCAAGTAAGTGGGATCAAGACATAGAACCATAAAAAATTTATAAGTCTTATCAGGTAGAAAATGTTGGTTGAATTAAACCATTAAAGGTAATATTTAATGCAAATTATATTCAATTAGGAAAGAAAATTAAGGTCGATAAATTCATAATTTGTTATCAGAACATTTAAAGTGTCATCAATAAGATTTTGCCTTTATTACTAAAGTCACAGATTATTGGTTGACAAAAGAACAAATTAAAGAGTAGGTTCACACTAATTGGGGGAAAGAAAAAAATTTAGAACACTTCCAAAGGGTTTCTTCATGATAGAATTCCCTAACAAGAAAAAAATTATAAAGGGCATTATAGATGATAAATGGGGTTGGTATTTTACTTAGACATTAAGTGAATTTTGATCCCATAAAAGCCACAATTTTGATAACCTTTATGTGGGTCAATGTCTATAAACTTACAATGGATTGATGGGACTCAAGGATACTATCTAACATTAGAAACATGCTTGGATCCTTTACAAAGGCTAATAGAAATGGCATGGAAGGAGAATCCAACATCTATCCATGGTTATGTTTGAACATGGACCCATCATTCCCTATAATGGAAATAGTAGCACTAAAATTGACATTAAAATCTTGGATGAAAATGGTGGAATTTGAGAGGCCACGTGTGAGATGAAAAGAATGCAAGAAGTTGAGTCACCATACAAAGGATTGTAGAAAGACAACCATCTTGGAAGTAAATCGATAAAGGGAATAAAGTGAAAGATGGAGAGAATAAGGAAAAAATATGGAAGGAGATAGAAAGAAAGGATGTGGAAAATAAATAAAAACCATCCATAGACACTATGCCAACACTAATCAAGGAAAACATAGATCTTTGGCGTGGTGATATTCAATATGACTTTAGTCATTTAGTAAGACATATAGATCCAAGTAAATTTATGTGGCTTGGAAGAGTTTGTCATTGTTCCAAACAAAAAATTTACATAAGAGGAACTTGAGGAAGTGTTGGATTTGGGTGAGGAATAATAGGAGTAGCATGAAGTGGGAGAATAAAGAACTTTAGAGAAAAGAATGTTAAGTTAGAAAGAGTCAAATCAATAAATTTGATTGTGGATAACTTTAGAGGAAAGGTAGGAAAACAAATAATATTTGAAGAAAAGAAGAGGTAGTGGTCAAAATCCATTTGAAAAAACTAGTAATAACTTTGAGATTAGGGAAGGAAACATCCCTTCCTAGATACCAATAAAGAGCTACTTGTGGAATTTTAGTAGCCTTAATACCACTCACAAATTACACCTAATAAAGTGATCAATGTCTCTAATACTAATATTTTCATGTTGCAAGAAATAAAATTGGAGAAAATATTACAAATATTATTCTAATAAATTGAAGTGATGGAAAAGAGTGTTTATCAAGGTAGAAGGAACTTTTAGAGGCATAGGAATTCTTTGGTCTCCACCTTTGGTTAGTGTGGAATTGATAAGAGCTAGCTAAGAATAATAGGTATGTAAAGTGATAAGTTACAAGTAGCTGAGTTTTTCGTTGTTCAATATCTATGGTGCACTATAATGCATTATAAAGAGAAGGATGTGGAAAAAATCTCAATTATCATTTTCTCTCTCCTCAAACTTCTTATAATGATGGGGTTAATTTCAATCTCATCCTTGAAAAACTCAAAAAAGGCATTTCTAGAAATTCCCAATCATAAAAGGATTTTCCATAGTGTTAATACATGGGACCTAAAAATATTACCCCAAAGAATGGGCTATACACTTGGACTAATATAAGCCTTGGTTTTAGTCATATTGTAGAAATCTTAATAGATTTTTTTTGCAATAATGACTAGGTAAGCTCACAATTACAATTGGACCATTCTATCCTACCAATTTTTGAATTGGATTAGTATCCCATTTATTGGAAACCTAACTTGTTGGGATAGATGTTGGATGTGTGTCATTAAAGACCATGTGATTGCAACATGAGTTGAATGTAGAGATTAATGGAGATTGATGAGCATATGATAGTACATGATTTTGTCATTGATGGCAACCCATTATTGATGGAAATCCATGGCAAAGATGTAGAACTGTTGGTTTAGTGAAGATCAAATGATTGGATAATTTCTTGTCCAGAATGTAGTTCTAGTTTTCATAGAACCAATCGTTTGGTCCGCAATGCTCCACCATGAATAATTTGGTTATGTGGTTTTGAGGTAATCATGATTCATGTTGGAAGACTCTAAATCCAAAGTTTCATGATTTGATGTCTTCCACAATCAAATATAATAGTGATAGAGTATAGGTCTATAAATGCCAGTGTAACTATGACCAAGTGTATGATTGGAATGCTCTGCATTCAACTATGGATGAAAATTTTGATATGTGAATTTTTAGAAGTGTTTGAGGATTCTTGTAGTATGTTCTCTCTAAGTGCCAAGTGTTTTGGTTTTTTGCATGTCAAGTTGTGAGTGAACAAATGGTTTAAATTCTGTTGTTACTTCACTAGTGGTGTCGACCTAAGTATTTTAGGTTGTGTGGAGATGAGTAGAGTTTGGATTGGATTTATGGGAATAATTATAGGTCATGTCGACCTATCTTAATATGTTATATGCTTTGGTTCCCTTTGAAAGTTGTGCATGATTGAGTTTTGAGCTAATAGGATGAAGTGTTGCACGTTGCATGTTTTGGGCCAACCTAATTGATGTTTTGGTTGATTAAAATATATATACAAGGTTTATTCCTTGTGTGCAAGTACAGATGTGAGATAATTAAGTGTATGTGAGATTCAGAGTAGAGAAGTGTGAATTAATTTTTAGGTGAATAATGAAGTGTGTTAAGTCAGTATTTTGAGCTTTAGTGGAATTGTATCTTCAATGTAGATCAGATGCATTATTAGCAGTTCACATTTGGTAGTGAGCCACCCTTTCTTCTATCTCTTTTTTTTCCAGGTAGTGATCCCTTTGGTGGTGATCCATTGGCAGTGATCCCTTCTTCTTTTGGACAATGTGTCCTTGGGCAATGAGTCCACCAATTGTATCAAACTTTGTAACTAGTTACAATATCTATATTGTGATCTAATCCTCATTGTGGTTTTTCCCTTTTTGGGTAAATTTCCACATGACTATGGTGTTCTTATGTTCTTTGATCTGATGCATGATTTCTATGTTTCTTTCCATTACTTCAAGTTTAATGTGATGAACTAAATGAATGTTCAAGTTAATAAGAATACTAATTCACCCCCCTCTCAATATTTTGGGTGTTCAACAATTGGTATCAGAGCTTGGTTCCTTCAATTGTCTTGGCCGCTAAGGTAGATCTTGGAGTTAAACACATGACTACAAGGAAGTATCCTATTCCTTCAGAAGAGATTATCCCAGAAGGATTTACTGAAGAAGATTGCATAGTGGACATGGAAAAAGAACTCAAATCAGCTCTTAATGACCTAAATAAAGTAGAAGTTGAGAACAAAAAACTGAAAAAGGATCTTGGTGATGCAAATGAGTGCATTAAGAAGTTGAGAGAGAAACTCAAGAAAGATAAATATAGAATCACGGAAATAAATGAGAAGCTTAAGCAATCCAATAAGACTATCACCAGTCTGAAAGTGCAAGTTGAAGAAGGTAAAAGAGTTAAAGACTTCTTGAATGTTAAACTAAAAGACAAATCTACAGAATGTTCAAAGCTTGAACAAGAGGTTGTGACTCTAAGATTAGATTTGGAGAAAGCAAAGATTCAAGAAGACAAATTCAAAAAGAGCTCTACAATGCTTGATGAGATGATTGCAAACTAGAAGGATTCTAAGGAAACATAAGGATTAGGGTTTGAGAAAGATGAAAGTTCAAAGGTAGATCAAACTCCAAACAATGTTGAAAAAAAGAATGACAAGAAGAGCAATGTCAAGAAAGTCTGAAACCAAAAGAAAGATTTCAAAATGCCTCCTATCAAACAACCAAATGCACAAAGGTGCCCATCTTTTAATGGTTATTGTTATTATTGAAATAAGTTTGGACATAAAGTTGTAGAATGCAGAAGCAAAATGAGTTGGTCATTTCTCAGCTAGTGCTATACATGCAATAGATTCTATCATAGAGCTAGTGAATACATAAATCACATGATGAATGGTTACAATAAAGGCATGATGTTTCAATATTTCAATGGTTATTATTATGCATGCAATGGATTTGGGCATAAGGCTAATGAGTGTAGTTTTAGAATGGGTGGAAGTAAGCTTGTTCAAAAGGGTGTCACATGCCACAATGCAACAAACCAGGACACATAGCAAAGTTTTGTAGAAGCAAGAATGTGAAAACCTCTATTTTACAAAAGAAGGTTGGTCCGAAAAAGAATGTGAATCTAGTGGAGATGAAGAAGGAAATGGATAATAACTAGGCAAAGAAAGAAGAGAGTGAGGTCGAGAATGAGTCTATGCCAACCCCTAGTGCAGATGTTTCCTCCAAAAACTAGTTGAAGAGCTTTGGCTCAGGGGGAGTTTTAATAGAAAATTCTTAAGCCCCTGCCAAAGATGTGGTGTTGATGCCTTCAACACATAGGAAGAGATGTAGTTCGACATGCTCGAACTGGTGGATAAGACTTTGGTGAAAAATATTTTAATGTGGAGATTTGCAGAGTGATTAAAGGTTATTGTGTCAACATAGCTAGAGTTTGTCAACTTTTCAACCTAACATTAAACACTGTAATAAATGCACTTTAGGTCTTCAAAAAAGGGTTTTATATGTGCTTTCACATGAGAAAATTTTATTTGTAATCAAGCATTTAAAGAGTGAAGAGCGGAGCATAGGCGATTCAAAAAGATTTGAAGATTTTGTGTGAAATCCTACTAGCATAAGAACTTAAGGTATTTATCATTTTGTACTAAAACCCTAGCTTCAAAAGTGGTTCATAATGTTTACCCCTCAAGTAATTGATGTCTTGGAATGGAAAAGACCTAAGTTCAAGAAACACCCCTTCAAATCCATGGAAACAGATCCAAAAGGCATGTTTTTGAGAGTTCCTTATGGTGTAATGCATACTAAGTGGTGGCACTCTCAAATTTTGCAAATTTCAAGTGCCCATATTGAAAATTTTGCCTTTGTACTCTCAGAAGTGCACCTGAGAAATCTGCCTGAGTGACCTACTTTAGAAGGTCATAATTTGGAGCCTGTTGATTTTCGTACAAAATCCATTAGTGGACACACTCATGTGACATATGTGAACATGTATGTTAGTTTTTGGCTTCCCATGATGAGTTTTGACAGTATCTTGAAAAACAAAACTAGAGGGTTTTGGCACTTTTCTGTTGTTTGCAAACTCTTTATTCTACGAAGTGGCCTCTTGTTCGAGTGAATATTTCACAGTTGGATGATTATCATGATGAAAGGATTGATGCTCTCCATTCTCCCTACATTCATATGCTCCCCTGCCAATTTTCCAAGCCTCATGATCTAATTTGCTATTTTTTTTAGATCAAAAGCAAATGCAGTTTGTTCAGTTTTACATCTGCATTTCTGATAATGTTTCAAGGAGGTCAAGTTTGACCCTTAATATCCGGTGAAGAATGATGATTCAAGGAAATCCCTCTTTCACACGTACTCAGTGTACCCAAATGAGCTAATATTTCCAGTGGCAGCTCCCCAGAAGTTGTTTTGATATTTTTTCAAAGAGGTGATTGGGTGAGTTTTAATTGGTTCTGAACAAGTGCAGATGCATAAAAGTTTGAGTAAGCAACTTTGTTGATTAATATATTTCACCTCGGGATCTCTATTGCCATGCCATCTTTTTCACTCCATTTTTGGATTAGATGTGTGCACACTTGCTCGGTTTCAAGCTCTCGAGATAAGTTCTGATGGGTTATTTAATTGCTTTCTGATCGCGACAAGGCCAAAACTGGTGTTCCAAAAAGTGTCAAATTTTTTAAATCTAAGAACAACCCATTTCATTTTTTGGTCTAAAACCTATACAGATCTATTTTCATCAAGATTAGAGGTCATTTGATACATTATTTTAATGTACTTATATTGCGTTGAACGCGTCTCGGGGGCCAGTTTACAAAGGAGGTACCTGAATCTTAAGGGCTGAGAAAAATTTGAGGAAATGGGTTTTCTCTAAATAATTGACTATGATCCCACACAAATTTTCACAGCTCCAGGTATCTTGGTTTGCTCGCAATAAATTTCTTCAAATGGCCCACAAGCATAATTAAAAGTCACATTTTTCCTAAAGTTACAAATGTTAATATTTAAAATATTTTTTAATATTTTTAATATTGTGCAAATGAAAAGGGGCAAATATAAAATACATTTCAAATATTTTTGGGACAAGCAAGTTTAATTCTTGGCTCTGATTGGTCCAAAGGCAGAAAATCTCTTTCTCATTTGTTTTCAGCTATGCAATGTTTCCAGCCTTAAATCTTGATGTGACAGGTCCATTTTATGCTACATTGGTTTTGAGAAAAAATTATTTCGCGAAAAAAATTCATCGCTTGCCTTCCCACTACTGCTAGTTCTTCTTTCTATTTCCCGAATGAACCAACGATGAGCAATGCTTCTTCCTCATCGTTGGCCTTCCCACTATCGTGGGTTCTCTCCTCCTTTTCCTTCAGCAACGTGCGGTTGGCGATGGTAACACCATCACTTGTTCTATTTCCATTTTCCCGTTTCAACCAGTGGTGCCCGATGGAAAGGAAAATATCCTAGTGGGTCCCAGGAAGGAATGGAGAGCACGAGAAAGGTAAAATAAAATGGAGATGCATCTCGCTCATCGCTGGTTTGTGTTTCCATTTTCTTTATTTTCTGGTGATGAGTGATGGCTGAGGGAAGTCTTGGTTTGCTCGAGAGAAGATTTCAAAGGCCAAAGCATTAAAATTTTAATGCTAAATGTTGCCCGATAATTGTGGGGTTTTTATTTTTAACAGGAAAAGTAAAAGGGATTTTCATGGGAAGAACTATTTTTTATTGCAGAGCAAAACAAGGGCACAGTGAATGATTTTTCACAGAGGGTAAAGTTTTCATTTGTTGGGTGAATGGTAAAGGCTGGAAGCTTTTTGTGCTAAGAAATGAAGGAGATGAGTAATAGATTTTCAAGGGTAATATGAAATTATTTTCAGTTGCAAAGGGAAAAATTAATTTTGTTTTTCACAAGGGAACAGAGCTTTTGCTGCGGGGTAAAATGGTGAAGGTTTTTCACAGGAAAGAAAGAAGAGAGAGGCTTTGCAAATAAGGAGGGAAAGAAGAAGATTCTAGATGATTTCTAGCTGCAAATCAACAGAGAATAATATTGCCAGGTGTCTTCTACATAATTATTTTAGGGTTGCTTCTTCTCTTTTATCTTCTCTTGTTTTTCTCATTGTAAAGGGTTCCATTATGGAGTCCAAAATTGGCCTGGGTAAGTAGCTAAGCTCAGAAAAATACATATTGTAAACAATGATGATAAATAGAGCAGTAAATTGTCTTGGGGTTAGAATCATGTATGTAATGATCTTAAAATGATTTTATAGAAGCCATAGATTATGAGAAGAAATCTTAGTTTTGAGATATATACTCTCCTCTGTAATTTTCTTGCATATAATGAATAAAAGGGTTAATGATTTTTTTGTTTGTCTTCAGTTGTTTTGATTGAATGTGTGGGTTTATTTTAGTTTCAATTCAAAGAATTGATTAAATGCTTAAATGAAGTCACAAGTCTGTGAGGGAATGGCTTAGGATTTGGTAAACAGTGGTGTTTCAGATGCAGTGAGTTGAATACTACAAGGTAGTATGACAATAGTCCACCAATTTTTGAGATAAATGGCTGATGTATTATTGATTGTTGCTAATTTGACTCTGTTATCGCAATTGATGAAGCACTGGTCTCTTTATTTTATTATTTCACAAATATTTGAGTTAGTGATGTGCCTGGATAGGGATTCAGAATGAGAATAAAAATCATTAAATACTTTCAATTACAATTAGAAGTCCCACTTAATTCCTAGCAATGGATGATGGTTTGTTTAAAGGTCAGACAAACCTTTAATTAATTATGTCTATTTGCAATCAGTAGGAATAGATCTATGTGTGGAAGTGTTCTTGAGGCATTAAATATCAAATGAACACGATAGGGAATACCCTCCTTGGTCCCACAGAGCCTAAAGTGTAGGGGTGAAAGCCTAAAAGCCTTTACCCATTAGTTGGCCACTAGTTTTGATGATTCTTGAACATAGAGGTTGGCTACCTCTTAGAGAATTTCAAGGTTTAGTTGGAAAAAACACCAACACTAAGGATGTGCGAATGTACATTCATGTGAAAATGGAAGAATATGATCATGGAAAGTTGGGAGAATTTTGGGTTAATGAGCTCATCAAAGATGTTTTTGAGTTGAAACTGCAATTTAAAAGTTTGACAAAGAAAAATTTGGATGTATCGAATAATTTTCTGAACTTTTGTTATGAGAATGCATGGATTAAGTATGCATTGAGCAGAATTCATGATAAATTTACATGGTTGGATATGTCACATTTAATTAGAAGGAAAGACATCAAGGTGGTTATTGGTTTATGTTTTGAAGGACCTATTCCAGTGATGATGGTTGTGAAAAAATAGATGGTTATGAATCTCACCGGAGAAAAATTCAACAAGCATGCCCTCATAGTGAAAGAAAGATGATCCGACAGTTAAATATGCATCCATGATGATAGGTTACAAGATTTACTACACCAATAGAGAGAATTCAATTTCGGCAATAGCTATTCATACTACTCACCAGATGGTGAAAGAAGGTTTGGACATAGATCTATGAAAGATCTTAAGATAGCAGGTGATGGAAAATATTTAGAAGACAAAAGAGTCTTGGTACCCATTCTAGTATGGTACCCTTATCATATGTTTATTGTTTTAATTTCTCAGATAATTGTCTAGTGCAAATAATTTTGTATGGTTGGATGGTATTCCTGTTGCAATTTAAATTAGGGATCTCTTAAGAAGGTTTGGAAGCATAGAAAATTAGGATAGCATGATATGGGGTTTCTTCAAGACCTTCTAATGGAAGATGCAAGAAAGAGGAAGGATTCCTAATTTTTTTGAAAATTACAAGAAGTATATAACCTTTATGGTTACTAGAAATGAATACATTATGGAAGTAATGGAACCTAGAACAATCTAGATTCTAGAAATAGGTTATGAAGTGACAAAAGATATAATCACAGGTCTTGCAAATATTATGTTGAGAAAACCAAGATACCCTACTGTAGATAGGTTTGGAACCTATGAGGAGATTTTTAGTGAAGTTAATTTGAAGCACAAAGAAAAGGAAATAAAGAAAATAAATAAAAATGTAGAGAAAATGAAGGAAAAATTTGAAGATATTGTTGGTTCTTCCAAGAGGACTGTGGAGAAAATCAAAGCCCCATTTGTGGATCCGCAAGGGATACCAAGCACAAGAAGGTCCATTGGGACTTCTACTCCCTCTCCACTTGTTCTAAAATCCTCCAAAACAAAGCTTGCAGTTGGTGCCAAGAAAAAAGCTACACCCAGTGCCCCTACAACACAACAAAAGTCTCTACAAAGGAGGAGAAAAGAGAAAGTTGCAAGAGAGAAGTATGTAGGTTATGATGATTAAGGACCTCAATTGTTCTGGAAGAAGAGAATTTCACAAGCCCCCAAAGAAGAGACTAGTACAACAAAAGCTAAAATTGATATTGTGGACATAAAAAGTGAGGAAGAAGTAGAGAAGTAGAAGAAAGATTTTATTATTTGGAAGAGATAAAAGACATCCAGTAAAGGAAAAAATTCTCCTAAGGGCAAGAAGAAGGACAAATCCTCTTTTGTAAGGGAGCACAACCCTCTAAAATTAGATTCTTTATTCAATAGAATTATAAATTTTGGTTTGTTGGAAGAAATTGTACAAATGTATGATCTAGATGAAAACAATGAGAATAAGGCCACTATTAAAGAGTCTATTGTAAAATATATGGTTACTTTTAATACCAGTTTGAGTGAAATTGAAAGTCGGCTTCTGGATGACTTAAAAGGAGTTTTGAACACAAGAAGACAAGAGGCATTCGATGAAGATGCAAAGATAAGGACTTTTGATTTGAAGAAGATTGGATCTTCTCTCATGGATGAGGATAGGGCAAGATTGGCTCAAGTTTACAATAGGGAATTTAGAATGAAGCAAAGAGTCAGTACTCTAATGAGAAGGGATAAATAAGGAATAGAAATATTGAAGGATAAACACTACAAAAGATTACAGATCTGGCAAAGGAGTTAGGTATGTCTCTGGATAATGAGATTGAAATGCAACATGATGATTCTACTCCAACGATCAATGAACCTATTGGTGAACCTAAGAATTTTGAACAAGAACATGTGTTTGGACCTGAGGGTGATCAAGAAGCCATGTTAATAGATAATGTCCCTCCATTTGGCCTATGTAATGCACCAACCACTTTCCAAAGGGAAATACTGAGTATATTCCTAGACTTTTCCCATGATTCCATGGAGGTTTACATGGATGATTTCACAACATATGGGGATACATATGATGAAGCACTTGGCAATCTAGAGAAGGTGCTAAAAAGGTGTCATGAACACAACTTATCCCTAAGTCATGATGATGACATAAGGGATTGTACTGGGACATTTTGTGTCAAATGAAGGAATTCAAATGGACCCCAACAAAATTGAAGTTATCTCAACACTCCATGTGCCTCAAAGATAAAATGATGTTAGAATTTTTCTAGGACATGTTGGGTATTATAGGAGATTCATTCAAGACTTTAGAAAACTTGCAGCTCCACTATTTTTTTACTATCCAAAGATGTAGAATTTGAATGTACGACTACTTGTCAACACTCTTTTGAAGAACTCAAGACAACATTGACTAAAACCCCTATCGTGAGAGGACCAAATTGGACCTTACCTTTCCATATCCATACAGATGCTTTTGATTTTGCTATAGGAGTTGTACTTGTGTAGAAGGAAGGCAACAAGGAGTATGCCATGTATTACATCAACAAAAATCTACAAGGGGTAGAACTCATTTATACAGTGATGAAGAAGGAGATGTTGGAATGGTATATACAGTAAACAAATTCAGGAATTATATTATAGGATATCCAGTGTTAATAAACATTGACCATACAACAATCTGATATCTAATGAACAAACCGATGGTTGGTGGCAGGCTTGTAAGGTGGTTATTGTTGCTTTAGGAATTTGACATTATCATTTTGGACAAGCTGAGCAAAGCAACTGTAGTGGAAAAATTTCTATCCATACTACAAACCAAATCAGAAGAAGATGTTGATGATTCATTCCCATATGAGAATTTATTTTCTCTACCTAGTAGCAGGATAGAAACCACCTCATTTCTCCTTGAGGGAAAAGAGACAATTGGTTCACAAGAGTTTTCCCTACTCCTAAATAGCTGGATACTTATTTTAAATGGGCCTAGATAACATTATGAGGATATGTATTTGAGAAGATGAAGTATATGACATTCTCAGAGCATGCCATGATGAACCCTGCGGGGGGACACTTTACAACAAAGAGGACAACTCTTAATATTCTCACCATTGGCTATTATTGGCCAACTCTTAATAAGGATGCAGTAAATTACACAAGGGGCTATGGTAGGTGTCAGAGAATGGGAAGGCCAACAAAAACAGATGAAATGTCATTGCAGCCACAGTTAGGAATAACACAATTTGATAAATGGGGATTAGATTTTACTGGCCCAATATCACCAAAATCCAACAACAAGGAGTGCATAATGGTATGCATAGATTACCTTACCAAGTAGGTTGAGGTGAAGGCTTTAAAATTTGTTAGGGATGGTAATGTGGCAAAGTTTCTCTATGAAGACATATTTACAAGATATGGATTTTCAAGGTAAATTATCACAAACCAAGGACCCCAATTTACATCAGAGTAAATCACAAAATCGGTTCGTGTATGAGATCAGACATAGGAAGTCTAAACCTTACTGCCCTCAAGCTAATGGACAGGTGGAAATCATAAATAGGGAGATTGAAAACATTCTAACAAAGACAGTACAAATTCATAGGAAAGATTGGATAGCCAAGTTGCCTGAGGAAGTTTGGGCCTATAGGATAACTTGGAAAACCACAACAGGATTTACACCATATGAATTGGTGTATGGAAAGAAAGTGGTACTTCCTATTGAATTTGAGTACAAAACATTGAGAACGGTTATTCAATTGGGAATGGACTTGTCAACAACATAATAGGAGAGATTACACAAGCTCAATGCACTTGATGAAATCAGAATGGAAGTCATACACCACAGTGAAGTTGTTCAAAATCAAAGAATTTGTTGGCATGATTAGTTCATCAAAACCAAGGAATTTAGTGTAAGTGATTGGGATTTGCTTTATGATTCAAGATATCAGGACTACAAGGGAAAGTTACAAACAAGGTAGCTTGGTTCGTATGAAATCAAACAAGTGTTTCCCAATGGAGCGGTACAACTACATATAATTGATGTCAGGTTTTCTTTATTGGTTAATGGAAACAGACTAAAGATGTATAAGAAATCATTATAGAAGGATGATTTCCTTCTTTTATTAATTCGGAAATTTGAGTCTTCACTTGATAATTCAACTACAAAAACTATAGGTTCTACACATAACTCAGTAGAGGAGCTACACAACTCACCTACTAATGTTACACAACTATAATTTCTACCACAGTTCACAAGCACACACTGTACAAGGTGACAAGCAACAACAATCATTTTGTACCACAATTAGTGAAGCAATAGGAACCTATAGCAACATGTCTAAAGGAAAAAAAATTAGAAAGGGACCTATTATGGGAGGCAACTGTAGCAATTTTCTAACAGTCATTTCAAGAATCCCCACTGAAGTAATTGCATATCCCTAATTTCCACCTCCCTAATTCCATACATGTAGCTACACATGTTTTATTTTCACACATGCAACCTATGCACATCCTCACACATAGCATTTCCATAACCTTTTTCGCTTATCATGTATCATACATCTCATTTCACATCCCATCTATCATACATCCCATAGCCTTTCCAAACCATCATTTACCACACACCATGCATTCATGTCCCTCAATTCAAATTGTAATTAAAAATGGTCACATCAAATATCATTTTGAGTAGTAATCAAAAAATTCACACGAGTTAAGTTTCATTTCACAAGAATTTTATAGGTACATGCATTAACTTCTCATAATTTGCATAGATAATACTTGATTTTCTACATGTTTTAACATTAACTCATGCATGATTCATATCACATTCAATTTTTCCACTTCCTATAATTTAGCCCTCTACCATGACTCGTACAATTAAGTGAGGACACTTACTATCTTTAGTTGGGGGGAGGAGTACTCTTCATTTTCTTGATTTTCAAAAACCAAAAACTATCTGCAACCTTTTTTCCATTCTATTTTCCTCCATTTTTACACAAATGCAAGCTTAGAGGATAAGAGAAGGGTTAGAAGCAGTTGAATTGAGAAGATACAACATAGTGCAAGTAGTGTAGTTGATGTGACAGGAATAAATTGAACCAAAATAGAGCATAATTAAGGGAATTAGAGAACAACAACAGTATCATGGGTGGTGACATTATTTAGAGGAAACCAACAACACACACCCAACTGTTGGAAGACAAGCTAGTATTACCCTATTTTAGACAAGTTGGCTGGGAGTACTTCTTGAACTCACAAAGGTCAATGAAGTCATGACACAACAATTTTTTTCCCCACTATAAAATGATGAAGCAATTGTAAGAGGTTTGAGGGTGGATGCTTCAGAAGCTGCCATTACTGAGGTATCAGGACTGCCATAGGAAGGAGAAGAGTTTCCAACAAAGGTAGATGTCATTGCTACCAAGAATGAATTCAGAGAACATGGAAAAAACCTAGACTCATCTTATCAAGGTACAAAATGATTATCCTTACCCAGGATATGGGATTCATTAGCTTCTTACATACTCGAATACTTAACCTATGATTGTAGTTAATCATTATTGTATATAGTCCATTTCAAAATTTGAAACCATCTTCGCCATGATAGGCATGTGAATGTTCCAAATTTTCTTTACAATTTGTTGAAAAGAATAAGTTCTGAGTATAAAAGGAAGATGAGTAACAAAGCATTATCACATTTCTTCTTAGTTGCATTGCTAATAAAAAGAAGTTTGAGAATTCAATTCTCACATATTTCTTGGGAGAGTTTCCTAAATTTCAACTATATCAACACCATCCTTGAACAACCTGCTACCCCAGAAAGAGTAGAGGAACCTATTGTATTAGAAAGGAAAATTCCCTCTAGCTCCCCGACTGTATCACCTACTTGTAGCATAGGAGAGCTAGAGGAGCAAAGCTTGCATGACACTCAACCTGCAGCCTTTGAACAACCCACAATAGAAAGTACACAAAAGACCCCTACCTTTGGAGAAACGCCAAGAACTAGAAAAAGGAAAGGTGAATCTTCTTTTGCACCTAAAAGGGGGAAAAATAAATCCACAAATCCTAGGAGGAAATCACACCACCTAAAGAGGAAAGGTGTTATGAGAGGGTCAGTTAAAAATTAGAAAGAGGAAGATGTTGTTATGGTGAGACAGATTCAAAATTGAAGGGGAATTCCCCTGGTAATGAAAATGCACCTATTACACAGTCATGGAATTTTACAAGCACCTCTAAATTTGGTTCAGAGGATACTTTTGTTGCAAGGAAAAAAAAAAAAAAAAACCCAAAGAGCCCTAATTCTGAGGGTAATGAGTATACACGTGTGGGGAATGACCAGTTTTTGGAAAGAGATTTAAGAAGTTTTTGCTAAGAAAAAGGATATTAGCAAAGAATTACAAGAGGCTATGATAAGGATACGACAATTGGAAGGTTTTTTGAAAACACGCCAACAAAGAGAAAGTGAGAGGGACAAAAGAATTGAAGATTTGGAGGAAAAAATTATAAATTTAAGCATGGGTCTAGGTTGGATGAATTGGCACATTTTGCTATCATAGAAGAAGGAAACAAGGAAATAGTACCCCAAGGTCCAATTCCTCCACTTTCATTTCCCTTTGGATCATCTGTAGTGACCTTAGGTGTGGAATTATAGAAAAGAACCCAAGCATTCTTTGAGGAGGAGTGGGAAAAAGAAAAATCTAAGTTGATGTCCAAACACACCAAGACACTTGAACAAAAATAGGTAGAAATAAAAAGGTTGAAAGTAAAGATTGAATAAGTAGCAAACAAGGCCACATAAATTATAAAGTATAGACCTCCTGCAAGATTTCATGTATTATTTATGCAAGAGAATTATTTGTGTTTTTAGTTGAGCCAATTGATTAGTGATTTGCCAATGTCAATGACTAGAAAAATTTTGTTTTTAAAAATTTTTTGACTCTACACCAGATATGCAAGACCAATTATGTGAGTTTTACTTGCATAATCTTGTGCTCACAAATTAGACTGAATGGAATTCTAATGTTTGTGGGGGACATAGATTGAATCATTGGCCTCTTATGTCAGGAATGAACAAAAGAGGGGTGAGATCTTGTAGGACTATATTGAAAAGGAGAAATCTATTGGTTTGCAGTTGAGGAAAGAATCCAAAGATCCCAATATAATTGTTGATGAGTGATTAGAGCTCCTAAACTATAAAGGTGTAGAAAGTAAAATAATGAGTGTTAGGGAATGTGACTACATCATGATGAAGAAACTAGTTACAAGACACATTGATCACACCTTCTAGTTTATGAATAAAAGATGGGAGGAACTAACCCCTGAATTAAGGAAAAAGGAACCTCACTCTCTATAATTTGATAGCCAATATTAGAAGGTCTCACAAGTATATATACATTGCTAAGGATAATGGACTTACATGGTTTCCTCTTATATTTCACCCACCTCTTCTTCTCTATATAGTGCCACATTGGACAAGGAGGAACCAGGATGAAATACAAACAACAAAGAATTTGAGGTTTGAAAATATTTCATGTCGAAAAGGCTACTATTTGAGACAGGCTGAGGAAGTTGACGTGGTCATAGATTTTAGGGAAATGACTCTTCAGTACAATCTTTGGTCTTAAATGTTGCTTGAGGACAAGAAATTGATTAGTTGGGGGGAATGATGAGCCTGATTAATAGTTAGTTTTTATTTTTTAGTTCATATCTTTTAAACACTTTAAGCTTCTTATTTCATATGCATTCTTAAACTTATATACCTTATATATCTTTTATGCCATCTAAACCAAACTTTGATGAGTGGAAATATGATTATGATATGATGATGTTTGCATGGATGAATGTGTGAATGTGTATGAAATTCAGTATGAATCTTTGTTTAATTCATGATTGTTAATGGTATGTATGCTCTAGATGAAACTAACTCCTTGCAACCAGAAGTATTGCAACCTATAGCAACTGGAGAACTCAACCTAGCCAAAGGATTCCAAGCCAATTGTAGGGGAGATTCCAAGGACGCTGGGAATGTGACAATTGTAGAAATGATGGAAGCAATCATTAGAAGTGGTCAATTGTGAGTTATTAGAGAATTCAATAAGATGATGGAGGGAAGAAGAAGTTTGTAGTAATCAGGAAACTACGTGACTATTTGCACAGAGAACGTCTTTGTCATACTATTAAAGTAGAGTTGCAAACCTATTTTTCTTCTTCTATCTTTTTTTAGTGATAGTTTCAATTGCAAAGACTTAGTCTCTCTATTTTGAAGGAGAGTGGAAATCTTCATTTAATTTTTGTTTTTAGTCCTTATGCAAATAAACCTCCTCTTGAACCTATATAGTTGGATCGGTTGTTTAGGAGAAGACCTAGTTGGAAGATATATGTTTTGATAGTTATAGTTTTGTTTCACAATTAATATCTTTGTTATTTTTTTGTTATGCATTCATGAATGAGAAATCTATGAAGATTCTTGTCAGATTGTAGAGTTTAGTTATATGCAATAAAGATGTTTCAATTTACTGTTACGATTAGTTGAATCAAGTAGCACATATTTGTTTTCTCCTATGGGTACAACTTGAGTAAGGGCCACTCAAGGTAATATTCACCCACTTTAATTTCTATTTTTAATTTAGATTTTTACATTATTGCATTCATTCCAATAGATTTTTCATTATATGCACATGAATGATACTTAGTCTCATGATTTAAGTTCTATAATGCATCATTGGGTCGTCCTTCGAAGTGAGTCAAGTAGTTATAAGTGAGAATCATATGTAATAGTGAAATTGTAGAGGTCAGGTTTAGTAGTTAACAATTATAGTGTTAAGCCAAAGGTACCTGCAACATCAATAGTAGATTAAATAATTTCCCTTTTTTTGTATTTTATGCTTTATTTTCCTTTCCAACCTTTACTATTTTTAGGTGCACATGTGTAAAACATCTATACTTGATGATATAGACCATGTAGAGTCTATGAATGTACATACAGTTTCAACATCATCAAAAGCTTACAAATCCCTGGTTGATAATTTAATGGAGTCTTTGCAAGGGTTTAGTGGACTGTTCAGTTAGGAACCCTTCCTTTGAATTGTGTGTCTAACACCAATTTGAGTGGACATTAGTGAGGCCTTATAAAAGTTCTATTCATTTAGTGAAGGCTGAAACTAAGGATAAAGGTAAAGACAAAAATGAAAAATGGTGGTTGATGAGGATGATAATGGGTTCTCTAAGGAAGAGTTTGTTCTGGATAGTTTAGGTGAGAGTGAGGAGTCACAGGATGAGGAGGCTAGTGACCTTGACATGGAGGAGGAATAGCTTCAGGAGGAAGATAATAACCTTGACAGAGATGATGGTTATGTTGAAAAAGATGAGAGGGAGCCAGAGGTGGATGAGGAAAAGAATGTGAATTTTAAGGTTTGGGAAGAGAATGATACAATATTGTAGAACTCTCAAATGCCAAACAACGCTCTTGAAAATTCTCTTAAAGACCTTGTTTCTAAGGTAGAAGAGCTCAATGCTCTCATGACCCATGTGGAAATGAAACTTGAAGGGAATAGCAATAATAATAAGCTAAAATATATGGAGAGTCTATTAAGAATCTCAATGTTGTCATTGATGGTATTATGAAAAAATTTGGTTTGGGTACAGTGTTTGGTTAGGGTAAGATCAAGAAAAATCAAAAGAAAAAAGGAAAGTCTCTTGGGAAGAAGGAAGCAACTAAGAATTAGAACAATGAGAATAATGATGGCTAGATGGAGTCAATAGTTGTACTCTAGGAGAACTAGAGTCTTATCAAGGATTCTTAGTGTTTCTTCTTTTCTCCTTGTTTCAGTTTTTGTTTCTAAGACTATGGTCTCTGTGCCTGTTTAATCATGACTTTATGAAATTAATTGTTTTAGTGATAGATTGGTTTGTCTTAATGCCTTTTGCATGGTCGCTACTTCTATTTGGACTTATATATTTAGTATGTTGGGTTCAGTTCCTTTTGTTTTTCTTTAGTCGAGTTGGTTTGTGGTCTCTTACTCAGCGAGTTTTTGATGGTTGTTTTTGTTGATCTTGGTGTTTGTTCATCTGTAGCTTGTCTAGCCTAGCTCTTTTTTGTTTGGCATCAGGGCCCTTTTCCCTTCTATATTAATCAAAAACATTGGATTAAGGTTAAGGCATTAAAAAATAATCCATCTTTCATGCTTCATCATAATAAATTCATTCTCCTCATTTCATTCATAATCATGTTTCTTGCATCCATCTTAATTTTTCTCCATTTTCTCTATTTTTCTTCCATCTAACTTATTTTTCACATCTCTTCTTTCGATAGCTCATTCATATAGATTTTTGTATAGATAACCTCCCAAGGGAGCATCATCCCACTAATTAATTTGTCATTACTTCTACCATCCAATTGGGGCATATCATCACTTTCTTCATCTCTTTTAATTCTCTTTTCAATTAATTTTATTTTCTTTGAAATAATGTTACTTTGAACATGTGTCAAAGGGGGAAAAATATAGAGATGAAAAATAATTCTTCTATTATCATTACTATCCCATCATTATTTATTATTCATTATCATCCCATTATATCCCATTAATTATCAATAATTAGGACTTTACCCTATTTTTGAGGTCCCTAGACCTTTCATTGATCTAATCACCAGTTTGAAGTCCCCTTTAATCCATAATTTTCTCTAGCCTTTTTCCTTTTCTAGCATCATTCCCCATAACAACACCAATTTTTTAGAAATATTGTTTGAGTTAAACCTAAAATCACTAGTATAGATTCCAAGAGGTTTGCTATCATGGAACACCCTACCACCCCCAGCTCTTCTTGGGTCCAATTTGGCCACACCATTGAATTTTAGCTTAATCTAATCCCCCTCAAGAAATACCCAACAACAAGGCACAAGCACAAGCTTTTTTTGATTTGCAGTTTGATCAAGCCAATGAAAAATCGACCACTTAGAAGTCAACCCATCCTCATCAAAATAAGAACCTGTGAACTTAAGATTGTGAATTTCATCGTGATCATTTAGGTAAGCCACAATTCTATCTAGGATTCTTTCCATAATCCTAGTTTTATCTTAAAAGAGCCTTTTTTAATTTCCTAGCCAAATATTCCACATAATAAGTGAGGGAGAAAATCAAATATAAATCTTAGACCCTAACTCTTAATCTTAATGCCCCAACATGCCAAAAGACTTGGAATATTCAAATACATACTCCAAGCTATCCCCCATTTTTCTAAGAACCAACTCTATTGCATCCTAGAAAAATCAAAATGAAGGAGCAAACAATCATTGAATTTGCAACAGGAAAGACAAACTTGAAAGGGCCATGTTTACCAAAAATTTTGAGTTTATCCCAAGTGATAGTATACCTTCTTGAGGCAATCCACAAGAAATAATTCACCTTAAGGAGCTCAAAGTGGAACCAAATTTTCTTATCTAAACTTTTTGAATCCAAGTTCGCATCCTCAAAAAATCTACAAAAGGTAGCCTCAACCAAGATAATGTTGCTCCCATGACCTCCCCACACCATCTTATCCTCCCTTTCCTCAGTATGAATAGGCTAGGTATCTAGTTTCACTTGAACCTCCTCGCATGCCTCTTGAAGCTTTGACACTAGAGGGATGAGAATACACCACTACTTTGGGGTAAAACCTTCCACCCAATAATCCTTGGCCTTCTCCCCTATGGTATCTTTGAAATGTGATACCAAAGGTTTGAACTTTTGATCCTCTTTGAGAGCTTTATCATCAATACAACTTTCTCTACAAAAATTTATCGTATTTCCTCTTTCTAGCCTCCATTTAATATCCTGAGAAATCATATTGCAACAAGACCTTATGAAGTACTAGATGTTGGAACCAAAAGGAAGCAAACCTGGCTGCAAGAACAAATCGTCCATCCCCCTCGAAAGGTACTTAGCCTAAATAATATTACTCCAAAATATGTATTTCTCCTCATATATCCTCCAACAAAATTTGAAACCCAACACCTTATTCATCTTTTGGCATGTTCAATCCCTATTCCACCAACCATCTTAGATTTTAAAACTTCCTCCCATTTGATTAGATCATACTTATGAGAATTTCCACTACCACACTAGAGAAAGTTTTCTTGCATATCTTCAATACCTTTTGCCATATTACTAAGTATTTGAAACATGAACATCATATAAATCGGAATGGAGGCCAAAGAGGCCTTAATCTTGAAGTGATCTTGGATACTAAAGAAATTCATTTTCTTTTCCGAGAGGAAAATCTACTTTGGACCCTATCAATCATATTTTTCCATTCCATCTCCAAGGTTCTTTTATCCACTAGAGGCATGCCTAAGTATTTTATTGGCAAACTATCTATCTCAAAGCCCAGGATTGTTTGAATTTCTAGATTCGTCTAACATCTATCTTTCAACAAAAAATTCTAGACATATTTATGTTTAGCTTTTGAGCAACATCTATCTCATATTGACCCAATAACTTCTTGAAAACTATAATTTCTTTAGCAATCGCTTCTCTGAACAAAAAATTATCATCTATGAATTGAAAATGGGTCATATTCCCTTTCCTCCAAGATACTTGGAGGACTTTTAGATTTCCTTTCTCCTTCTCTACATTTAAATCCCTGCCTAATGTCTCAACAATAATAAGAAACAAGGGAGAGAGCAGGTCTTCTTGCCTTAAGCCCCTTTTCATCTTGAAGAATTTAGTAGGAGATTTGTTGATAATCAATGAATATGAAACTACGAAGATACAAATATATACCTAGATGCAACACTCTTTGTTGAATCCAAATTTTCTCATGACTTTGATCAAGAAATCCCAAGAAACCCTATTGTAAGCTTTATTCATGTCTAAATTTATTAGATCATTACTTTTATTTCTTTAATTTTATCAAATGAATAGTTTCATGAGCAATAACTATATCGTGTAAGATTTGTCTACCCTTCAAAAACTCACTTTGATTCTCATCAACCAAAACTTTCAAGAAAATATTGAGGCACAAAACCATGGCTTTAGAGACAATCTAGTAAATAGCATTGCATAGGGAAATCAATCTAGATTCATCAAAATATTTAGGGGACTTGAAATTAAGAATCAAGACAACATACATTGAGTTCCAAGCTCTTGGCATAGATCTTCTACTTTTGCATTCTTTAATGGCCTTCCAAAAATCATCTACCATGACCTCCCAAAACTTCTAAAAGAATTCAACTTGAAACCCATCAAGGCTTTCCACCTTACAAGCCCCCAAAGAAAAGTGTGCATCTCAAATATCCTCAATAAAGAAGGGATCCATCAAAACACTATTTTTTCTATCGATGATTAAGCTACAGATGTTACTTAGCATTGCACTTTAATCCTCCTCAAATGTCAAAGGATCCAGAGCTAGAATATTCTTTAAAAAGGTGACTCCTTCCAACTTAATTTCCTTGAGGTCCTCCACAATATTCCTTGATGGCAATTGAATTCTAAGGATTTTGTTTTTATACTTCTAATATTAGTTACCAAATGAAAAAATTGTGTATTTCCATCTCCATCCTTGAGCCACTTGACTCTAAATTTTTGTTGCCAAAATATTTCCTCCATTCTCAAGGTTCTATTAAAATTTTCAATATATTTCACTTCCTTACTTTTTAGGTCTTCAAACATCTAATGTGAGAAAATATCTACTTTGATCAATTGCGGCTTTTCTTTGATATTTATTTTATTTTCAAATACATCCCCATAATATCTTTATTTTGGGAATTTTCCTAAAATTTAACTTCCCCCATTTTTTTCTAGAGAGAAAACCTTTTACACCTCTTGAAATCTTTCCCCCACCAATTGGGTAGAATATATTTAAACCCTTGTTCTCATACCAAAAGGATTCAATTTTAAAAGGGAAACCTAAAGACTTTCTCCCAACCACCAAAGATAGCTCCACAAGCAAATGATTTGACCCTCCAAAATGGATCTCTAGAACTGAAAGAGGTCAAAGAAAGCTTCCAATCAGAGGAAATAAAAAACCTATCTAGTCTGCATAAAATATTGTCATCACCCTCTCTCTTATTGTTCTAGGTGAAACATCTTGACCTTTGAGAAATATCAACCAGAGTAGTCTCCCTACAAAGGTTCCAAAAGTCCATAGAATCAATGGAGAAGGAAGCTCTACTCGTACTTCTTATTAAGGATAACAATCACATTAAATTCCCCATGCAAGATCTAATTTTCCTCTTGAAATTGTTGTCTACATGTTTTTAGGTCTTCCCAAATATTTGCTCCATCTCTAATGTTATTTGGGCTACAAATATTTGTAATAAAAAATCCTTCAAACCCAAAGAATACTTCATTCTAATTGTAAAACAATTAGGAGACCAAGACATTGACATACCTAAGTGTTGGTGTAAATAGGTGTTTTACTTATCTAGGTCTTATTTACATGTTAAGTCCACTTAGGTCTTAGGAAGGAATCTTTCTAATTAGTGTTAGTTGTCACTAGATCTTATCTTTTGACATTTAATGCTTATTTCCTAGGTTATTTAATGTTGGCTCCTATCATTTAATGTCAGTACGTCATCATACCTTGCCTATATAAGCAAGACATCATACGTACATTGTAAATAATTCAATCTGGAAATCTTGCATTCATAATCACAACATAATATTTTTATCATTTATCTCTTGCATAAGTTATTGTTATCTTGCAGGTGATCCTTGGGTGTTGAGGAGTTCACCATTAACTCCTACATGGTATTAGAGCTTCAGTGTTGTAGACTTCTTCTCAGATCTAAGAGACCAATATTAGCGTGAATTTTTTTGAGTGTGGGTTGGAGTTTCAATGACCTCATGGTTGAATCTAGGACATTAGAGAAAGTCGGGTTTTCCTTTCGTTTTGTCAAATTTTATTATGTTTTGACTGATCTACAAAGATTTCAAGGAGGCTTTCAGTCGCTAGATCTTGGAGGTAGTTGATTTTTCAGAGCACTTTGGGCCAAATCTAACCCTATCGTTCAATCCAAAAGGCCTGATAAGCTAAGAAATAATTGTCAATTTGTCACTTTTCAACACTTTTGTTTGAGGGCATCAGGAAAAAAAAATTCTCCATTTGGTGTAATTCATACAGTCATATGGATCTATACGGATTCATACTTGGTTGTACTGTACGGTTTGCGGTAGTCACATCAATATGCAAGTATGGGTGGCATATTCCAGTATAATCTCTGGCATCAATGGTACTTTGGTTGGCATCATCATCCTTGTTTTTTTGACATACTATTTTGTTGGGTCGTACTTGGCATTGTCGCTATCATCCACGGTTTGTATGGTTTCATTATTATCACTGTAGGTTTTATTAATAAAATTTGTTAATAAAGTTTATTGCACCGACAATTTTTTTAGTGCTGACTATTATTTTCCGCCCCACAGTCGCGGTGAGGCGAACACCCCTGAGCCCGCCTTAGCGGGGCGCCAAGGCCCACCCTGCTGCCCCCCAAATGCCCTACCCTAGTTTTGGTACCACTAGGCGATGGTGGATTTTTTATCAAAAACCTTTTGTATAGATAGCGGTCATATGAAGATCTAGGGGTTGAAATTTTTAAGCCCCTGGCTCCCTATTTTGTTCCCCAAAGGATGAAATAGGCCATTTTTTCAAACAATCATAACATACAATCTAGGAGACAAATTTTCAAATAAGATATTTTCAAAAAGTTGGCTTCACCAATTTTGTAGTACGTGCAAGTTATTTTTTGAAAATTTGTTGTTTTCAAGCATTTATTGTTGGTTGAAGTTAGATCTTCATTTTTGGCTCTTGAGCTCATAAATTTTTGCCACAATCTCTGATTTTCATGATTATTGCGGCATTGGAAAGGTATTGAGGAGCTCTATCATGTCATCCATGCACTTTTTCCTGTATTTTTTCCAATTATATCGTTATTTCCATTTTGCTCTGATGGGTGTCCTAGAGATTAGTTGGATATTGATAGTTGGGAGGGTGTAGTTTTGATCTTTGTACTTTATTTTAGTATTAGAACGATGTTCTATATTCTATTTCTTCATTCAAATTTCAAAGTTGCTCCATATCGAGACTATTCCAGTGTTCTTTGATATCAGGTTTGTTGTTGCTTTATCATGTCTTCCAAAATTACTTTAAAAAGATTCCAGGATTTATAGCATCAAAAATATCTTTCCTTTGCTATCCTGATTAAGGATACCAATGTTACTCCACTAGTCTTTTAGGGGGGTATTTTTCCTCGAATGGGGTTTTGTCCTCTCATTTTTTAATGGAGAGAATGATTGCATATTTTCTCTTTTTGGGGAGGAGTTTTGTCCCATTGGTTTTTTTCCTTTTTCTCTATTTTTGAGAGATCACATTTGCATTTAAACATGGGTACCTAAATGGCCTCATAGTTGGGACCCATCTTTGTGTCATTTGCATAAGTACTCCCTAAGTTGTACTTAAGGGGATGTTGGTGTAAATAGGTGTTTTACCTATCTAGGCCTTATTTACATTTTAAGTCCACTTAGGTCCTAGGAGGGAATCTTTCTAGTTGGTGTTAGTTGTCACTAGATCTTATCTTATTTTTTGGCATTTAATGCTTGTGTTCTGGGTCATTTAATATTGGCTCATGTCATTTAATTATGACATGATCATTTATTGTTGGTACTTCATCACACCTTGCCTATATATGCAAGGCATCATATGTACATTGTAAACAATTCAATCTGACAATCTTGTATTCATAATCATAGCATGATATTTCTGTCATTTCTCTCTTGTGGAAGTTATTGTTGTCTTGCAGGTGATCCTAAGGTGTTGAGGAGTTTTCCATTAATTCCTACACTGAAAAACCTGTCATTGTTCTAGAGCACCATCAGTCCCCAACCAAACCTTCCACTCAAAAAATTCTTCGCTATTCCTCCAAATTCTAGGCATCACTTGTAGCAAATTATCCTCATTCATCTTGGTTTCCTAAATTAACACAATATCGATAGTATCTTTCTCAATAAGCTGCTTCAAATAACATTTCTCGAGCCCATTCAAACCCCATATATTCTAGCTAATTACCTTCATTGATTCTTTTGGCCAAGGAGGCACTCACCTTTATATTTGATGATTTTTTTCATCGATGCTTGTGTTCCATTTTCCCAATCCTCCAATGCCTTTTACTTTACTTTGTTGGTCTCTATTCCATTTTCCAAATCCTCCAATGCCTTTTAACTTTATTTTGTTGGTCTCTGTTTTCTGCCTTTTGCATTTCATCCACCACTATCAATCTGTAGCAAGTTCTTTCCCCCATTCCTTTTGCTTCGCCTTGTGCAATACTCTAATCTTCCATATTTTCTTTGTTCTCTAATAGGTTTGCTAGCATTTATGTATCACTTTTGCCCACATTTTGATCTTCCACAATAGCAATAACACCCTAATTAGGGCTTGAATAATTGCTTTCTCCCAAATGCAACCCAACGGTAGTTCCCGTAGGGACATCATTGACAATTAGAAGATTTTCAACCTGCATTAGATCTCCGAGGACCTCCCCAATCTCCCCAACTTTAGAGGACAACAATAGAACACTTGACTGATCAATTGCCTTTTCTTTTATTTCTATTTGATCATTTTTCCCACCCTTCCAATTATAAAATTATCTTTAATATTCCCAACTTTCCAACAATTGAAGCATCGAATAGGAAGGCATTCATAATCTAATTCATGAGTCCAAATACCCAGAGGCAATTTTATTGAATGCCTGATTAGTTTGCTTACATTCACCTTGACGTAGATCCTGACGCAGGAAGCCAATTAATTCCCTTCCAATGCACTCGAACTAAAGACATACGCCCCCAAGGAATCGCTGACCAATTTGAGATTTTCCTCCAACAAAAGTTCGTAAGGAAGTTCATAAATCCAAATCCATAACGAGTCATCTTGGATCAACTCCAAATGGAGATTAAACCCTAGCATCTATGGTCGAACGTATAGACCAGCATTCCCTATAAACCACAAACCCCCTTTAATACCGAGTCTCTTTTCAATTCAGATTGGAAAACAATCTGCAGAACTCCAAGCTCCAAAAAGCTTACCTTCAAATTAGGGAAATGTCGTTTATGTGAAATCCATGCCTTGATTCACTTCATTGACGGCCAAATACTTATGAATTTTGCGATCATTGCATTCTTTATTAATCTTTCTACTTTGGAGTTCAGGAATTCATCCAGAATCCTGATCATTGGAATCTTAGAATCCACTTTAAATTAACATTGCACACGGCAAATGTTTTGCTCTTCTCTCTTTCTTCTGCCTCCGCTCCTTCAAATTAACATAATTCTTGTCCTTTGCTTCGTTGCCCTCCTCCTCCTCTTTTCTCAGCGGGAAGCTTTGAATTCTTGTCTGCTCCACCTCTCTTTCCTTCTTGAAAACCATCTCCACCACCACCTCCCTAGTTGCGCTTGAATAATCCTTACTGCCAAATTCGCTCATTTTCGCCAATCTATTATTTGAAATACATATCTTTTCATATGTCGATTTCATCATCAAAATAATAATATTTTTTCATCAATTTTAGCTAATTAAGCCACCTTTTCAAGCTAACTCTACAATTAGTGGAGTTAACATTTGATCTTTGATCAAATTTTGATTGTTCATTTGATATTTCAAAAATTTATAAATTTATTCTCATATATCATTTTTATTACAAATCTCCAATGCAAAATAATTCTAGTACTTTTATCATCCAAATGTTAATGTTATGTTGATATTGAGAGTACCCATATATCATCGAAGTCTTAAACAAGTCATTTCTATGTGTTCAAATGGAAGTTTGCGGGAACTTTAGAATACATTATTTGTAATTTTGTTTATAATGTTTTATCATTTGTTTGCTTAGTCTTTGTCCAGAAATATGATTTGCTATAGGGTACAATCATGTAATGTTTTTATTTGAGTGTCTTGCTTAACATGTAATGTTTATTATTTTAATTGTATAAGGGCAAATTGTGATAATAAAGAAACAATAAATATTCAAATGCATTCTAGTATACACTATTGTCTTAGTTTTAATTATCTTTGGAAATCATCATCAATATCAATAAATACAAATTATGCTCTTTAAAATTGCCTTTTTTTTTAGAATTATAAAAAAACTCTTAAATTATTAAGCTCTTGAAATTCTCACAAACTACTAATAGCATTTAAAGATGCTATCAAATAATCAAAGGACAAATATTTATAGTCTTATTAATCAAACACTACACAAAATGAATCTATAAAAAATATACATATGAAATTTTTCATCACTAAAACTAAATATTTGTGTCTATCAACCATTTTGATGGAACCTCTAAAATTTCTTGTGTTCCACTGATATTGAACCCATATTTGACTTTTCATTAGTTATGAGATGGTGTTTCATGTCTTAGGGTTTTGTTTTAACTATTTTTAGGGTTTTCTGCATGCTCTAAACCCCTTGAAATCCTAAGTGTTAGCAACCCTTTGCATACATTCTAATTGTATGGTGACTTATGCTATCATGTTCTGGGTTTCCCAAGTTACAACCTGATTCATCAAGCTCGTTCACTAACCAGCCCTTCTTGCCTAGCTTTCCCGGTCATCACCCGTTCGAGTTATTTTAATCATGTCAAATGTTAGGCAAGTTTGAAAGTCTTTTAAATATTTTCCATGTATCCTAAGTCTTAATCCAAGAAGAGCCTAAGTCCTTTTACCTTTAAACCTAATTAATGACCCCTCTCAAGTCATTATTAAGCGCACGTCTTTTAAAATACTTAATCCATGGTCGGGATGGGCCACCACTTTGTTTCCATTGGTTTCCTGCTAGCTTGCAAAAATAAAATAATCAGATAAAAGAATCAACAGGGCAACGGGTAGCTGACACATGCCCGTCCTCATGGCAAGTCCTACCAATTCCCAAAGGCATCAGTGATGAAAGATGAAGGAATCTATAGTTTAGATGCACTCTTACGGATCAGTCTCAACCATTCCCCGCCAACCCACGGGGGACCCACAGACAAGTCTCAACCCTTGAAGGGTTGGCAGGAAAGGGCCACGTGGCATCATTGCCACCATTCATGAGACTTTATAAGGCATGAAATATTGGGTAAAATACTTTGAGCGACTGTGGAAACATCAAAGAGTGCGTTATAAATGGATTTTTAGAGAACGTGCACAAATGATCAACGAGATGTTTTAATCTCGACCGTCCATGAAAAAGGGAGATAATTAGCATGAGCGTTAGCCTAGGGGTTAAAGGATGCACATATTGAAGGTTTTTGGGTTAATCTAGGCCGTTTCCCACTAGCCCATGACCGTAGATCAAAGCCTTACAAATTTTAGAGGGCTAGCAGGCAACTGCCATGTGGACTCTCTCGTGGTTTGTAAAGTGTGGTGGGGCCACGGAGCCAATGAAGATGTACACATGGAAAGGATATGACCGAGCGGATGTTGAGTCAACAAAAGGAAAAATGTTCAAACTTCTTTGACCTCATCTAGGCCACACATTGATCTAGATCATGAAAAAATCTATGGCGAAGATTCAAAGTTGCTAAAATGGACATCATGGAGTTGTTCTGATTTAGGTGAGCGAGTAGTAATAGCGGATTTGTTGTTTTTCTACCGAATCGAGGGCTTTACTCTCCATAAAATTTGGTCTTAAAGCTTACTCTTGATTGTAAAATCATTTATAAGGCATTCAGGAGCTATTCCAACGCATTTCGAGCTTTTGGAGTCCACAAGTTAGGGTTTTTTCGTGTCGTCAAACTAGTAAGTGCCATTCACACCTCTTAAGCTAAAAATTCTCCTAGTTTTCATTCAATTGTAGTTGCTATCATCTCAATTCCAATTAGGGTTTCTTTTAAGGTTTGAGGTTCATCTAAATTGTTGCAAATTTAAGAATTTGGTTAGTCCTTGCGTCAAATTTTCACCTAAAACCTAAAAGCCCTAGTCTTAGCCTGTGAGACCCTAGGTCAAGTTACTCAATAGTACAATGGCACTGAGAATCCAACTCCCTGGTTCTAAACCTAAAAAGAGACCTCTAGTCCAAGACTTGCTTGAACAATTGCAACCCTCGACAAATGGAAAACGTATTGGGCAAATCATGTTTCATGGCCCTGGGGTCAAAGATGGCATTGTCGATAAACAATGTGCCATTAAGGATGCTACATTATCATATACTGGGTGGTCACTTTTCCAAAGATAGTTAGGTAACATACATGCTCACATTCCAATCTACAACCCATGGAGGCTAGATATGGGCAAGTTGATTGTCCCCAATATGTATCTGGACATAGATCTCCTCAAAGTTATTGCATCTAACTATGACCCTATTATTAGGGTAGTTAGAACTCATTCTGGGCAAGAGATGGTTTCGGTTACTAAGGAGGAGTTGGTAGAGGTTTTTAGATTAAACAAATGGAGTAGAGAAATCGAAGAGATTGATGCAAGGAAACTAAGGGAAAAGTATGAAAAGGTGAGATCTACTTTCAAAGTCTCAATGTTGGCACACTTTTTGGCATCAAGAAAGGGAGGAAATAGAACTGTACTTAGACCATCTGGCAAGGAACCTTTTCGAATTAAGTATTTTTCTCTCTATTTCCAAAAAATATTTTATTCCCTATGTCAAATTATAAGGTATGATCCATCCTCAAGCATGCCAATTGCACAAATGTACATGGCTTCCAATATTCAACATCCCAACATCAACACCTTGTATGATTTTGGTACTTGTTAGAAAAGATGCACAAAGGTGGTGTAGGGACACCATGGTTATTTTGCTTAGTTGATGTATTTAGGTGTCTAGGTTGGTGATTTAGGTGTTTTTTCACTTACTTGATGTAATAATATCGAATCAATACCATTTTGCAATGTATGTTGTCATGTAGGGTCATTCTTATGTGTTTGGTGAAAGTTGTTAAAGAAGTGTAAAAGTTGCTTTGCAATTTGTCAATATTGCTTGTAAGTGGAAGGTGAACAGTCACTTGAGTGAATCTTGTTTGTAACCGATGAGTTTCATTTGAAACATGTTATTTTGGTCTCACAAAATTTTAGGCAGCATTATGGAAGCATTTGAAGGACAAAAGAATAGAAAAGACTCTATTTTTCTACGATTTTGGTATATTTTCTGAAGTTTCCTTGCTTTGTACGACCCCGTATAGTAATGTCATAAATTTAAATTAATGTGAGGAGTTGCTACAGTGAATAATATTTCATTTTAACATGGTGTGCTTGATTTTCATTAGGAAATAAACCTATTAGAGGCTTTTTCTTGCAAACCACCTGTAAAACCCTCATTTCAAGGGTTTATAGCTAAGAAATGTAACTAATAGTCCATTCCACCATTGTATTCTGGCCAAACTCGCTTGAATGGAGGGTTTTTGTTTTTCTTTAATGTTTTCATTATCTTTAGGATCAGGGAATGGATTTTGGAAGGTCTTTGTCCAAGCCCTAGCCTAACATCCTCATGTGTTAGGCTTAGGCAGAATAGTGATAGTGTAGGACAACTAGTTGTAAGTGTTGTTTGTTGATGGAATCTCTTTAATAAGACCTATGTGACTTGTAGAGACCATTGGTGAAGATATTTTGTGTATGGTGTTTCATTTTCATATAGGTGCTTTGGAAAAGTGGCCTAATTGGCCTTGTTTTTGGTGTAGCAGACCTAATTAGGGAAACTTGGTTCAAAACAACCTTGATCACAAATGAGGTATGATGAATGCAAGCCTAATGGGTGTCTAAAAAGGTATTTTTCCTGTGATGAAACAACCTTGTCTAAACGATATGCTTGAAAATGTTGATTTGGAGACCTAGTTGGGAATATTGTTGAGTTTGTGCAAATCACCATTGTTGGGGTCTTGTGGCTTAAAAGGTGATTAAATTGTGTTGTGTTGTGTTATTTTAACCTATTCCACCCCTGCTTTGCATTAGGTTATATCAGATCATAGGTTCTAATTGGAAGTGGGAAAGTGAATGAGAGTTGGCATAAGCAAGATGCCTCCAAAGAACAATCCAATGTCCAAAGAGATTAAAGAATTGAAAGAGCAGTTGCTCTAGAAGGAAAGGCTCTACAAGGAGTTCCAAGAAGAAAATCTTGCTAGAATAGTAGCCCTGGAGAAGAATCAAAGAAGAGGAATGGTCAATGGTGACCAAAGTTATAAGGAGGATGAGGGTGAGAGTGAGAACCCTCCAACAAGAGTCCATGATGAGGATGAGGACGAGGACCCTGAAAAAAAAAGAATAGTCAGGATGCTAAAGGTTGTCAAGGGTGACAATAATCCAAAGGTGAAAATGGAAGTACCTATGTATGGTGGTAAGATGGACAGTGAGGAGGTTTTTTCTTAGATAGATGTTTTGGACAACTTCTTTGAATTTGAGGAGGTACAAGCGGATAAGAAGGTGAAGTTTGATAAAACCAAGTTGAAGGGCTTTGCCCTAACATGGTGGAACTTTGTTCAAGAAGAAAGAAAAAATAAGATTAGTTCATGGGACCCGATGGTAGCCAAAGTAAAGACACAATTCTTGCCTGTAGATTATACAATACAAACCTTTAGAAAGATGAAAAATTTGAAGTAAAGGGAATTAATGTGATGGCATATACTGAGAAATCTCATAAATTGAGCTTAAGGGAAGGACATACAAAGGATGAGATAGAAAAGGTTGCAAGGTACTTAAATGGCCCTAGACTCAATATACAAGATGAGATTGGTCTTACAACTCCTAGGAAAGTTGAGGAGTGTTTCCAATTGGAAACTAAGGCAAAGGAAAGAATCAAAAGAAGGCAAGAGCAGCAAGGAAGAGGAAGAGGGAAAATTTTCAAAGGTAGAGGCAACTTTGGTGCAAGAGGGCAGTCACAAAAGCAACAAGGTGAACCAAGCAGCCAACAAGAACAAAGTGGAGAATCAAGTGGCAGAGGTAACTTCAAAGGAAGGTGATTTGGTGGTAGAGGAAGGTTTGGTGGATAATGGAGAGGATCCGATACTTTCTCAGGTAGATGCTACAGTTGCAATCAATTTGGACACCTAGCTTGGAAGTGTCCGGACAAACAACCATCAAATTCTCATGGTGGTGAGCGAAGGACTCAACTTGTACATGAAGAGGACACTGAAAGTGTAAATTCACCATCTCAGCAAGTTTCCCCTAAGGTAGGTGAGACATTGATGAGGAGGAGAACACTTATCAAGGTGCCAAAAACCAAGGAGCCTCCATAAAGAAAAGCATTGTTTAGGACTACTTGCAAGTCTCATGGAAAGGTATGCAAAGCAGCTATTGATTCAGGTTCTACTAATAGCTTAATGTCTTTGGAAATGACTGAAAAACTAAAATTGAAAAGGATTCCACACCCTACACTTACAAAGTGTTATGGATAAGTAAAGGTCAGTAAGTTTTGGTCAATGAACAGTCATGGGTAGAGTTCAATATTGGGGGGTATAAGGACACAATCCTCTATGACATCATCCCTATGGATGTTTGTCACTTGTTGCTAGGAAGGCCCTGGCAGTATGACAGAAAGGCCAAGCATGATGGCCATAATAATGTCTGTGATAGATAAAGATGGTACCTCATACACTTTGACACCCCTAAAAGATGAAGAGTTAGACAAGCAAGTTGGTTCTAGTGTCATGGTAGTAGGAGAGGAGTTTTTGAAAAATTTGAAGGATGAAGGAGGTCAGGGATTTTCCATAGTGATCAGATTTGATTCAAAGTCTATTTTAGCAACAAATAAGGTGGAAGACTTACCTAATGAATTTCAAACCTTGTTGAATAAATATAAAGGTATTGCAGTTGATGAATTGCCAAGTTCCCTACCTCCCATGAGAGATATCGGTCATCATATTAATCTGATCCCTAGTTCTAGTTTTCCAAATAAGGTTGCATATAAGTTGACCCCTGAAAGAAATGAGGAAATAAGGAAACAAGTTCAAGAATTGTTGGATAAAGGTCTAATTAGGGAAATCTTAAGTCCATGTGTTGTCTGTACTATTTTAGCCCCAAAAAAGGATGGAGATTGGAGGATGTGTACAAACTCTAGAGAAATTAATAAGATCACTATTAGGTATAGGTTCCCAATACCTAGAATGGAGGACCTAATGGATTGCTTGCGTGGTGCATGTTATTTCTCAAAAATTGACTTGAAAAGTAGATACCATCAGATTAGGATCAAAGAGGGAGATGAGTGGAAGATTGCTTTTAAAACCAATGAGGGTCTCTATGAGTGGATGGTGATGCCATTTGGGCTTTCAAATGCCCCTAGTACATTTATGAGGCTAATGAATGAAGTGTTGAAACCCTTCATAGGAAGATTTGTAGTTGTCTACTTGGATGAAATCCTTGTGTTTAGTAAGACAAAAGAAGACCACTTGAAGCATCTTGACATGGTTTTGTAGAAGTTAGATGAAGAGAAATTGATGATAAATCTAAAAAAATGTGAGTTCATGAAAGAAGAGATAGTGTATCTTGGTTTTTTCATCTACAAGGGTTCATTGAAGATGGATCCCAACAAAGTAGGGGTCATTCTCAGTTGGGTATGTGCAAGATCATCAATGGAAAAAATAGGCCCTTAAGTGGCTATAAAAAATCAGAAAAATCAGAGTTAGGCAACTTGACGTAAAAATTTGAATAATTTATCTATATTATTTCAAAAATATGTAAGAATATAATCTGTAGAAAATTGAATGTAGTTTCTAAACTACTAGTTTTATTTATTTTTTAAATCTATTTGGTGAAAATTTGAAATTTTAATGCAGTAGTACTTAAATTTCAGGAAAAAAATAAGAAGTAGGTGTTTGTCTGACCACCTTAACCACAATAAAATGATAATATTTATTTATAAGTTTTTAGATATAAGTAGAGGACTCATGTCCCGATGTGATGCATATATTTTTGTAATTTTTTTCCAAGTAAATAATTAATTATGAATTTGTTATTACAACTTTTAAAATATATAAAAACTTGTATGTCTGACCACCTTAACTTGGTCAAAACTTCATGAAATTCAATTTTTCTTTTAATCCTATAGTATGTGAAGCATAGGATGTGACGCATGTTTCAAATTCAAAAAATATGATACCGTTTGAAAGCTATAGATGTTTTTCAATCAGCCTATCAATTAGGACTTTACTTGTAATTCAATTAGAAAATGAATAATAATTATTTATTAAATCCAAAGTAAAGCATAATTTACATTGGTGGAAAGCTGAGAATCTCCTTTAAAAACCTTTTTTGTTTCATCAAATTAGGGTAAAAAAAAGTTGTCAGCCACATGGGTGAAGTCTAGAAAAGAAAGGTAAGTTGTTAAACACGTTTTTTGTGACTTCTTAGGATTGGCATGTCCTAGCCAAATTCTGAAGCAAACCCGAGGCTAATCCCTAGGTAGTAGGGTTTGTGTCAAATATATCGGATATCCGATCCAAATCAGATATCTGATTTATTTTATATATAATTTTTAAAAATGTAATATAGTTTTTAATATATGATTTAAAAAATGAAATAAATATTTTATAGTTTATTTTAATATATCTAGTTGAGAATATACAATATATTTTATAATTTAATATGTAATATATAATTTACGATAATCTCTTACGGAATTATGTATAATATATAATATATTATATTATTATGTATAATATTTATATATTCTAGTTAATACATATAAATATTTATATATATATATATATTAAGTTAATATATAAAATAGTATATAACTAATTAGTATTACTAATATATAAAATATTTCAATATTATCTCTTTCCCTCTCTCTCTCCCTCTCTCTCTCTCCCTCTCTTTCTCTCTCCCTCACTCACTCTCTCCCTCCCTCTCCGTCTCCCTTTCCCTTTCCCTCTCTCTCCCTCTCCCTTTCCCTCTTTCCCTTCCCCCTCCTAATTCTCTCTCCCTCTCTCAGACCCTTCTTCCCATTTTCTCCTCTCCCTTCACCCTCCTCCTCCTCCTCCTCCTCTCTCTCTCTCTCTTGTCCACCCTCCACCTCCTAATTACTATTGGGTCTATGTGTGCAAAAATCAGATAACCGATTTGCAACACCAAAATCTTACTGTTGCTATATATTTTGAATTTTCAATTAGATATCATATTTTATCGGATATCAGATTTGTAGGCCATAGAAAAACCTTAAGTGGGCCGTTTTGGGCATCCTAACAAACCCTACATTCTTTTTGTAGGTGACAAAAACGCGATTTCAAACAGGAAGAGACAAAGATCAACTTTTTGGAGAATCTTCTACTCAAATTTGTCATAAGCATTCATTTTTTTAGCATCTTTTTGGAGGTATAATGGGGAGCAACAGTCGTCGAAAGCAAAAAAGTAAGAGAAAGCTTACAAAAGAACAAATTGAAGCATATAGACAAAGAGATAGAGAAAGTCATAGGAAGAGAAGAGAAGGTATGTCAAATATTGGTGAACCTAAGCCCTTTGGTCTTTCAAGTGAAGAGGAAATTGAATATGTTCAAGGTGAAAATGTTGAAATTGAAGATGTTGACCATGATATTGAAATTGGGAATGAAATTATTGAAATTGATATTGAAAATATTCAAGCTGAAAATGTTGGAATTGAAAATGTTGAACACAGTATTGAAATTGAGAATGAAATTATTGAAAATGTTCAAGCTAAAAATTTTAGAATTGAAGATGTTGAACATAATATTGAACCAAGTGTAAATTATGTTTCACCAAATTACATGAGAAATGAAGAAAGACATATTCCAAATTGAAGACCTTCAAGAACCCCTAAATGGTTACTTGAAATTGATGAGAACAATATAAACAATTTTAAAGGCAAGAGGTCAACATGAACCGTTTGGTTGTGGGCTAAAAATCTTTTCAACCAATATTTTAGCAATAAGACATTGACCAAGCAATGCCAATTTTTTGTACAATTGCTAAAGATACAAAATATGAGACCTTTTCTAGCCAAAATGAAGATTCATGTGAACAAGAAGACCAACAAAATTCTATTATTGTCAAAAATATTTTTAATGCTCTCAAGTCTATTGGAAAAAATATCAAGGAAAAAGACAAGAGACCTGCTTGGAGAGTCATTACAACCACCCTAGTAAGCCATCAATTAAAAAAGGCTTGCTTTATGAGACAAAATTGTATTGATTTTGACATAAATCGTAAAGGTTTGGTGCAATAGGTTATTGAGAGTTGCAAAGTTGGTTCACATCTTTCAAAGTCAAAGCATTACTTCACATTGCATAACTAATAACTAGATGCTGATAGATGAATTTTTTTAAATTACAATATAGTTTCTACAAATTCAACCTAAGAAATAATGCAATTACTTCACATTGCATAACTAATAACTAGGAGCAGCTTTCAATTGCATTTTCTTATCATGGCATTCTATGAGACCAGATTTCTTTGAGGTATTTTTTCAAATAGTTCATTGTCTTGTCTATGTTACCACATTTTTCATGCATTTCTACGAAAGAATCTTGTCAAATAGTTCACATCCTTGATGCTATGGCTAAAATCCTAAAACAAGTGCTTTTGAACAAGCTATGGATGCTTGGAAAATATATATCAAAATCATAATAGTAAGAAATAGCGTAGAAAACTCAATCAAAAACACCAACAATAACAAAAAATGGGTGAAAAAAAAAAGCCAGCGAGGCAGCACAAGAGGGCGCGGTAGAACAAAAGGAAGCATGCGAACCAAGGAAGGAGGCCGAACAACTAAGTTGGGACCAGGAGCCGCGACAGGAGAAGAAGCAAAGGCATGACATGCCAAAGGTGGACATTAGCCAACAACAAAAATCGGCACTAGAAAAGGTGGGAAGAAACAAGGAGAAATGGAGCGAGGAAATGGACAGAACAATCCCCTTTGAAGAATTCAAAGAAAAAATCAATAAGGGTTGGACAGCCTATGGAAATTCCGGCTGGAACCATGGATCATAAATGCATAGGCCCCAATGGGTGATGGAGAATGGTGTTTGGGTGGATAAATTTCCTCCCTACAATCAACAACAGGAATAGGTTGAGAAGGATCATAGGCGCAGGAGAAACAGGGCCTTGCTAGGTCAAGGACCTCCATGGGTGAGACCCAATCACTTTGCGTAAGGAAGGAATCCGGATTTCATCGGTGGCTGGAGGTGGTACCCCACAAAACCAAAAGGGTGGTTCAGGGAAAATAAAGGAGCGAAAAGGGACCTGGCCAAAAATTGGTGCCAAATGGATCCAACCAATGCCCCATTACCCAAAGGAACAGAGGAGACTGCAATAGAGAGTAGGGGAATGACGAATAAAGGTAAGTCCATACCAACTCCCATACCGATTCTAAATGTCAATAATGAAGTAGTTAAGAAAATTCATGAAATTATGCAAAAATTTGGAATGTTTGCAAAATGGGGAGGAGAAGGACAAAAAAATGGAAATCCATGGAAGATTGGTGTAGGACAAGCTGGGGGGAAGAAATATCGGTAAATTCCTTGGAAAATAATTGGTTTTTGATTAAGTTCCTTAATCAGGAAAGGAGGAATAAGGCTTTAGAATCAGGACCCTATTTTTTGGATGGTGCCCAAGTTCACCCTGTGGAATGGAGGTCAAATTTTGACCCAAGGAAAGAATGGGTTGGGGAAAGTGCAGTATGGTTAAGGCTTTACAACCTGCCCTTGGAATACTAGTCAGAAAAAACCCTAGAAGGAATAGGTAAACTTCTAGGCAATCTCCAAAGTATAGATAACATCCAGGTGGATAGAAAGAAAGGACCTTATTTCTGAATTTGTGTAGCAATATCCCAGTGGATAGAGGTGCCTAGAATGATATAACTCATATCCAAAGTAGGTTCTTGGAGGCAGGAAGTGAACAGGGAGGACAACCTACAATTATGCCCTAAATACAAATTAGTGAAGCACAATAAGAAAGATTGCACATAAAAGTGGGAGATCAACAACACGGGGGCATCAGAATAGAACAAAGAGTGGGAAAAAAATAGAAAAAAATAGAGGTGGGACAAGAAATGGAGTTCCAAGAAAAATAAATGGTGGATTCAATTATTTCAGGATAGAAGGCAGAAGAGCTAGGAAGGAAAACACTCTCAAACACCAGCCAAGAAGAAAACCAATCAACTTGGTGGCTAGTGCAAAATAACCACAAAACCTGCTCAAAATTAGAAATGTGGGGGGAATATGTTTTTCCCCATCTCATAGACATTAGGCATGAGAATCAATTAGAAGTAACAAAGGAAAAAGAAGAGGAAAAACATAAGGTGGAATTCAGAGAGATATCAGCCATAAAATCACTAAACAACAACAAGGACCCAGAAGAAGGCTCGGAGGAAAGTCAGGAGGCAGGGAGTATGGATTCAGAATCGAAGTTCGATGAAAAATTTGAAGAATATCAAGAGGGCATATTGGCTGAAAGAGGAATCGAGCAAATACCCTCGACAAGAAAAACACTAAGGATCAAATCAAGCAGCCAAAGAGGTCGTAAGCCCAATAAGGAGAAATTAAAAATGGCAGGGGCAGCAAAAGGACATTCCAAACTAGGCCAAACAATCCTCAAAAATGGGAAGGGACTCCCCCTTCTTGGGGAACCATGAAAATCACAAGTTGGAACACTAGGGGCTTAAACGCCCCTAGTAAATGGTGCCACTTCAGGCGTCAAATAGATAGTGACAAGCCATATATTTTAATAATCTAGGAGACAAAATGGAGTAAGGAGGAACAAGAAAGGAAATTGAAATGGTGGAGAGGTTGGGATATTTTTTTTAAAGAATCAATAAGGGCTTCTGCGGGACTTGGGATATTTTGGAACCCTACCTCAGTATGTTGCAAACCCGTGGTGGATAAGCAGAATTGGTCAGCAGTCTCAATTCGACTATATCAAGATAATTCAGAATTCAATTTGATCAATGTATATGGCCCTATAATACCAGTGGATAAAAGGCTCCTCTGGGCAGAAATCTCCACCTTCCTAAGTCAAACAAAAGAAGTAAAAACTATAATTGGTGGGGACTTCAATGCTATTCTAAACAATTCAGAGAAAGTGGGTGGATTACAAAATTTGCTAAGATCTCAAAAAAATTTCCAAGAATTTATAGACCAAAATATGTTAAGAGAGATAAATACTAGGAACGGAATATATACTTGGACCAACCGAAGATCAGGCCACTCAGGAATAGCAGAAAAATTGGACAGATTCCTGGTAAAGGGAGATTGGAATCAAGGAATGAACTTGTTGGAGGCTTCAATTCTCCCCTGGAGTAGCTCATACTATTTCCCAATACAACTTGAAATCCAGCCAGATAATTTTAAAGGGGGATATCCCTTCAGATTTGAAAAAATGTGGATGAGGGACCCAAGCCTCTATGAACAGATATCGTTATGGTGGAAATATGTTTGGATTAGTAACCACTCACACCTTTTCACCTTCCAAAAGAAACTTGCTCATATCAAAACAAAATTGAGAATTTGGAATAAAGAACATTTCAAAAATATTTTTAAAGAAAGTGATAAGATAGAAACCGAGCTCAAAACCTTAAATGAAAAAATAATTAAGAATGGTATGGGGCAGGAGGAGTACCTAAGGGAGAAATTCCTACTAGAAGCGCAATCTGAATCCCTAGCAAGAATGGAATGTCACTGGAAGCAAAAATACAAGGAACAATGGCTCCAAGAAGGAGATAGAAACACTAGGTTCTTCCATAACTCAACCTTGGTTAAAATAAATACGAACAGGATAACAGATTTGGTGAGAAATGATGGGTCTCTTGCCAGAAATGCTCAAGAAATCAATCAGGAAGTAATGGGGTACTTTGAGTCACTCTTTAAAAAAGAAGATCAGGAGGACGCTGGAGTAAGGGAGGAGTTCATCAGGAGAATTCTGAAACTAATCTCAAACATTGAAAATAAAGAACTCACTAAACCTATAAGTATGGAGGAAGTTAAAAAGGCAACTTTCCAACTAGGAGCAAACAAATCCCTGGACCCGGATGGCTTCCTAGCATCTTTCTTCTAGACTTACTGGGAAATAATCAAAGAAGATCTAGTCAAAGCGGCAGAAGAGTCAAGGAAGAAAAAAGCAATGCTAGGAGCAATCAATCATACCTTCATAGCACTTATCCCAAAAAAGGAGACAAACTGTATGGGGGAATTCAGGCCAATTTCCCTTTGTAACACAATATACAAAATAATCACGAAGATCATCACCAATAGGATCAAAATGGTAATAAGTAAAACCATCTCAGAAGAGCAAAGTGGTTTCATTTCAGGTAGGTCAATTGTGGAAAGGATAATAGCGACTCATGAAACAATTCATTCAACAAGGAAGTTAAGACTACCAAGCATGATCCTGAAATTAGATATCCTAAAGGCCTACGACCGGGTGGATAGGCAATTCTTGTTAGATGTGTTATTAGGATTTGGTTTTGATAAGGAAATAGTAGGTTGGATCAAAAGATGTATAAACGGCCCAAGATTCTCAATACTAATAAATGGAGTAGCCCAGGGATTCATTGATTCTACTCGAGGGATCAGACAAGGTGACCCACTTTCCCCATTTCTTTTTATCATAATGGTAGAAGCCCTAGGCAAAAATTTAGGCCAATTCAGAGAGGAAGTCTCTTGGAAAGGAATTGAGGTAGCACTTGGGGTAGGAGCAAGTACTCACCATCAATTCGTGGATGACACCATGCTCTTTGGATTAGCCACAAGAATGGAGGCAAGAAAAATCAAAGAATTTTTGAATAATTACAACAAAGCTTTCGGCCAAGCCATCAACTGGAGGAAATCAGAAGTCTTCTTCCCCAACACCCAACCTAGCCTCCAACGCGACCTCACAAGAATATTAAGTATCAAATCGGCCAGCCTACCAGGGAGATTTCTTGGAATGCCATTATTCTCAGGAGATAACCGTGCCACCTATTGGGAAATACTAGTAGGAAATTGCAAAAAGAAAATGGAACTATGGAAAGTTAAATGGCTAACATTAGCAGGTAGGCTTATCCTGGTTAAAACAGTTTTGGCAGCTATCCCCATCTACTCAATGTCTTGCCTAAAAATCCCCGAGGGCATTGTAGACCTACTTAATAAAATTATGAGAAAGTTCTTTTGGAATGGTCTAGAGGACCTAAACAAAGTCCCCTTACTGGCCTGGGATAAGGTATGTAAACCTCAGGTTTCAAGTGGAGCAGGAATTAGGCAACTGAAGGAAATGAACCTGGCCATGGGAGCCAAACTGGTCTGGAAAATGTACACAAGCAATCATAAATGGGTCAGAATCCTGAGGAAGAAATATCTTGACTCAAATGAGCCAATAAGCATAGTCAGGGTTCTCAATCCTCCAAAAGGGTCAGCAATTTGGAACTTCATATGTGAATGCAGAGATATCATATACAAACATGTCTCATGGGAAGTCCATAATGGTAGAAAAGCATCATTCTGGGAAGATTCATGGGACGAACACGCCAAATTAAACAATATGTTGGGACTGGAGGTCATCAAAGAAGAAACCATCAGAGTTTGGGGCCACAAGATAAGTAACTACGAGGAATCTATATGGGAAAATGGTGTTAAGAAGTGGAGGTGGAAAAACCTAGACACACTCAATGCCCCTGCAGCACAAAAAAAGGCCCTAAAAAGGATAATGGAAGCCAAAACCTTCCCCGTCAATGAAGGGGAAGATGTCTTGAGATGGAGTGCCTTAGCAAATGGTGAATATAAAGTAAAAATGGGTTACAGGATCAAGGAAAAAAGGGTGGAAAGGAAAACTTGGCCAAATACATTATGTTGGGGGAGAGACGTCCTTCCTAAATCCGGAGTGTTCTTATAGCTAGCCTCTCAGGGAAGGATATTAACCCAAGACAGGCTATCAAAGTTAGGATTTAGAGGACCTAGCAGATGTGTAATGTGTAAGAATTAGGTAAAATCAACATCCCACCTCTTCCTTACCTACCCTTATGCTGACTCCTGTTGGAAACACATCCTCAAGCTTCTAGATTTCCCTACCCCTATTTCATAAAACCTTTGGGATTGGTTAGCTGCATGGCCAAATAAGCTAAACAAAGGGGTATTCAACAACATATGGCATATAATTACATCCACAGTATGCTGGGAAATATGGAAGGAAAGAAACAGGTGCATCTTTCAGGAGCAATTGATGGGGAGAGAAAAATTAGTAGATCGATTGAATAAGGCAATAGTAGAAATCGCAAACAATGCAGCAAAAAACATCCCTTATCCAAAGAATGTATTCTCCAACAAATATATTGAACTCTCTAAAAAAATTGATGGGCTACATATCCCCTCCATTATAAGCACCCTAAAGGCTCCACAGAAGGTTGAAATCAGACGCAGAACAATGTGGCAGAAACCTCAACCAGGGTGGATTAAAATAAACTTCTATGGCGCTTCCATGGGAAATCCTAGAGCAGCTGGCATTGGTTGTGTGGCTCATAATTTTGAGGGGAAAGTGATCGCTCAAGAAGAAAAAATATAGGACAAACAACAAATAATATGGCAGAAATAAGAGCGGCATTGTGTGGAGTCGAATTGGGAAAAAAACTCAGAGCATCAAAACTGCATCTAGAGGGAGATTCACTAATTATAGTTAACACCATAAGATGCAACTCCACACCAAATTGGATACTAAGGAGATGGTTAAATCCAATACAGACTTTGACATCATCCTTCGAAGAATTTCATGTCAGCCACATATACCGTGAAGGTAATACCGTGCCTGATAGTCTGGCTAAGTGTGCGGCAACGAATTCGGAATACAGCTCGAGAGGAGACAACTAAGCCAACCCTGTGGGAAGGGTCTCGTCAATAATATGTAAAAGAATTGGTAGCAGCATCGGAATCTATAAATGGCAAGCTAAGTACGTCTGGAGATTTGAGCGATCATCACAAAAGGTAGGCAAAATGTCCCTTCAAAATCCTGTCGATCGACTCAAGGGGAAATATAGTCACATGAGGCAGGTGGCCTTGAGAATGAAGGACTAGAGTAAAGGCTCATTCGTGTGAAGTGACGGTGCCTTTAAAGTAGGAATAGAAACAAAAAACAATTGGCTATAAGATTAGCTAGCGTAGTGGTAAAAATCAAATTAGCAAAAGCATTTGGAAAAGTTGGTATTGAGAAATGGATACTCCGATGTGCCTGGAAACTACTACCACCATGGTTCCTTTCTAGGGGGAGGTAACGGATATAAGGCTTCGTGGTATCCTTATGGTTAAGGATAAGCTGTTAATTCATGTTTATATGGTCTTTCCACAAGCATCGCCTCAACACAGATATACTTGAAATGTTTTTGGAAATTGCTCTCTACAGGGGAGAGGTGAAAGCCAGGGTAAAAAATCGCTGCCAACGCATTTTCAAGCACACTTACCTGGGGAAATAGATGCAGTCCTGAACAACATCGATGAGCATGGTCAAATACCCATGTCGCAACATTAATACCTGTTAAAGAGGAGCGGTGGGAGACCAGTTCCAAAATTTCCTATCTTGTCAACAGTAGAGCTAGAGGCGCTGACAAAGCACAGTGCGAACATAGATAGAAATCTCAATTTCCTCCTGAAAGCAGCAGGGCTCACAGAGCCAATAACAAAGGAGGCTGTGGAAAACTACATGGCAAGAGAGGGATTTGATGTGGACAGTGATGCAGAGGTGAACAATGGACCGGTACCCCCAATTCTTCCAGACTCAGGGGAGGACTGAGTAGAGGATGATGGACGGGACGTGGAGGAAATTACGAATGGCTCGACCCAAAAAAAATGCAGAATGGAGTGCCTAGTTAAGAGTCGTGTGGCGCATGCAAAGAAGATGCGCAAGAAAGCGTCAGCTTAGGGGTCAGGATATGATGCAACCAGCCCCCTATTCATTGCTCTGCAGGGGCCATGGAAGTCGAAGGGAATGAGGGCCTAAAAGACTTAACAACCGATCAACATAATAGTGTATTTATTGCTCAAAATAAGAAGCTAGGATAATATAAGATAGGCTGGTAGGAAGGGAGCAATATAGTATGTCTCATGGGAATGTATGTCATTTTGAAGTATAAACTGTGTCGAAAGGCAACCTTGTAATATTTTTTGATCGATAATATATATGGTGCTGGCCATTTCAGCTATTAACCTATCAAAAAAAAAGAAATAGCATAGACAAGGTAGTGAATTGTTTGAAAAAATGCATCAAATAAATATGGTGATGGAATGCCATGACAATCCATAAACAAGGTAGTGAATTTCAAAAGATGCCTCAAAGAAATGTGGTCTCATGGTGATGGAATGCCATGACAATCAAATTGCTTTTGATTGTCATGGAATTCCATCACCATGAGACCTCATTTGTTTGAGGCATTTTTTCAAAGAGTTCACTGCCTTTTCTATGTTACCACATTTTTCATACATGTTTATCAAAGCATTATATCAAACATTTAATTGCCTTATTGCTATGGATAAAACCCTAAAGCATGTTCTTCCAAACAAGCTATGAATGCTTGGAAAAAATCTAGCACAACATAATAGCAAGCAATAACATATACAAGGCAATGAACTACTTGAAAAAAATGCTTCAAATAAATGTGGTCTCATGGTGATTGAATGCCATGACAAGCAAATTGCTATGGATTTTCATGGCATTTCATCACCATCAAACCACATTTCTTTGAGGCATTTTTTTAAACAATTCACTCCCTTGTCTATGCTACCACATTTTTCGTACATGTTTACCAAAGCATTTTATCAAATAGTTCACTACCTTGCTGCTATTGCTAAAAGCCTAAAACATGTGCTTCCAAAAAAGCTATGGATGCTTGGAAAAAATCTATCAAAGCATAATAATAAGAAATAGAATAGACAAGGGCAGAGTGAACTGTTCGAAAAATGCCTCAAAGAAATGTGGTCTTAATGTGCTTGTCATGGCATTCCATCACCATGGGACCACATTTCTTTGAGGCATTTATTTCAAATAGTTCACTACCTTGTCTACGCTACAACATTTTTCATACATGTCTACCAAATCATTTTATCAATCAATTCATTGCCTTGCTGCTATGGCTAAAATTCTAAAACAGGTGCTTTCGAACAAGCTATGGATGCTTGGAAAAAATATATCAAAGCATAATAGTAAGAAATATCATGATGTAGAGTAGGGAGGCTTCAATCAACTAAACACAAATCCAACTGATACACCAAACCTTTGTTCCTTCAAACCCTATCAAGGGTGATTCTCCTCAAACTTCACTATTTGTCTTGTAGGTCTGCAGACCCAACTTCTTCACCTTTTCTTGTAAATATTACTGCCAAATCTCAAGCCACCCGCCTTTTTAGACACCCTTTTAAGCCTTCAAAAACATATCACAAAAACACTCTAGGTCACTTTGGACCAACACCAACAAAACATGGCTACTATGTTGTCCTAATTGGCCAATTAGGCCAAGTTTTCAAAGAAAATGTACTCCAAACTATCTGCCCATCCCAAATAACTATAGACAGTCATTTTCCAAACAACAAAACCTCCAAATCCATAATCTTTAACCTAAGAACCACTCCTTTAAACCCACTTTTATAAAACCCTCATTTTTAGCAAGTTTAGGGTGGGTTTATTGAAAATCCTATTCCCACAACTCATAACACTTTTAAAAAGCATAAAAAATGCTTAAAATAACCTTCACATACTTAAAATTCCCTCACAAATTTCTGCCCCAAAGTATTTCAACCATTTCCACTCTTAAACCACTCAATTTCACCAAAACTCATCAAATTGCCAACTAGGGCATCACACCAAACCACTCAACTCACCTCCCCTGCTCCAGAAATCATGTAGATACTTTTCTTACACCTAATTATTCCATTCCACCAAATTACAATAGGATACAATGGATGGAATGGCTAAAAAATCATTTTTACACACTCAACTACTTGCATTTGACAACTTTTTCCCCAAGAGAGAATTCACCACCATGGGAAAAGGCCTCTGAGATAGTGATAACTAAGAGAGGTTATTTTAGAGGGGCCCAACATGATCCCATAGGGTCAAACAATAATTTTCTAAGTGTCATGGTGTTTGAATACGAGCATGTTGAAGTTTGCAATCATTTTGCACTTTGGACTCTTAAGGGATTATGTCGGTTGAATGTAGCTTGGAGTAATTCCGTGTGTTTCAGTGTGAAAGAGGACCATGCCTAGCATAAACTTACCCACTTGGATACATCATAAAATTTTGTTTGGTCACATGAGTTGCAAAACGAAAGTTGCACCACTTTGCAACTTTCAACTACTTACATTTGACAACTTTTTCCCCAAGCGAGAATTTTCCACCATGGAAAAAGGCCTCTGATATAGAAAAAACGAAGAGAGTTTATTGTAGAGGGGAACGATATGATCCCATAGGGTTAGATGATAATTTTCTAAGTGTCACGGTGTCTGAATACGAGCATGCTAAAGTTTGCAGTCATGTTGCACTTTAGACTCTTAAGGGATTTTGTCGGTTGAATGTAGCTCAAAGTGATTCCACATGTTTCGATGTGAAAGAGGACCATTCCTAGCGTAAACATACCCACCCAGACACATCAGAACAGTCCGTTTGGTCACATGAGTTCCAAAACAAAAGTTGCACCACTTTGCAACTTTCAACTACTTGCATTTTATAACTTTTTCCCCAAGAGAGAATTCACCACCACAGGAAAAAGGCCTCTGAGATAGAAAAACCTGAGAGAGATTATTTTAGAGGGGCCCAACCTAATCCCATAGGGTCAAATGAGAATTTGTTAAGCATCACGGTGTCTGAATATGAGCATGTTGAATTTTGCAGCCATTTTGCACTTTGGACTCTTAAGAGATTATGTCGGTTGAATGTAGCTCAGAGTGATTCTGTGTGTTTCTATGCATAAGAGGACTATGCCTAGTATTGACCCACTACAATGATTTAACAACTAAGCCCTTATAGCTATGATTCAGAGATTGGGCATCTAACCTGAATAGCTATTTCAATCATCATGAAGGTGTATTTAACTTGTCAACCCAGGGACGTGAACTTGAAATGGGTCAACACAGTATGTGCACTAGAAATCCAAAGTAGCCATGTTCATCTTTCAGCTAAGAAAGACTCAATGCCGAAAGTAAATTTCTTGGAAGGAAATAACATAAGTGTTGAGAATCAACCAACAACTATATTAAGTTGAAATGCATGAAAATTTTGAAAATCTAAGCAAATAAATAGGAAACTACTTTGTCTTCTTTGGCTGTAGGAACAATCACATAAAGGAATTCTATTGGTTATAGGAACAAACAATGCCATATTCTTGACTAATTACTGAAAAAAATTTGACTAACTAACCTAAGGGATGGAATACTCACCAAGTGGGCCCCCTTGGATGAGTATCCCCTAAAAAAAATGTAAACTCAGATGCACGAACTTATAACTTCATTTCATTCATTAGAAAATATGAGTGCAATCAAGCAACATGACTGTATTATTGAAAAACTAAGAGTGTGAGTACATCATCATATTAAGCAACCTCCGGAGAAGGAGCATCTAAGTCTTATTTATCTAATCACCTAGCAAGGCAATCAACTTCGAAAGAACCAGAGGATGCCACATTAGGGAAAGCATAAAAAGTGGAGAGGCGGTTACGCATGCACGAAATCTGGTCAGGCATGTTCCCCTCCACATAGATCTAGCACAACAGTAATGCCTATATTCGCTCAACAAACAATTAAGATCATTTACAAGGTGGTTACATCTTTGATTTGGATGAGGAATCTCCCCGTCGTCGAAAGTCTACCCTCATTGAATGACCACCTTGTTGACCGATATGGCGGATGACCAGCTGGTTGAATCTTCCCTAACTGCAGGCCTCTAATTATATATGCATGACAATATTAGTACGCACAACAATTGCATATCTATAACGATCTCAAAGTGACATTCATTAATCACATGCAAAATTAACACAAATAGTTCATATAACATGTCAATATCATTTAAAAGTTATGAAATTAAGTTCATGTCCAAAGTCTATGGTTTTAAGGAAACATCATAAAAAGGTCAACATCCAAGCATCAAAGTCTATGACGACTATAGAAAATGGAAAACAAACTCTATCAATAATTAGACCATAAACTAGACTCGTCACTCCCCCTAACCTAAG